>VXBX01006008.1:351931-453601 GCA_013400415.1 Scytalopus superciliaris | reverse complement strand
CCGCACGGCCCACCCCAGCCCGGCCCGGCTGGGGCTGTGCCGCCTCCCGGCGCTGGAGGGATGGCTCGCTAGTGCCTCATAGACGGTAGCGAGGGGACGGCCCGGGCACCCGGACAGCCCCTGCCCCGCCGAGCCCCCGGCAGCGAGCAGGGCGACTCTCACCCCCTCCCGGGGCGGGGAGTAGGGTGGCTCGGCCCCCTCTTCCTCGGCGCCGCAGGGAAGCAGAGCTCCTCCCGTCCAGGGCGGGGGGGAGGCCCCCAGCCCCGGTCCCGCAAGGAGCGCCCACCCGCTCCGCCAAAGCCTGCGGTCCCCGCGGGGCGGGATCCTCCTCTTCCTTCTCGGGACGGTTTCGCAGACGTAACAGACATGACGAGGAATTTTTTTCCTCTCCCAGTGACCCCAGAAGGTTGTTTTTCTGGTTGGGTTTTTTTTTTTTTTCCTGTTTTTTCTTTTTTTTTTGTCTTTAAACCTCCATCCCGGCCGGCTGAAGGAGGAAGAGGGGGATTGCCGGGGTGTCAGCCGCCCGCAGCACGCAGGATTGACCAACGTCCTGCTGTGCAGTGGGAAACCTCGACGGAGCCCCCGGTAGCTGTGCCTGCACCTCCGGAGCGGAGGGGAGCTCGGTACAGAGGGGGGAAAGCAGGAGAAACGGAGTATGAGGCTGGTGCCTGGGACTCTCTCTGCCTTTTAATAGCCTGGCGGGGCGCCATCTCCGAGGGAGCCTCCGGCAGCATCGCAGACGGGAGGGAGATTGGGAGGCCTGTGCCTGCAAATACAGCCCCTCTTTCCAGCGGGGACCCCATGCCAGGCACCGCCTTAAGGCCCAGAGGGGGCACTGGGAGAGCTGGCAGGGGCTGCAGCCGTCAGCAGTGGGCATCAGGCATCCGAAATGTGTGGGCGATGTCTGGATGCCTGCAAATGCGGGGTTAGGATGTCCATACTGAAGATGAAGCAAATGACAAGCGCAGTGATGTGGGATGCATCATCCGGGACGGGATTGTGCTTGAAGGCAGTGGCCTCCGGCAGCGGGATTTCTGCGGCAGAGGGGCTCGGCAGGGCTGCGGGAGGCGCTGGATGCCTTCCCTGGGTCATGCCATGGCCCGGGGCACGAGAGACCTTTCCTGTTTGTATAATTTGGGGAGGTCAGGGGTCATTACACTCACATTATGTATTATAAAGCCTTTCTTTGCCAGAGTGACATCTGTGGCTCAAGAAGCCAGGAATTCACACGGTAACAATTCAGGTGCTGTGTAATTGCTAGAAAGAAGCATCAGAGCCCACAGAGAAGACTACTGTTACAGGTATCAGTCAAAAAGCGGTGCTTGGAGAGCAACACAGCTGATCAGCTTGGGATAGCACAAAGAAGCGTGATGGGGTGGCACAGAGGTGAAAGTTAGTTAATAGTTTTCTGTAAAATGTGTAATTAAATAATTAAATAACAAAGTCATACTCTTTTCAATAGATAACACTGCAAGTAACTACCTACATCATTCAGGTGCCTCATGCTTCTGTGTTCAACCAACTCCAACAAATGCAATGGTGTTCCAGTGGTATATTTTATTTATGTAGCTTCTACTTAACAAAACTGGATTTAGTTCACTCTGAAGCACAGTTGTGTGTAAAGAATGCAAACAACTGAGCCCCATCTCTCCAAACAGAAAGGCCCATGCCTGTTTGTTGCAGCCTTGGCTCTAGAGCACCTACAGCCATTTCTTTAGAGAAATCTATATTTTTGAAAACAGGCAGGCAATGCTCAAGTTGTCAGAGCAGATCCTATTCCCACCAAACCGACTTCCTTGAGAACAGTGCTGGGCCATAGCTGTGAGATAAAACCAGACAAAGCCAACACACCCTGAAGGCACACACTTCCCACAGAGAGCTGTGTAGCCCCGACCAGAGCAAAGCATGAGGCAGAGGCTCACTCACTTCATCTTGGGTCACCACAAAGAGGGTTTTCATATCTCTGTGGGACTAGACATCTCCTGAGTACCCCATAGTAGTTGTTCGGAGTGTTCAGTGTGGCTTCACAGGAAAGGAATTATTGTGAACCTTTGTACTGTAGGAAAACTTCCACACAGCTCCTTTTGTTCAGGGCAGGCTTTTGTAATCCCTCCTCTTGTTGCAGTACATGGTGGTCTTCCCTGTTCTTCAGTATAAAAACAAAAAACAAGATAGCCAAAATAAAATGCTTTTTCTTCTGTCAGTTGCTGTGCTAACTTGAAATAATTACATATCCCAAGGAAGTGAAACTTCTAGGAAGAGAACAGCAAGATTAACTCCTCTTTTTTAAAAATACGTCAGCCTTGCATTTCTTCTGTTTAAGCAAGGAAAACACTTGACTTCTGCTCATTCTGACTGGTGTTTGCTGCTTTTGCAATAGAATGATTTTTGCCATTCTTGGCCTGCCCACACTCTGTGTGTCACTCAACAGACCTCCAAGGCTCTCAGCGCCTTGTAGGAGCTCTGACTTCAGTGGATTCTACAAGGTCTTGGTTGGGGGTTCTCAGATTCTGCTGGGCTAAGGTTGGCATATGCCATCCTGTAGGTTCAAATGTTTGATTCTGTTTTTCTCTTTCAGTCTCACCGGTGCCACACTTCCAACTTAATTAAAATATTCAAATAATGTGAAACTCTGTGTGCCTGTCACTGCCTGTTTATGGAAAATGAGCCTATGCTGAAAACTCTGTACCCAGAGGGCTTAAAGCTGACATCCTGGTGCCAGATCCTGCTGAATTTTAGGAGTATGAAGGGTAGAAGTATTCCTATGCCCAATGCTGCACATATGGGATCAGTTTGTTATTCCCCCAAGAGTACGATCCTATTTCAGAAAAATCTTAGTCCAGTAAGTCTAGAAATACAACATCCCCTTTTTGGAGTGAAAAGTAGAACTGTGCACAGCTTTAAATCCTGCCAGTGAGCGCTTCTGGCACCCATTGCCTGTGGACAAGTTGGTAGCCCACCACAATTCAATCTCATTCTCAGCTCAGGTGGCAGGACATGCATATATGAGCTCTGTCTCCTCCTGGATCATGAGTGTCCCTATTACAGCAGTGTAATGCCAGCCAGACATTAAATCTGGGCACAACTGCTATTCATGAAAGTTGGGTTAGTAATAATCATCTGTTACTGTGTGACTCCACAAAAGTTCTGCTGGAAAATGCTTACACAGAGGGAATAAATGTTTGCACTGGACTAGTGGTGTGCTGAGGGGAATGGTGGAATTCACAAGATTATCTGCTTTGTGGAATGTAAAGTGGATGTGCAGGAAGGATGGATAGTCACAAAGGACATAGAAATCTTCCCTATGAATGTGTCTTTTATTAGTAGGTCTTTTTATTGTGGAGCTACCAATTGTATCTGTCATACGCTCTTAAAAGTACTTAGAGAGTAGGCCTTTAAATTTGAGTTTTTCACATGTATGCAGCATGGATAGAGACCCTGTGCCACAGCTACTCTTCAGCAGAAAATGGGAATGTATATTTGACTTCCTTTAAAGTAGAAAGATGTGTTTTATTGAAACGCATTTTATTCCTTCTTCTGTGACATGCAGTTTTGCTATTTTCCATATTTAAGTTCTGAGACAAAAGTAATTAGTGGCAATTGCGCTTTAGAGAATAAAGATGCTGACTGCCTATATTTTATCCACTTGCATTTTTGTGATCTTACTGTCTCATTGGAGTAATAAAATGTTATAGGAATGCATGCATTTTCTTGGCCATTTATAGATTGATTTCAACCTCATAACTTTCTGGTCTTGCATTTTACTTTCACAAACTGGTAAACAAGTTCATTCATTTAAAACACATTGAGGATACCTATCAACAGTATGATGAGTTTGCTGAAATGACTCAGGCCTTGTAAAGGTTGCTCTGGCCAAAAAAAAAAATTCTCAGGTTTTCAAATTGTGCAAACATGGTCAAAGTGATGCAGCAAAACTGTCTGAATTTGAGAAGAGGCCAGGGCTAAATCATGTTGCTTAAAGGAGCTAAAGGGCAGGTAACTCTTGGCTCTTACATTTTCCATGGCTGGAAACGCAAATGAAGTCCAATGAGCTTGTAGGTCTAAACTTGTGCTGTGACATGTCAGCCCTGCTTTTTCAGATTTCTTCATCAGTGTAGTGGAAATGATAGGGATACTTGACTTCTGTCACATAAAGGTAGGCTATGAAGGTTTCTAAAGTCTATTTCCATACTATCTGCTTTTTCTCCTCATGCCCTACACCCTACAGTCCACTGCAGCACTTTTCTTCTGCCCTCACCAGTGATAGTCCCCAACAATTATTGTCTTCCAGACTACATCTACGTTTAGGAGGAACTTCATCTAAATATCTAAGAAGATTTCTCTCTGTAATTGTTTGAAAGTCATTTTAGGGCTCCCTTTTACCATTGTGGCTTCAACACCCTTAGCACAGAGGCATGATGATTCACTCTCTGTTCACATTCATGAACTATATACTTTGCAGGGGAGGAAGGGGCTTTTGTGCTATATTCATAATTAAAGCCCTCATTTTTGGCAGTAGGCTTTATATTAAGTAATAAGGAGCACCCACCACTGTGAACAATGGATAAAGTTTTCATCTTAAGGAAAAAATGAATGATATCTTTTTTGAACACGGCCAGTGAAGCTGGCAGGTTTCACTACTTCAGTTTAGATCATTAACCTTTAAAAGGAAATGGATTATTGAAACAGCAGCAGCCACCAACCAGCCAACATACACCTCCAGCTGAAACGGAGGTGAGATGATTGTCATGGAAGAGCCAAGTTGAAACTCAAGGACAGAGGCAGGCTGTCATCTGAAGGCAGACTGGCCTTGGCAGCACTGCCAGAGTTGTGTTTTCTGCACCACAGTGATTACCCCTGCCAGGTGATCTGGCTTAAAACCACAGCATTGAGGTACAGAGCAGGAATAACCAGACAGGGGCAGAGAGGGGAGGTATTTCCTGTAGCTGATACTGCCGACAAAACTCAAGTGTTGGAAAATGCTGATCAGACTGAACAGCTTTGGTGCATCACCCTGGAAAGAGTCCAGGAGAGGTAGGAGGGTAACAATGCCTGTCATGGGCTCAGTTCTGTGGCTGTTCAAGGCTTCCTTTGCTCAAGGAAGCTGACTTTCTACGTTCTTGCAAATAAGCAAAAATTGGATACAAGATGCCTGGCTCCATTAATAACTGCTCCTTAGTACTCAATACCCGAAGTCACTTAAGTCAAAAGGCCATCACAGCTCTCAGATCTGGAACCATCAGTCAGCTCCTGCCTGGTGACTTTTAAAAATCATTCCTGTATTAAGAACATGGATGGCCTGGATGCTACAGTGAAGAATAGGGTCACATTTCCAGCCTTCTCTGCCAGACCTGTAAACACAGGAGACCAGAATCTTTGCAAAGAAGCTCAATTAGCTCATTCAGCTCTTTTGTCAGTGTGGTGTTGGAATAACTGAAATGCTCACCTATTGCTCAACAAAATAATTGGTAAAGCAAGAGGGATACATACACTTTATACACTTTATACACTTACTCAAGCTTTAAAAGGCAGCCCTCTCCCCTGTCATACGTGCAAACAACATGGGGAAGTCATGGTTGGGTTCTTTTTCTGTTCTCCCAGGACGTGCACTATTCTGTTAAAAAGTCTTTTTCAATGTACAATCCCAAGTCAAAGCAGCCTGTTTTAGTCCTTAGTTCATAGGACAAGATCATTCCTTGTGAACATGTCTGATGACGGTGAGCCCGTGATTAAATGAGCTACAGACTGAAATATCCTTTCATGCTCCTGTGGGGCGTTTTGACTGCAAAAGGTTTGCATGCACAGCCAGGGCACTGCTGGGACTGTGTATTCTCACTTTGTTCTCCTCCTCTCTCCCTCAGGCTGATTCTGTGAAGTACTGAGCCCTCCTGGAGCCAATGGGAGTTAAAAAAGTGCTCAACATCCTTCCAGTTTTGGCTACCTCATAATATAGCCATTAATGTATGCACACCCTATTTTTAGAATCTGTAACATGCTTTCTGGGTAAAAAACTGCTTGAAAGACCCCTTCTCCCTCAGACTTGACATTGAATTCGATTTAATAGAAGAGCCTGAAATTCTTTCCATTAAAAAGTGTATTATAAATGCTCAAGGAGCTGTAACTGCAGTTGAAAGCTAGCTATATTCCTGCCAAAGGGTAAACTAGCTTAATCTAATAGGAGAATATTTCTAGGGGAACAATTTACCCTTTATGAACCTTTTTTCCTGGAAACAACATAGAAAGTATATCCTCACTACGTTTTCAGCAGAGCAAAATAAATTAAGTGCACCTGCAGGTTACTAAAAAACCCATTGGCATAAAAATATATGCAAGACAAAATTTATCTGCATTTTTGGACTCTTAGCCTAGTGCAATGCGCCAGTTGGGCAATAGAAGGTCCACAGTGCTGGCCTTCAGTATGGTTTGAAATAATCCTTTGAATGGCCTAACACTGCACGTTTGTATTGCACATTGAAAAAGAAATGTGTAAAATGTTCAAAAAAAAAGCATTATTATTCTGTGTCCACTGAAAGGGAGACTGAGACACAGAGCAGAGAAAGCAGCTTGCTTAGGACTGCAGAAACAGGTCATCCTAAAGGTTGAAATATTTGTAGCACTTGGCACACAGACTTGTATACAACCCTTAGAGAACATACTGTTTCGGAGAGGAAAAAAATTAATCATATTGCATATGGCCACTAGAGGTGTAAATGCCCAGAGAGCCATTTGCACTGCTGAGAAATCTTTTTTTTCCTTTTTTTTTTTTTTTTTTATAATTTTTTTTAAGGACAAAGCTGCTCTAATGTTCTTCCATGTTTTCCCTCACTACTGTGAAGTAGAATCACGCAGTTTAAAAGTGGCATGTGACAGGTAACAACTTCAAGCTGGGCATTTCCTTGCTGCCGTTTTCAGTAATTGAAACAGGTTCTTCACTTGCTCTTGCTACACTACCCCAGGAGCAGCAGTCGCCCTTGCTTTAGACGCTGAAAACTCTGGCTGGATCCTAAGCAGTGATAACTCTCCCTTCAAACATACGGGCAGTCCAGCTGACCTGCAGGACGCTATTCGTGCTCGTAGAATTAAGGGCACGCAAAGTGCTCGGCTACGTGAATACGGAGCCCTTCAACAACTGCTTAAGGCAAGGAGAAGTTCTCAATGAAGGAAATACACAAGGGAGTCACAGCAACAGGAATGCTGGGCATGACAGACATGCAGGATTGGACCCTGAGCCTGAAGAACAAGTATTGCCGAGCTGCATTCACTCCCAGAGCAGCATCCGTAAGATGCAGCTCATCGGTGTTTGCCGCTTCAAATACTTCAAATCAAAACAAGCGTGAGTGATTTGATGTGTCTACACGGCATAATTAGAGATGTAAACAATGACTGCCATTGCAGAAACTAGAGCAATATGCTAAGTAATTACCTGAGTTATTTCGGCCTGGCTATGTGCTGCATCATTAGTATAATTACAGGAATTGAATTCAAACCCCGTCATACCTTTGGTAGTTCAGTTTGTGCACAACAACCTCATCCTCAATTTTTATGATGGTTCCTTGATCACCAGGGGTGGCCCATGCTCTCCCCCATTTTTCATCATCTGAGCCACAAAGGAAAGACCCATTAATGAAAACAAGGTTAATTATGCTTTCATCAGATTGGCTTCAGAAGAGATTCCTTCTGAGAAACAGCAGAGTGGGGAGTCCATTCGTTCTATTGCCTTCCTCCTTAAAAATAAAGTAAAACCACACAATGAATGTCTCTATTTACATTTCAGAGTTCTTTTCATGTCTAATATGTCTGTGTGAATGTACCAAACACAAGTGAAGCGTGACTAATGTGTGACTATTTTTCTTTTTTTCCCCTATATTGCTTAGCACTCTATTTTTTTAAACTCTTCCCAAGAGCAAGAAGGTAACCATTTCCCTGCCCCCTTCCTTTTTGTTTCTTTTTCTTGTTATTCAGGACGGGACTTGTAGTGAATCTGTTAGGACTATTGTGCTACATTCATCAGTTCTGCTTGGCGCAGCTCATGTGTGAATTGAGGCTCTTTTCTCTATGAGAAAAGATATTTTCCTTTATGGCATTCTAAGTCAATTCCTGTGTTGGCCTTATTTATTTTGTTCCCTTCCAACCAGACAGATGATAAGTATTTTCCCCAAAGCTCTTTATATTATTTGTCACATTATAGAGACCAGAGTACCTTAAACATACATATGTTTTGGTCCATGCACACTTGGGTCATGAAAGGTAGCATAGCATCTTCTTCTTATAAATAAAAAGAAGATCTGATGGACAACTCTTGTCACTGTCAATATAATGAGGTTAATAATAAACCTACAAAATTTTTGTGTTTGCATAGGACAGTGATGGTTTTTCCCTGAAGCAAGTAAGTCAGTTACGTCAACCAAGGGTCGACTCTCAACTGAACACACTGTGAAGCCTCAGATAAACATGAAGAGTGAAGCAAAAGACATAGAGTGATTGTAGTATAAATTGCTGGAGAAAGAACCTCTACCCATGTTAAGAAGCCTCTGGACTCGATTGCATATATGCTCCAAGCACAAAACCCTGTTGGGTTCAACATTAACGATATGTTGTTTGTCTGGGAGAAGATGGGATGCAAAACCAGTGTCTGCTTCTTGTTTCCAGACCATGCAGGTAAAAACTCACTGTATTCCAGTGCTAATCCCACTGGACAACAGCTTAATTTTCAAGTGCAGTGAGGCCCAAATTAGATCAGCCTAAAAAAATCTACAGAAGCCTCCTGGTTTCAGCACACAATGCTGTTGTGTTCCATGGGTCAGAGCCAACAAACGCTCTAACATGGTGCACCAACCCGATTCTTCTTGTGGGAGAGGAAGGGTCTGTACAGAGAGGGTCAAAACTACAAAGCCTCGATTTCTGCTGCAAGTGGAGGCTGTGCAGCAGGAACTGTTGCAATATCCTTACTGCAAGATTGCTGTAAATTAACACAATGCATGTTTCCTTTAGGCCTCTCCAGCAAAGATTTACCCCTAATTGTCACTATATGATCCCAATACAGCCCTTGGTCCAAGACCATGTCATCTGCTGCTTTGGTGAAACTAATGCCAACAGAAATTAATTGTATTGGAAGTTGTCAGTTGTGCATAAAATCAGCGACCCCAGGAAACAACTGGAAATTAAGAGGGTTCAAGGTGCCCTCCACTAGAACAACTAGGTTTTAACAGGAATAGTTAAAACTAGTTTGACTTAAATAAATTAAAGGTGCAATGCAACGAGTAAGCAAAGAGTGATGCAATACAGACTTCTTATGGAAAATGCATATTGTCTAACTGGAACCAATAGTTAACAAAAGAAGATAAGTATTCAACTAGAAAAGGAAAAGGTTTCTGAAGAACTCTCATAGGGAATTTACCAATGAGGGCTGAAAAGCTTACTTAACTTCAATTCAAGGCCTAACCAGCAAAGGGATTTTCACAAACTCTGTGGATGGGAACCTCTGCATGAGCAGGGGGTTTACTGGGGCAGGAACACCCTCTTCATGCCAGGCTCTTTTATGCCATCACTAACATTAAATTATTTAATTATATAAGGCAAAGAGATAAGATAATACAGTCTTTTCTTAAACATAGGGTAAAAAGTGCATCTACTGGCTGGTTTGTTGACCAAGCTGCTTCTCTTCAGTTGTTGTCTGCCAAACACTGAGGCTTATTTTTCTGCTCCTACCACTTAAATTTCTCAATTGTTTCCCATTGCTCTAACTCAAGCTGAGGTGACATTGTGCCTAAAATAGTTACTTGTAGCTTCTAAACTAGTACTCATATTTTTTTCTCCTCCAATCTTTGCTGAACATTCTGTGTTATGGGGACCCTGAGCTTTCCATCAAAAAGATCTGGACCTGAGTCCCAGTTCTGTATTATTTGATGGTAACTACTTCACTTAGGCCTACTTAAACAAAGTTAAGATTAAATGAGAGGTACATACAGTTAGCTAAATGTTTCTTATCCAAAGAAGAGATGTATATGCCACCATTATGTGTAATATTCTTTGAATTGTATTTACTTTTGAAAACCCAATTGACAGTGTATATACCCAGTGCATGATCGATCTGTTTATGAAAAAATAAAGCAGTTAATGGTTTTGTGAATATCTGGGGTTTTTTTTTGCTTTTCAATTGCTTTCTCTTAACATTTGTGACCAAAACCTCATAATGCTGCTTATGCAGTGAACCTTCTGAATGGAAAGATCAGGAATTAAAGGCACTATTATTATTATTATAAAGGTACTGACATGTGACAGGGTCTCAAACATAAAGCATTTTGTTAGTTGCTACAAGAAATTTCTGATAATTCAGCTTGCAGCACTGGATGGGACTAGAAGAGGGACAGTCTTTGTGAGGACTAAAGACAATGGGAAGCACCTTCTCACTCAGCCCTAAAGATATTCCCCATAAACTTGGAAGTCTTCCTGAAGATTTTGGAGTGATGTAACTGCACAAACACAGATTCATTGGTGTTAATCACTAGGGAGCTCTGATCACTGCCATGTAGAGCTATGTGTCAGCACAATTAAACACAGATGCCAATTAAGCCCATGCAGAATTAAGCACAGAACTGGAGCTTTATAGCAAAATGCTTCAATGGGATCAGAATTTCAGTATTCTATTCCTTCCTAAAAGGAGTCACCAGGCAGGATCTAGAGAAGACAGAGACAACTGCATAGATGAAAAAGATATGAGAGACCTTGGGAAGACCTACAGGGAATAAGAAGACTGACAGTTCTAAACCTTCAAAAGCACAGCAGCTTTTATGTCTTTTTAGTTGCACAGAAAAATCAATACTAGGGCCTTGTATCCTCCTGTCCTGAAAGGAAACAAGAAACACAAAGGCAAAAGAGCATAAGGATGAGCCATCTGCTTGGGGGGAGCTGCCAGTCATGTGGTTTCCAATAGGTGATGGATGGATGCAAGCCTGTCCTTCTGGCAGGTGGGGCAGCAGCAAGCTTTTGTTCCTGCCTTGCCTCAACTCACAACAAATGCCATCTTTTTTTGAGCAAGAAGTTGAGCAGCTTCTTCCTTTAGAGTAGTTTGATTCCACTCCATGCCAGAAGAAACCCTATCTCCAAAGTAGTTAGGAACACAACTATCTTATATATAGACAGTCCCTTGAACAGCGTCTGAGTAAAAGAAGCGAAACTCTTTTGACTTCCTCTTCTCCACAGTTTTCATTTTTTAAAAGTGCATGTGTATGTGGGAAGAGATCCAACTGCCTCCTGGTTGTTCCCCAGCTTCCTGTAAAAAGGTCTGGACCTAAATCCCAGGAAACTTCTCACTCCCTGTCTGAGGCAGGACTCAGGAGAACAGTAGCTGGCTGCAATCAATGGTGTTGCAGCAGAGACTTGCTAAAATACATGTTTGCATTGCTGTCTTCTACTGAGAAGGGCCAGGGTGTGACAGCCACACATAACAGTTACAGCAGAAAAGTATTAGTAATGCTAACTGCTGAAAATCACCCACTAATTTATCTTTTAGCTTCTCTGACAATTGCTAGCAAGTTTTATCTCCCATTAAAAATGTATGGAAGGTCTACAAAGACATTTACCACATTACACCCCAAAAACATGGCACAGTGTGTTTTAAAACAGAAGAGCTCATTTTTCTCCAATACCATATTTTTCATCCTTATTTCAGATCCAAGGATTGGTGATGCCATAACACCCAAGATGGCAAAACATGCTGGCCCTGGAGTCTATTCTTCGCATCCTTCCCGAGGCTGTATCACAACCTTCAAAATCGATAAGCACTTTCTTCCAGTGTAAGCTCAAAAGTTATTTATCCTGCAGTAGTTTTCCAAAGCTGTGTTTGGTACTCAAATGAGCTGGAAGACTGAGTAGCTACCTCTACACATGGTTGCCACTACCAGACAGGAGACCCCAGCACATGACTGAGTGAAATAATTATCAGAATGAATAAAACATATGAAATTGCCATTGTCTCCAGTTACTTCCCACCATTGGCAGTATAGAACTATTAAAAATACATAATGCTTTCCAGATTGCTTCAATACATATGATAAGAACTTCCCTATAAAGGTCTTCCCTCTTCAAATCATGCTCAGATTTCCTCTGATAACAGGGGACATAAAAGAAAATAGTAGATTTGAGGCTGACCTCTTTGAGAAGACGAAGTGTCATCTTTTATTGCTCTCTCACATTGCTGACACTTGATTAAGTCTCCCACTCAGGGCTGGGGTCATCCGAGACACCAGCTGTTTCCACTGATTCAGAAACTTGAAAAACCAATTTGGGAAACAGTGAACAGGACTGGAGGCCCAAATTCTGTTTGGCTTTAAGGCAGAACCAGGCACAGAATCAATCCTTCTCTGCAAGAAAGCGTAGAGGACAGATGTGGCTGTGTGAGCATCAGCTGCTCACTTGGGGACATCCGGTCAGATGGCAGCACATCAGATAAACTCAGAAGTGAAGCGGAGCACACCCTCTATCCTGTTGGGAGCTGGGAGGTTTGATGATCAAACTCTCTCAGAATCTTACTAGAAGCATCCCTGCATATGCATGTCTGGTGCCTTCCCACAGGCGCTCAAGCTTGACCAAGTCACACAGGCTAAAAATGTCAAGATCACCAAGGAAATTCTGTGAAGAAACAGGAATAAAACCCTTATTGTCCCATCACCACAAGGCTTGCTTTCTTTCTTTGCCACAGTAATTCTTTTGGTACAGATTTAACAAGCTAAATCTTAAAGTCCTTCCTAAAACAGATTTGGATCCAAGCTGCCCTGCATACTGGCTGGCATAACTGAGGTCAGAATTCAAATTTTCATTCTCCTTTATTCCTTTTCAGGCAGCCTTCCTGCTCCTTCAGAATAAACCACAGACAGCAGTTACAGAATTAAGAGTTCATCTCTGCGTAACTAATTAAAGTACATTTTTTGCTGTACTTTTGGCCTTATTAATAGCACCATGGTATTTCTGCACGCTAACAGTGGCTTTAACAGCTAATGATCATTTTAGAAGTTGAAGTAATGCTTTGCTCTGCTTTCCCTAATAGGATTCAAGAAACACAGTGTGCAGTAGAAATCCCTGTTGTGCATATCAGTCTCCCACGGAGGTCATTACTGGGGTGCACATGTCTAACAGAAGCACCATCCCCAACTTTCTGTTCCCAAGGAGAGGAAAGACCACTGGAAGGAATTCATCACAGGTTTTTTGTGCTCAGAAAGGATGCCTGAGCTTTTAACTCCTTAAAGAGATGGTCTTCAGAAAGCTCAAAGGCTTCTGCACCAGGGAGGAATAGCCTGAGCAACAACCCCTGCCTTCAGTGCTGGCTGGGGAGCAGTGCTGCTGGGAAGGACCTCAGGGTGGTGGTCAGCAGTGACCTGGGCACCAGCCACAGCCTCCCTGGTAGCCAGGAAGGCCAGCAGCATCATGGGCATCAGGCAAAGATTATTTCCTTTACTTGGCATTCATGAGACTGCACCCAAAACGTGGCATCCGGTTCTGGCCCCAGGACAGGCAGCCAGGACAAGTCCAGAGAGGAGGGCCAGGTCCATAAGGAGACACTGGTGGACCAAGGCTTGGTCAGGCTCGAGAAGGGATGACTTTGGGGATCTGACAGCAGACATCCCACACCTCTAAGAGATAAGGAGGGAGGTGCACAGCAGAGAAATGGCCACAAACTGAAACAGGGATAGAAGGGGGAGAACTCCCCTCTGGGATAGACAGTGGCTCAGGTTACCAAGAGAGGTTGTGCAGCCTCAGTCCTTAGAGGATTTGAGGACCTAACTGGATAAAGCCCTGAGCAACCTGGTCTGATCTCAAAACTAATCCTGCTTTGGGAAGGAGGTTGAACTGGAGACTTCCTGAGGTCCCTTCTAACCTAAGTGTCTTTGTAAAAAATTAAAAAACATTAAAATTTACTAAATATTTACACAAAAAAGTTTTTAAAAAAGTCCACCCCTTGTCACAATGGAACTGCACATTTTTAGGAAGTTGGGATTTTTCAGATGCAATGTATAAAAACAAAACCAACCCTCCCCCATCTTCCTCAACAACATGTAATATTGAGCCATTACACTAAAATCTACTCCACATATCTGACACTTAAACTTTGTCCTGACCATTCACTTAAGAGATTAATGTACTTGGGATTCAGAAGAAAGAAATCCTTTCTTTTGGCAGATATTCATAGAAAAGCTAAGAAGGGAGTGTATTGTCAAGGCTTAACTGCTGTTGAAGCTTTCGAAATAGGACTTTTGCCTGTTCCTTCCAAGAAAATCCCTGGTCCCCTGCTCTACAAACATAAAACCAGACTAAATCCACTACTGTCATCCAGGGAGATTCTTATCCTGTTTACACTGGCCCAAGGTTTGAGCAACTCCCCAAGAAAGACATTCCTCTCAATATACACCACGGGGATTGAGAACTGCTGAATTTCAGCATAAATGACTGTACAAGGAAAAAAACCAATCAGCTTAGGTATTGCTTAAAAGAATGAAAAACCATCAAAAGAAAGCAGGTAGTGCATATCACTCTTTGTTGGCACAGGTAAAAAGCTGCACAACACTCTCAACTCCTAAATTTATTTGTCCCACGAGCTGGCCAAAGGGGTCCTTGTAACCAGAGCAGGGAAGGCTGCTCTCCACCATCTGCAGGAGGACTTTTGAAGTCCTCCCAGCTGTGTGGGGATATGCACTAAAGATCCAGAGTGCTTGTTGCATGTCCCTTCAAAGAGCCAGGCATGGTGCTGCCTTCTCACCCAAATGAAAGGAGTCAGAAACCACTTGCAGCTCACAGTGCTGCATTAGCTCTTTTAACATCGAAAACCATGGGTCTGGCTTTGTTTTTCAGAATGGCCTAGATCATTGATAACCAGCTTCAGAAAGGAGCAGCTTCCACACAGAGGAGAGTTTTTAACTAGATCCTGGGTCTATTACAAGGTTGTCAACCTGGAAAGACCATTTATATGGCAACTTCCAGGGTGAAGAGTAAGCTCCGTGCTGAAAACTTACCTCATTCCATGCTTTGAAATGCTACACTCTGTTTTCAGATTAACTCCCGTTCCTGCTTGGGTAATGCAAGTTTAAATACTCCTTCATACACATCTGTATTTTAAAAAGCATTCCAGAATGAACCCCCTCCACCCCGCAAGAAGAATGCTTTGGGGAATTTGTAGGAGGATTAGAGCTTTAACTGCAACATGCAGGATAAAATGTTAAAGCATTATAATGCCTTTTCAGAAACCAGCCTTTCAAAAAGTGGCATTTTCTTCAGCAGTTCTGTGGTAGAAAGCCCTGCCCATGAATCTTCTCTGCTTTGAAGTCTTAGCACTTTTGCAAAACAGGAAAAATTGAATGTGGAGCACAGGGACTGTAATTATACTCCATCATTCAAATTAAGGGGGAATAAAAAGCACATATTTCCGTGAGTCTTAAAGCTGAAATGGTCATCAACATGAAGGAGATGATAGAGCCACAGGATAAAATTCCAGCTTTGTTGAGGTTGGCAAAGGTTTTACCATAGGGTTGCACACTTAGAATTTTACTCCATAGGCTTGAACCCAGCCTTGTGCAGGTGTAGGTCTCGTATCAATGTTGGCATGCAATTATACACAACTCACATTTCAGAGGGAAAATCTCTGTGTGCAAAATTCTTCTTTTCTTTTGCTTCACACACACTTAAATAAGCATCCAAGTGTTTAGTTAGCAAACAATTCAGGAATTTTCAATAAACAGAAAATAATTTTTTATCTAATAACAACAAATTTCTACAGTAGGTAATATTAGCAGCCTGTAATTACAAAAGGTTTACACAGCTCTTCCATGCAAAACAGAGGGATAATTAAATTTTTTCCTTCAGAACAAATCTATTGTTCACTATAACCAAAGTTATAAGTGGGGGTAATGAAGAATTTATTACATGTATGGACTGCATGCTTTTCAGGAGAATGCTGTGTGTCTCCAACATATCCCTTTAGACAGGGAAAGATGTGCCAGAAAGAGACCCACTGTTTATAATGGGGGAGAAGGCAAATGATCACAAACAATTGTGTATGGCAAAATTTAAAACTAGTATTTTTACACTGTATATATATCCTCATAAATGTAAGAAAGAACTATTACACTCGAAGGATTTAAGTCTTCCCTTTCTTGTAATGCTTCCAGTGTGAATTTTTGGTGTTCTTAGTAACAACAGGTAACAGAAAAGAAAATAAATAACAACATTTTAAGAAGAAAATCCCATTGCTCAGTTTTGTTTCTCTGCAAAAAAAACCATATGGCACACAAAGGAAGGCAAAGGAAGCCGAAAGAGAAAACAACAGTTTTCTTGCCATGGTGGGAAGCTGAAAACCTACAGTGTGTTTGCTGGCAACCCCTTCCATAGGGTCCCAAAGAGTGATGTAATAACAGCTCGCAACTGCATTTAGGAGCAATTTCACCTTCACTATCCTTGAAGGGAAAACTTTAATGAGCAATGCATCGTGACAATGTATTGTCATGCCTATGCAGCATCTCATGTCAGGCTGTGTAGATCAATGACACAGGTCAGACATGATAAATATTTAGCACTTGGTTCAAAAGGAAGTATATTTTAATGCTACTGCTATCTAGTCTTATCACATATGTTTTGTTAAGCATTCATACCTTGCTTGCAAATTATGTCTTGCATCATGCCCGTAACCCTGTAATTCTGGCTGAATCAGATCATCTGCCACTGGTTGTTACCAAGACCTGCCCAAAAGTAATATGGTTTTGGAAAAACTTTTTTAGAAGTCTCCCAGGTCATTCCTTCTTATCTCTCTTCATTTCTGGTACAGGACTCTAGCTACAACCCAAAACCGACTGTTAATACAGTACATTGCACTTGGCATGTGATTTACATGCTCCTTTGCAACGGGCAATATTATGTTGTTATGTTCAGTTGTGCCTTGAGTAAATCCCAGCAAGGCATTGCAAACATTTCCATTTTAGATTTATTGTAGTTCTCATGTCCCCATATTTTCTTCTTTCTAGGAATCTACTTTCATGGATGAGACCTAAAACATCCTTGTAGCCAAAGAGAATTAAACACTAAAGCCTGCAAAACCATCAGCTTTTCTTCTGCCGTGTTTATGGTCATTCCCTGTGCTGTGACACACAATAAAGTAATTCTTTTGAAAACCAGCATGGGAGAGTATGAGAAGGAAACGGGTTCTGGTAAACTATTGCCATGCTTTAAATGATGCATTAACTCTTATGGTCATTCACTGTGAGTAGCAAAGCACTCATTTAAATGTCAATCAGCCCTGGGTTTGGACTAGGTTAGCTCTTCCAGATTAATTTGGGACTAATAAATGAAGATCTTTTCTTGACATCTATTTTGCTCCCTGCCCTTCCCCACCTCCCCCCCCCAAAAAAAAAAGAGATCAAATTATTTCAGACAAGCATAATAGAATATTATTACAGTGTGTTGCACTGGATCACCTAACACTTCCAGACACATGCTGACCTCTCCCTTTGCTGCTCCAGTTCCCTCAGAAGCAAAGGGATCAAAAAGCTTAGGTGCATGATATTCCTATGTAGAATACATCCATGTAGTCTTAAAGCTGATATCTGAAAAAGAATTAGAACTCAAGAACTTCAAGAATTTACTGTTGTTCAAAATTAAATAGTCGTTATGTCATGCAGCAGCAGGACAAAAGAAATGGTCTGAAAGAAACTTAGAGAAGAAGAGCATCTACTCCATGCTCCATGTTGCCATTTTAATTAAGACTGTGAGGATTTGTTATTTTTCTTAGTAAACATTCAGATGTTCTAGGAAAAATAATTATAAAACCCACCAGAGCCTAAAGAAAGAAAGAAAAGAAAGTTCTGGTTTGCTGTGCCTATTTAAAGGTAAACAAACACTCTGCTCTTTCCTCATCTTTCTTGACATCACTGGATTTTGGCTTATGTGTTTTTTAAATCGTTCCTGAAGAAAGCACTTTCCTAATTGGGGCCTCAATAGTTCAGAAGGCAAAACTGAGGGCTAAAACACTATGACAGGATCATCAGGATTCTGCAGTTAAGGAAACAAGAGAAAAGGAGACAACAGCAACAACAAGGCTGAAGGTGCTCAGGAGCCCCAAAGCCCTGCTGGTGTCACCTTGGACCTCCACTGTGGTGTGTCCCCTGCAAATACAACTAGGAACAGTATTTTTAGCTCACAGGCATAAAAGAACTTTTTCTCCACCCCAAGTGTTGAGTGTGCTCAGCTTATTTATCCTTCTTAACTTCATCGATCATAAAAGTGAAAAATGACATCTGACTCACTTGTACAGCAACTGACTGTGATTTCATAAAAGCATCATGTTATTGATTCAGACAGAAGGTAATTGAAATAGATAAATAATAGTTAACAATTGCACATATACCAACTATAATCATGCTGTGTACTTGTAAAATTCTTCATTCAAGGATTTACAATACATCTGATTAAACATGATGGAATATAGATGGAAAGCCTATGTAATAATGTATTTTAGCAGTGACAAGTGTTCCTACTCACCAGGTAGTCAAAGTATAACACAGACAGACAGTCTAAAGATTAATTTAGAATAAAACACTGACTTAGGATCAAGGAGATCCAGCTCCAGCTCTCCCCAGCAGCAGAAGTTTCTCCTGAAACTTTAAACAGGTGTCTTTTCATCAGCATTGTCTGTGAAATTATTTTGCCCAGACTAAGAAACTCCAGTATTTCTGTAACTTTCCTTAGTTTGTGTCAGTGCCACATGTTCTTCACTGGGCTAGCAGAGATGAAGGCTGAATGCCTGGGCACAGATCCAGAACTCAAATGTACTCATCAAAACTTCAGGATGTTTCATAGAGGCTCAAATGACCAGTTTGACTATAGGACGTTACCCTTGATAATTTGCTTTTGCCATCAAAAGTCTCATCCCACTAACAGATTTCCACCTCTACCATTTCAGAAGCATGGATAGCCAGAAATCACCCTTCAGTTTAATTCCTTCCTCCTTGGTGTCTCTACAACCCACCAAGTATGCATTTAGCTTTGGTAAGGCAACACCCCCCCCCCCAGAAAATGGCATATCTGGGACCCCACAAATACAGCACCCTTGAGCTGCCTGCTGCCCCACCAGCTCTGGCTCCTGTTTGGAAGAGAAGGGCAGCAGGAACAAACCACGCTCTAATTTAGCCGGCCCTGTCTTCTAGTTTCATTTAGGTCAGCAGCAAATCTCACATTTACTTTATCAGATATTAAGTTTATACGTGCTTGCTTCTATTTGTCACTTCAAAAGCTCAGTTTGTCATAACTGGTTCCTACTCTGAGTTTCCCCTTAAGCACTTCAATGCTCTCTGTCTAGACTTTACTTCTGTGTATCAAGTCAACATTATTTTCTCAGTTGTGCTCAGCCCTGGGCAATAAATCCCTCCTGTGTGGTAAGTGCTACAAAGATCTTCCCCTTCAAAAACTGAAAGGAGGATAAAAGCTGCATTTTCCTCACATAGAAGCAGCCTCTCCTCTCTTTGTAGGTCCAAAGAAAAACGTTGAAAAATTAGTATTCATTTAAACTCTTCTCACTTTCATTTGCCTCCATTTTCATTTTGGGATGTGTTACAAAAAGGAGCAGAAAAGCAAGTTTCTGTATATGGTTGATTGTTTTGAAACCCATCAAAAGTTTTTTCTCCTCAATTTCATACCCAAAATATTTTCCATGGAAAGAAACAAAAACTGTAATAGAAAGTAATACCAGCTTCTCTTCTGTCCACCAGGAATAATAATAAAAAAAGAAAAAACAAAGAGGAAATTATGGTCTCTTTACACATGTACATACACTGACTCCTTTATCTTCTCTTAGAAATCTGGGACATTTAAGAGCATTTTACTGCCTTATTCATTTTCCTTCATGGTTTTATTCATGTTTGCAGAAAATTAAGCCTATTTTCACTCTGCACTGCGTCAGAGCATAAGCATTTTAGGAGTTTGCTTGGCAGAACACCCTATCAGAAGTTGCTCCTGTTCACAGGAGTCAGACACAGCACTCTCAGGCACAGCTTGTGAGCAGTTCCAGAAAGAAAGACTCAACTTTGCCCATGGCTTCTTCCTTCAATAAAATTAACTGAAGGGTTCCCATTTCATGGGCTGGTGTGTGTTCAGGCAGGATTAATGGGTGACTTCTGCCTTCATCAACAAGGAGGCAGTCCCACCCTCGCCGAGCGTGATAGCTGCCGACATCAGAAGGGAGTCTGGAACACCTTCAAAGTCAGACTCAGCCTTTACTTCGTGGATGCAAATCCAGAGGAATGCCACATATCCCTGGAATTGCATTAACATCCCATGTTGGGTGAGGGGATTTGGTCCACGTACGTCAATAAAAATATTCTCAAGTTGATTCTTGCTTACTGGGGACAAGAGAGGTATTTGGGTGCAAGAGGAGCCCAGCATAGAACCAACCTGGGCACTCAGAAACATTATGAACAGCTCCGTGAGGAGGAAAAGAAAAGGAAATTCTTCACACGTATGCAAACCACAATTTTGCCATTTGGAAAGGGTTCTTTTAAGGACACGCTGCTAGGACAGGTTTGGGAGTTTTTTTGATAGCTACTATGTCACTTCCTTCTTGTCTAGCAAAAGATGAATTGATGCTTTTTGACAAACTCATACTCACAACTCGGATAATTCCTAGCCAGCCATCACATAACATACAATTTAAAACAGCATAATAATAAAATAATGTGGAAAGTTTGGAGCTGTTAAGAACAACCTTTTACTACTTCAAATTGAAGTTGCTGCCACCAAAGACGGTTGATGCTCTGGGGCTTGCAACAGTGGCAGACTAAGCTTTCAGTTCTGGACACTTCACCCAAAAAGAGCTTATTTGCAGGTCAGTTCTTCTGAAAGCCTAAGTCTAATGGTGGGGGACACTATCACTGTACCATCAGGTAAAGACCATTTGCAATTATAAGGTTATTTTTTTGTTAGGAAATACTGGATAATGTGTGCTGGGCTTGCTGATGTCTTCATTTGGGAATTGGAACAAGGAAGAGAGGTAAGAAAGATAAGAAGGATCTCTTTGCACTGCTCTGTATCAGCCTACTGCTTCTGGGGACTTCCTCAAGCCGCAGGACTGCAAACCCATCAACTGCAATCCCAGCTTTGGTGAATTTAGTAATGCAAATGAGCATCAGAGCTTACAGTGTAGGAAAAATAAGACTCCTAGAATGCAAGACATGGAAGATTAACACAACCCAATGAAATGTCATTCTTGGTACCTGAACATTCACCTACACTTTTGATGCAAAAATAAAGAGGACAGTTTAGTTGTAGGATACAAGAGGAAGACCATGTCATCTCTAAAAGCTTTACTAACAGCAAAGCATTTACTCTAATACTTCCAGCATGTCCTTTTGAGACTTATTATCTGTATGCATTAAGTTCTTACTGCTGCATTAAAAGCAAAAGGGTCTCTGTGAAGGCCCTGCCTCCCTTAAGTAATGGAGACTGACTGAGAGCTACTGATGCAGAAGGGCTCACAGAAACAATTTTTCCATGTTTGAACTGATGTTCTTGGGCACTCCACAACTTCCATCACTGCTGAATGTGATGAGTTCAAACATGGTAGGAAAAGCTGGAGACATCTATGGGCAGAA
The DNA here is from genome assembly GCA_013400415.1 of Scytalopus superciliaris. Classification (NCBI taxonomy): domain Eukaryota; kingdom Metazoa; phylum Chordata; class Aves; order Passeriformes; family Rhinocryptidae; genus Scytalopus; species Scytalopus superciliaris. The sequence goes on along the minus strand of VXBX01006008.1, from coordinate 431,978 downwards.
ACCCATTGATTTGAGCTGGAATGGGTTTGAGGTCCTGCCAACAAGACAGTGAGATAAAGAATGGCAGACTGGGCCACATCTCCAGTTGTGCGGATCACACAATGGCAAGGCATTAGTACTCCAGTCTGTCATTTCTCTCCTCCCCTCCCTTAGTTCTGCTTGTCTTCTGGCATGCTTTAAAAGCACACTGAAAGGCCAAATGGAATAGGGGAGAACTGGGAAGTTTGGGACACATCTGAAACCCGTGGCAGGATGGGAAGGGAAGGGAAGGGAAGGCAAGGCAAGGCAAGGCAAGGCAAGGCAAGGCAAGGCAAGGCAAGGCAAGGCAAGGCAAGGCAAGGCAGCAGTGAGACACGTGCTCCCCTCAAGTGAGAGCAGAGAGAAGACTGCAGCATGCCAAAGGGCAACACCTGCCAGGCAGCTGCGGGATGTGCACTCTGGAAAGGAAGATGGCAAGACACACAGAAAGTTTATAGTTGCAAGAAGTACTTTATTACAAAAATCCTCCCCAGTGCCATGAAATACAGTCTATGGGAGCAACAAGGCGTGTAACCTTGTAGTTCAAATGCAAAACCAAATCATGCCAGTTCTTGGTAGGTGACCTCTTAAGTGTGTGTATGCATGCATAACAGGGTGAGACAGTTGAGTGCAAAGGAAGAGCCAGCACCGGTGATTGGATATAAAATGACAAGTCTTTTGGAAATAATGCATTTGTTTCAGATGAGGTTTAGATTAACAGCCTTTCAGGGTAAGCCATTGCAGTCCATCTAATCTCACAAAGGGCACAGAGCTGTAGAGGTGGAATCCAAGGAGTAAATCTGAATGTGGTTCTAGATCCTTTCTGACACTTCCAAAAAACCCTTCTGGGATGGCAAGAGCCACTGTGCAAAGACTCGCAGGGCTGTGCCAACACTCCTCTCAGGTCAAGAAGAGATGAACCACCTTCGTAGAGTTTTAGATCCTACCTAGAACTGCCATCTGTAGCTGGGGATTGACATCTGGAAAGCACATGTCTATATGCAACAGGACAAAAGCACAATGTGCAATTGTAATTTCTCTCTGAGGAAAGGAAAATAACAGGAGGCAAGAAAAATAAGTCAAAAATAGGGAGTAGGTGGTTGCAATAAATGTATCAGCCCAGTTTGGAGGAAACAGAGATACAGTCATGAGCAAGATTCGAGGTGTGACAGAAGAAGTCAGAAATGTTAATTGCCAGGAAGAGAAACACCCGATATGAAGCAGCAGCTCACAAAATCATGTGAGTTTTGCCACTAATTTCAGTGCAGCCAAGACTTTGATGCAGGCTTCTTCAGGGCAAGCTATGGTAATTTCCTTGAGCTGCAAAGGAAAGTGTGAAATTTCCTACCTTTCCTCTCCCTTAAGACATTTTCAAGTTTACAGAACAAGGCACAGGAGAACTTTGCATGTGCCAGGGTAAATCACAGCCTTTGTGTAACTTCCCCTGCATCTGCTGGAACAGTATTCACACCAGGGTTAACCTTGGCTTGATAACTGCAGTTCATGTCTTGCTTGTGTTGGCAGACTCTCACAGAGTTTGTTTCTCTGCAGTTACCTGGAAATCTCAGGCCTCTGCTAAAGACTGATTCCTAAACATTTCTTATGTCAAATTCATTATACTGGAGGAAGGAATCTTGTAGAAAAGGAAACAGCATCCATCAAATAGTCCCACTGCTCTTCTGAAACTCTCTTTGCTGACATCCTTTTCACCCACAGTAGGTATCTGCTTTCTCTTCCGAGCTGATTGCTTACTCTCTTTTGAGAATCAGACACTATTTTGTCTTTGTATCTCCAACCCAAAAGAATTGTGTTTCAAGACAACCTGCAAAGTCCACAAGAAGCTTTCCCTCTGTCTCTAGTTTCAATTTTGCTTTCATTCTCCATGGTCTAAACAGCCTTTTATTCTACCCCAGGCAATGTAACCTCTTTAATAAACCTCCATCAGAAAAACATTTTTGGCATATCTCCCCTGGAGCTTTCCTGCATTGAGGCAGAAGAGGGAAGGTAGATTTCCACATTTGTTTGAGATCTTAGCTTGAAACCTTAACTTTGAGATCTTAGCCTCTGAAACAGCACTAATGCCTGCACCAGGCTTTGTCTGTGTTGGACTGGCTTTCCCTTATATACATATCAAGCATGGCACCACATGGTATGGAATATCCCTTTGGTCAGTTTGAGTCAGCTGAGAAGCTGCAGAGCCCTTGACTAGAGTAAACCCTGCTTATCAACAACTGAAAAAATCAGTGTAATATCAGCATTATTCTCATCCTAAAGCCAAACCAAAGCATTGTACCAGCTACTAGGAAGAAAATTAACTCTATCTCAGCCCAAGGTTTTACACACCACAGGGTTCTTTCCCTTCCCCTCCTACTCTTGCAGCCAGTTCACTAAGATACTTTCACTATCAACCCTTAGATTAAGGGCTACAACATGTCTCTCTAGCAGGTTCCACAGAGAAGGCTGAAAGAAGCATATATTTCACAGTCTTGCAACCAGCAGTCCTTGGCATGGATCCTCTGTCATGTACCTCTGATCAGGCAATCAAGATTATAACCTTCTCAGATCCTTTGCTCTGGGCTTGCTGAGGTGATCCCTTTCTTGTGGACTCCTCCATGAGAGCCAAATACCAGCCTGCTGACATCTTCATGGTTTATTTATAAGCACATTCAAATCAATAAAGTTAACATTCAGGTAATACAAACTTGTGTAATGAAGTTTATATGACATTCAGAATTTTGATGAGATGAAAACTGAGAAACAGATACTTGAGAACCGAACGCTGGGGAAACCTTGATTTTAAGCATTTTTTTCCTTCCTTTTGGGTTCTTCTCTGCTTTCTCTCTTGGTCTCTGTGGTTTCAGAACTCTTTCTTATTTCATGGAAATATTCTCACCCTTGACTCCTGCCTTCCAGCCTCGTGGCTTTTTCTGTTTTTCAGAGGCAGCGTGGGCTGGGGGAGGCAGGTGCATCCTGCAGCGGCCCAAGGGCCACTGTCATTTCAGCAGTGACTCAGCCCAAAGCAATCCCCGCAGGGCAGGGCTGGCAGGGACGGCTTTCGTAGTCACAGCGCTGTACAGACACACTGGGTTTGAGCTCTCCTCTCCACAGTGATCTGCACAAGGGAAAAGTGAGGTGTTGCAGCCCCGAATTTTTATTGTTTCTCCCTTTTTAACCTCTTTAACTTCTGAGGACTCTTTCCCTGCAGCTACAGGTTGAAGCCCAAAATCTCATGCTTTCTTGATAGAAGAACTATCACCTGCTCCTGAATAGCTTGCAGGAGCCTGAACATTGCTTTTCTAACACAAATTGATCAATATTTCCATGGGGTGGGGGGAAATAATGGTTATTAATATTTTGACTAACACTCCAGGGTACCAACTACAAATAGCATGCAAAATTTTTCTCAACAGAAATGAAATCTAAAAGAAATCTCTCATTCTGCCACCCACAACTTCCTAAGTCAGGCACATCAGCATAGAAAAAGTTCTCACAGCCACCTTTCATTATTTGAATGGTTCATTAGTATGAATTGCTATCTCATGCACAAAACATGGTTTACTGTACCCTACATTCTTCTCAGGAGACCTGTGAATTGCTTGTTTTCACTATAGCAGGGAGAGAAAGTGCTATGTTTGGGACTGTTGCCTTGACTAAATCTTTAAATATTATGATGTTTTTACATCTGCAATTAATTTGTTCCAAAACACTAACCTATGAGGAAAGGAGTTTGTTGGCTACCATTGTATTATTTAGTGTAGTGTCTACAGAGCATCTTACAATATTTGTAAATATAATGCTAGAGTAGCAGCAGCAATCCTGTAACTGAAAGTCGCAAGGGACAACTATAATAAAAACTGGCAGCACAGCCCCATGGATGAGCTAGGCTGAATTCCTTCAGTTTATAAGGGTTTTGGAATACACTGCAGAAAGAATTTTGAGGTGTACTTGGTTTTAACTTTTCTACACATTGCTCAGAAGTACCTCAAGGGAGTCTGCAAGAGAACTGGAGAGGGAATTTTACAAGGGCATGTAGTGCTAGGACAAGGGCTGACAGCTTTCCACTGAGAGAGGGCAGGTTTAGATTAGATATTAGTAATAAATCTTTTACTGTGAGGGTGGTGAAACACTGGGCACAGGTTGCCCAGAGAAGCTGTGGATGTCCCATCCCTAGAAGTGCTCAAGACCAGATTGGATGGGTCCCTGAGCCACCTGGTCTAGTGGAAGGTGTCCCTGCCCATGGCAGGGGTGGTGGAGTCAGATGATCTTTGAGTTGCCTTCCAACCCAAACCAGTCTATGCTTCTGTGAAATCAACTACACTGCTAACAGCAGCTGGAAAACCCATGTGATACACCGTCAATTCTTTTTAACCTGGTTGCTTCAAATCTCCTCTGTGATGTTTTCTGGTGCTTGCTTTGTCTCATCAGGAGTTCATACAAGTTTCAAAGCATCTCAAATCTCACTTGAGGCTTGCAGGTGAATGGAAAACTTGATGACCATGCTGGAAAGTAGCTACCAAGTTAAGAAAATACATCTTCTGTTCTCTTAATTATTTTTTTCTGCCCGCCATTTTCAATTGACTTTAGCAACTCAGTGTCGAGTAATTACCCTAGAAAGTTCATCAGGATGCAGTAATCTCATCATAATTCTTAGGGATAAAAAAAGGAAATTAGAAAAAACTGTCTCCACTGTCACTGCTGCAGTCAAGAGCGAGGAGTTAAAGTGTCTGCTTCTAACCTGGAGGCTGAGCTAATTGTAGTGTGTGATCTTTATGGCATCTGCCAGCTGATGAAATAATGACCCCGAGCTGCTCCTGCACCCTGCCATGATCTCACAGGTTTAGCCAGCACACAAGCTCATGTTTTGACTCATGTGGAAGAGCGTTAGCGACTGTCTTCATCCTCCACACTGACCACAAAGCCAAGGGAAACCAGCAAGGTCTGAATTCATCACTCTTTAAAGACTGCCAGGGTTTCCTTTCGCCTGAGATCACAATGCTTGGAGTTAAGAGGTTTTACTGCTATGACGTCAACATGGGAATTCTTTGGTGTGTGAATTTATTCATCCTCCCAGCATTTCCCCTCCTGGATTTATGTCCTTCAGCCAAGCCAGTCTTCTGAGTATTTCACAATGCTGCAATTATCACTGTGTCTTAGCATCAAAGCAAGCACACAGTGAAGGAGCCTGCTTAGGTAACCACAGGAAAGGTTCAGGAGAGGCGGGACAGCCAAGTTTGGTGAGCAGTGCTGAGTGGCATCACCTCCTGGAGGGGTTCAACTGCCTTCCCACAATGTAGTAAACACATCTTCCCCTCTGGCAGAGAGGAGGAGTCATCAGTAAATGTTACCAACTCCAGCTGCTATTTGTGAGCCCAATACAAGCTTTGAGGTAACTTACACAGAGAACTTAATTAACTAGTGGAACCAATTACAGAGGGAGGCCTGAGCCCAAAAGCAGAGAAAAGCCCCACAGTTTGAATTTTTAAAGGTAATAAGGTGATATTTCCATGGCACTAAGAGCCCTAAGTGTCATTTTCAAGAGCAACTGAGGCCTGTGAAGCAAAGTCTCAATGATGCATAGGAGGATTTCAATTGGGTCACAGCCTGAGGTGAATTTCAGACCTCCATATAACAAAGTTCATGCAAATAGTGAAAGGACACCCAACAGCCTGTAAAACCTGAGCCTGAGTCCCCGTTCAATGCCAGCATTATTAAACTTAGCCACCAACATTTTAATTTTTCTAAGGGATTCACCCCTTCACTCTTCCTCAGTAGAGGGAGCAAACCACTGATTAAGTGCTGAATGTGCAGGAGGGTGCAGACAGTACTTCAGATAAACTGTTGCTGGTTATCTGATGATCCACCAGATCCAGCTTGCTTCAGAACACAAAGGCAGAGTGGTCTTTTCAAATAATGAGCCAACTGGTAATAAAACAAAGTATTTACTTTGGAGCTACAACTATTTGGGAAGGAAATGCGATTTATCTTTGTATATCCTTTAAATATCCCTCTTGTCTCCAAAGACCCCTCGGAGAGCATTCCTTTATGTGCCTGGATCAAGGGAAAAATGAAGAGCATGAGAAATAACACAAGCACTAGGCAATAAGATTATTCAACAGAAATTAACTTCTCCATAGTGTTAGAAGAGCTCTGTAACATAAAGCATGGCTCTTTTAAGAAAATGGTTGTAGATTTAAAAAAAAGGGAAAAAACCAACACTCCTAGGACCATCAAAACACGACCAAAGCATGAGTTTTGTAGTAAAAGGATCTCAAAATTGTTTTGAGGAAGAATCTCACTGAAAACCTCAGGCTGCAGAAAATTTGCTACCTCTGCAGAGGTAGTTGGTCCTGATCTCCAGAGGCACTGCTTTCATGAGAGTCAGTTTCGTGGCTCTTCTACTGTGCATCATAAGGAGCAAGAAGTGAGATGAAGTGATTCCTCCAGATTCCCAACAGTGCTATGAAATGTTGGAGAACTGCCCACAGTTTGTCAGTGGAAGCCCAGACTCCCTGCAGGCCTTTTGTATGAAACCCCCACTAAAACAGAGCCCAAATCTGCATCCTTTGCAAAAGGCCAGGCCCTGAGAGGTACAAGCTGTTGCTGAAGAGGAACACCCCAGACAAGGGCTTGCAAAAGGGTGTGGGATGGAGCTGAACTTGGGGACACACACATTGCAGGACTGCAGTGACGTGTGAGAACCAGGCAATATGGTTATGGCTTCATATAAAGGCACAAGTCCTTTCCAAAACATCCTGTTACTTTAAGCACAAGCCTGAAGCCATAAATAAATGTCACCTGGGGCTTGATGCACACCATGGTAATGGCAGTGATTTGAGGAAGAGGTACTGTACGCCCTGGAAAGGAGTAATTTTATCAGGGGATACATCTCAAAAGCCAAACAATACCCATAAAACCTGAAACTGCCAGAATATATTTTATTTCCCTGGGAAAGGGACTTCTCATGAATGCTTAGAATGCTTTCAGTATTTCCCCAGCTCCACAACAGTTCTTTTCCATATGGTACGTGGGCCAGACCAAAATAATCAGTCCCATAAGTCTGCTCCGGTCCTGAACAAATCCTGGCAAAGTGTCCACTTTCCCATATAGGTCTACCACATGCAGTTGGCTCCATTTGCAGACCCCACGAGTTTCTAGGGGTCAGGTAAGACTGACTCACAGCACAGATCCAACTCCAAAGGTGTCAGTAACTTGAATCAAGTGCATTTTCCCCTAGCAATAGGCTTATGGCTACAGTGACTGTGTGGACTGGTGCATGCAAGGCAATGGCAGATCTGTGGTGGGAATTGTGAGTGCCCCTCTGCTGGGCAAGAAGGGATGGAGATAACCTAGGAAGCCTCTGCCCATGTGGAGGGTATTTCTGTAGCTGGCAAAAAGATTCTGGGGGAATCTTCAATTCTTCTTTGCAGAAAACACCAGTCTATCAAAAACCACCAGCTGGTGAAGAAAAATTTCTTAAGCAGTTGCCAAGCACCTGATAAAAGGTCAGTATTGTTACAATAGCCAAGGCTGCACCGGGGACTGCAGTTTTACAAGTTCAGAAGGCCTACGGTGTAGTTTTTATAAGAAACACAAAACATTTTGGTGCCTGGAGGGAAAGTAAGTGTACTGAGCCAAGGAAAGTATGTGGGAGTCAGGAGCATTATTGAAATTTCCAGCTCATTGCTTTTCAGATCCCTCTTTTGTAAACTGTGGATGAAGTTTCTCTAATTGACGGAAGTGTTTTGAAAACAAGCTAATGTTTATGAAATACTTTGGAAGTAGAATGGTTGGAGTATCCCTTTATTGCATTCAGGGAATTGTCCCATAATAAGACTTCAAACACTCTTAGCAATTGTTTCTCTGTATTCATGTAGCTGTTCAAAATTAATGCATATAGGAATTCATGCTGGTCCAGAAATACAAAAGGTTGCAGAGAGATCTTCATCTAAACCATTAAATGGCCCCTGTTTGAGGCAAAGTTCTTGAGGCACCCATATTGCTCTGTGATTTGAATCCATGGCCCTGACTGTGCCTGCTGACAGCGTTACACCATGGTCATGGCAAGGCAGTCAGATTCCTGGGAACAGATTGCAGAAACAGCATGAACCAATGAATTGACAAGGAGAAAATACGTCTGAGTGATTGCCCACACAAAGTTTCCCAGGGTTCTCATGTGGGCAATTTCATTAGAGGGAAGAATGTCTGGGGTGTCTGAGCTGGTTGTTCACCCTCCCCATTCAAGCAGGGCTTTCTAGGAACACAGAGGCTGTCTAAAGGATGTGGATGTGTTGGGATGAAAATGAAGCTACCAAAAATATATCAATAATGCCTTTACAAAGTAAAAACCCAGACCAGAGGAAATACATTACAGCCACCTACCTACTGCTGTCTGAGAGAAAGGAGCAAACCTCACTCATCCAGCTTAAAGGGCATGTCGTTCATGCTTCTTGAATTTTTGCTGCCAGACAACGTACCTAAATAGAAGTTGTTTTATTTCTCCCACATACATGGCTAATTAAAAATAGTTGTGGTGTTATGAGGCATCTCTTGTTGGTCCTGTGTGAAAACTCTGTATTCTACTGGTAATCACAATTATTCCCCCATTGCAACCAACTTCACCTTCATTAAATCAGGCATTTATTTTCTGAGCTGTCAGGACTCTGGCTGAAAACACAGGAACTATTTAATTTCCATCCTCCTCTTTCATATTTTGGTATACAAGCAACTTCTTCAGTTTTCATGGGACATTTTATCCTTTTAACTCAAAGCAGATTTCCTCCAATAACGTATGCATTCAAGGCAAAACCCAGCTCCTTTTGGATGGCGGGATTCAAATGCAAAATAACTATTTGCTTCTTTTTTCCTTTTCCCCCCATAGGTATGGCTCTCCCTACAAAGTGCTGTTAAACAAAAACCCCAATGCTGTAACGTGTGACACCACTGGAAATGTGGTGAGCTCACCTCAACCCATAGTCTTAACCACAGGTTAAACCTTAACCCATGTAAGAATGAGGCATTCACAAGAATTTCATAGTACCAATAGCTGGCATCACTCTGCTTTTGAGGGACTTCCTTTGAAACAGCTTTTGCAGACGGTTCCAAATTTGGCATCAGTGCAAGCTCACAGACTTCATTAGAAACAAGCCTTATTTACTATGCTGCATGGAGAAGAAAAAAAGGCTCTGGAAATACAGTCACTTGCAGGCAAAGCATCAAACTTTTAAAATTGAGAAGCAAGAGGAGCGTTCCCAAGAATTTCAAAGTGGATGATTTTGGTAAAGACAAATTATGCATAAAGGCATGTATAGTAACCTGAATTCCTATTTGGGAAGGAGTAACTAAAGCTGAGGAATAACAATGCTGCTCGGTTCCACCTGGATCTGGGCGTGCTTTGGGGCTGGAATAGCCAAAATGTATGAAGGTTAGATAAATGTTAGATAATATAAAACTTCACTGAAAAATGAAGTTTTGTGAAAGGGGAAAGTGGCCCACTTATTTGGAACAAGATCACAGGACAGTTTAAGTTAAAACAACAGAAGAAAAATTAAAATAGCAAAAAAAAATATTTTGACAACCTCAACTGACAATTTTTTTTTCTATTTTGCAAATTGTCTAAATACAAAAGGGAATTAAAGGAGGTTTGAACAAACGTAAATGCCTCAGCAAAACCTGGATGCTGCCAAAACATTTTATCCAGTGAAAATGGTTTTGTTAGTTTATTTTACTAAAAAAAAAAAAAATAAAAAATAAAAAAAAAAATGCTTTTACTTGTGATTTCAGCATATGAGAATAAGCAATTTGTAGTGTGTTCTGGAGTCACCAGTCAATGTCACAACTTGTGACTTGACGTGACTAACCCACACAAGGTCTAGTGGTTTCTGAGTGCCTGCTGCTGCAGTGACAGTGCTCACTACTTCCCACTGCAAACACCCCAAAGGGAGTTTTCCCAAGGGAAAATACGACTTCCCACCCCTACATAAAGCCCTCCACTCCCCCAGCATTTCCCTCTTCAGCCTTATACTCGCACTAACAGGACTGCTGTAGTTTGAACATGTGCCTACAGGGACAGAATATAAGGCTTTAATTAAGCTGGTTTTAAACACTTGTCGTTCCTGAGAGTTCCTCCCCATGAATCGTGAGTTTATTTTCATTCCCTTGCCAGCCATGCCAGCCACAGTGCCACTGGAGCTGCAGGCAGGGAAGGGATTATGGGGATGGTCACATTACCCTCTTTGTGCCACCTTTTTGCCCTTGCTGAACCACATCTTAAAGGTGCAAAAAGGAAACACAGTGCCTGGGGCTGCTGGCTGGCACTGGGCAGAGAGGGACCCTCACCATGGCTTTGAATACACCAGAGGTGCTGCTGATCTGGCAAGGAGCTCCCCCAAAAACCAGTGCCAGACAGTGAGGGAACTGTAGGAGGCAAAGAGTGACTTCCCCATTGGAGTTTCCTTCTGAGAGAGCATCTGCAGAAGGTCCTTAGTGCCAACCAGCTTCCTAAAGCACCTTTTGCAGGCAGGGTCAGAGCAGCTGCCAGAGCAGGCAGTGACCAGAATGCTGCTGCCAGGAAAGCTCACTGTGTGCCATCTGCCACCTGTCACAGCCTCACCCCAAAGAGGCTGGGGTGCTCCTGAGCTGTTTTTTCACCTATGCTGTGATTATCACTGCATTCTCCAGCCCTTTTGCCCTCCTCCTGGCTCAGTCCCACAGGGACATTGCAAACTGATCTGCCTGACCCCGCTGCTGCAGCCGGTTCCTTTCCATCAGCTGCTTCAATTTTGGCACTGCTTATGCCTGTTGCAAATGGGCACAGTTAGGCAGGAATTACATGCCAGAGGAGTGTAAATGGCCACACCTCTTTTTTCTGTACCTTTTCCTACACCACATGGAGAGGCTGAAAGAGGGACAGCATTTCAGCAGGAGATGCACACCCTCTGCCCTGCACTAACACCGTGCCTGTGCTTTGGCTTCCCCGTCTCTGGAGCGGAGCTGAACCCCTGGGTCACAGTGCAGAGGCTACAGATGGACATTTTAAGTCTGTTCAGCAAGAAGGCCGTAAAGCAGAAAACAGAACCCATGTGATTCTGTAAAATGTTTTCTACATTTTGAGGCTATTAGTGTAGGAAATTTTTTTTCACCAGCTTGCCACAGGATGTGACTTTTCAGATCACTACACGACATCAGTAAGACGTTGTTACTAACATTACGTACATTCCTTAAGAGCAGGACACAAAGGACAGGAAATTGGTACAAATCAAGTTTAAAAAAGAATTCTGAAATCAGCACATATTTGACTTTTTCTCTCACCAATGTACCTCCATCAGTTTTACACTGGGACATGCTTCTTGCCAGGCTCTGCCACTGAGTTTTATTTTATTCCTGTATTTCAGCAGCTGCAGAGAAAACTATTGTCGTTGGCAGTGTCTACTGAGCTATAGCAACGTGCTGGGTTTCAGAGACTCTTATCAGCTCTGTGCTGAGTGGTCCTTAAGCCAAAGCCCCACTTTGAAAGCAAAATATGTCAATGCAAACATGCTGCATTAGCATCTCAAGATTTTCCAGCTAATCTCTCACGAGGTACCAAGCACAGGCTCAAGAACTCATGGATAAAGGCTATCAGGTTGTGATGAGTGCCTGGCAGCTTCCTTTTTATTATCCTGGAAAATAGATAAATTCTTTGCTAGCTTTGTGCTTGCAGAGTTCACAGGAATTGTCACATAGGTATAATTCCTATTCTTAAGAAGGCAAAAAGGAAAATCCAGCCAAGCAAACCTGGGTTAGCAGTCAACTAAGAAATGTAAAGAAGATTAGACACTCCTTACAGTTTCTGTACTTTTTACAGATGCATAATCACCTGTTTGGATGAAATTTTTCTTCAGCACTATAAGCTGTTTCCCTTGCTACAATTTACCCACCCATATGTTCCACTTGACTTGTCATTACCAATAAACCTTGAGAACCTATGCATTATTTTCCATGCTAGCCAAGAAACTAAACCACTTCTGCCTCTGAGCATCACTCTGCAATCCATCTCAAAGAAAAAGCTGCATTTTCCAAGGCCTGGGACGAGATGCCGAAGCACTGATGTCACTTGCCTGAACTGCCAGGCCCTTCTTTTCCTGTTTCTCTTTGCTTAACAAACTTCTGAATCATTCCAGCTCCACCATGTGACTCACAGGCTGTTCCATAAATAATTGGAAGTAGGAAGGAGCCAAGAGCAATAAAAACAGAACCTGAGAGTGTTGGAATGAGATTGGTGACCTTGGTGTTGTTTGTTTATTTCTTTGTTTCTTTTTCATAAGGGAATCTGCTCTTTACAAAGGAAAAAAGAAAAGTAATCTGCTTTATTTAGCAGGAGTGCAGTTGCTCCCTGCAAATGGCCAAGCTGATGTCACCAGCTTCATGTACTCCTCAAAGCCTTCTACTGAAGTTGGGTTAAGAGAATTCTCAGCTGCTTTGACTGAAAGCAAGCCAAAGGAATAAAGTTGCCCTGATGGCTTCATCTTGGGCTGATTTAGGTATTCACTAGGCACCGAATACCTCACTTGGAATAGTGTCATCCCATAGCGTCTTCCTATTAATACTTGGCAAATATTAATTACATTAACCTTCAAACAATCCTCGATCATGTAAAGTAGAAACTTTGTTTATCTTGTCTCTTTTTTAAACAGAAGACAATGAGACAAGGGTGAGAATAGATACTTATGCTGGCAAGTCTGCACTAAAAACACAAACAGAATAGAAGGGCTGCATTTTCCTGTCATATGATGAATATTCAACTGAAAAGATGAGGTGGATTGTTTGAACTACACATAAAACTGTTACCTGAGCACCAGAGGCAAGAAGAGTTACCACGGTGTTCTGACATACTGTAAAAAGTGTGGGAATAGTATTGCAAGGAAACAAACAGAATTCAGGGCCAAATTTCTCACCAACCATTTAACAAGGTGCACTCCTAAACAAGAATTATTTAGTCCTGTGAGAGAGACTTAGCTTGCCTATTTTCCACTCTATGTGACTGATCTATCTACACAGCAGATATGAGCACAGATGTGAAGTCAGTACATACTTGGGGCAAGCTGGGAGCTCTGAGTTGTCCCATGCCACAACCAACCTCCAACTCATTTAAAACGAGATTTTTATTGATGATGTTACATGCAGATCCCAAATGAGCCAGTAGTGGTTTCTTTGGGCACCACAGATTTGTCTGGACAATTCATATTCGAATGTATCACACAACCTCCTCTGAATCTCTGCTCTCTTCCCAGTTTCTGTGTTGCCAAATTGGATTAGCTGACCCACAGCCCGGGGCACATTTTTGATACGTGCAGCCGTGAAAACAGTTTCAAGACTGGCAGGCCTGTATTTGTACAGCAGAATTGTCACTGTGGGAGCAGGCTGTGCAAAGCAGCTGTGCTTGTGGAGGGCTCTGCCTGAGGTGCAAATTTCCTTTTGAATACCTTCAAATCACCCCGGAGATTATTAACTCATCCATGATTGCAGCTCTGTTGCCCATTGCTACTGGTTCTGGAACAAAATGGGAACTGAAGTCAGAGTGTAAATCTCTTCTAGGAAAGAGATTTCCTTGAAGTGGTCACAAGAAAAAAGGGAAAGTATATCAAAATAATATTGGAGCAAGGGAAAAAAAAAAGTAAAAATTCTCAACAATTTGTATTCATTTACAGTAATTTTGCCACTGGGTGTTTTAAGGCATTTCTTTCCCTTCCAGCCCCCCCGTAGTTCAGGAGGTTTGTCATACAGGTCTCCAGTGTCACAGCTGCTCGTGGCTGGGTCATAACTCATGAGTTAGAGCAGCTCCATACTCCATAGAAAGGCACTACACTTTCCATCTTTTAAGCTTTTCTGCCAAACTGTAGCACAGACACCCTCTGGGTGTGATTCAGCCAATTTTCTCATCCACTTCAATGAACCTTGATGCTAAGAGGATAATTTCTTCCCACAGCTTCTGGGAACATGAAGTGAAATTGGACTGTCACTAACTGGACACCTTTTTTATGGCTTTTAGGGCAGCCTAAGTCTCCAGTGTACTGGATCTTCTTTATTTTCATTTCTTTCAGCCTGTGTCAACCTACCCTTTCAGCTCTGCTTTTCTTCCACAACACAAAATAGTCTACTTTGACTTCATATATGGTTGGAAATTCACCAGCATGGCTCAATGTGCCAGGGGAAAAGCCATCCCAAACCTCCCTTGTGGAGAAATGATTAGGTGTACAGAAGAGCTGCTCTCATGAAGATGGCACTGCAATTCTGCTTGCTGAAAACCTGGCAGGGAAATATCAGCATTAGAGTAGGTAGGAATATCTGTACAAATATCCATGAATTCTGAAGAAACCTGTTGTAGAATATGCTGTTCTCCTTTACAGTTGCACCTGCAACCTTGGAAGAGCAGATTCTCTGCTCCTGCAAAACTGGAGGGGTTTTTTTGTAGGTTTTTCTTCCACAAAAGTCTTTATGGGATGCAGGCCCTGGATATGACTTCATTGGGATGACTGAGTTGGGCCAGGGCCAAAAAAAGCCTTCCCAGCCTGTCCTTGCTGCTTTTCCTGCCCTGGAGCAGGTATGTGCTGTCCTCAAAATGTATCAGGCCCATCTCTAGAAGCATTAGGATTTTTTTTTCCCCCTAAGGCATTTAAACACATTCAAACCAGGAAGTGTTGCAACCCATAAACAAAAGAGAATCTAAAATTAGGAAGAGAAACTCCAGATAAAGAAGGAAGAAATCTGCTGGATGGCAGTCTCACAGTACGATCTCCAAGACAGCTTTTCAGCACAGGAATGGCAGGGAGACAGAACCAGCAGGCACCAACCAGCCCAGCCCACTGCTAACACACCCACCCTTTCCCATTCATGACCACAGCGAGATCCAGCTTAAAAAGCAGTCACAAATTCCACTTGTGGAGCCACTGTTTGAATGCTTACAACCCATTTGCTAATTTTCAAGCTTAAATTTATTCCTGGTCATTTGTATTCTAAGGCACCCGTGGCTCCTTTTCTCCTCTCTGGTATTTACCCGGCCTGATGCATTTCCAGACAGCAAACATATCTCATTTCTGCTTTTGTTTTGCAAGGTTAAACAAATCATTCCCTTCAATTTCCTACTGTAAAGCAGAATCCCTGTTCTGCTGATCTTTCTCACTGCCCTTTTCTGCATCTGCCAGCTTCAGTTCACCTTCCTGCAAAGACAGTGATCAGAACTATACATGCTATTGGAATTAAAATCAACTACCTCAAAATAGGGAGAAAAAGGATCACTTTTTGGGACTAGCTTAAAACCTGTAAAGAAAATCCAGACAGGATTTATGGCATACATTATTACTTAACTCTTTCATTCCTTATGTCTATGGAAAAAGACTTACAGAACAGCCCTATGTGGCTCTTCTCAGTTATATCTCGTATAACTATGTTATGATTTGATCCCAATCTCAAAAAGAGGTTGATAGAAAATAAATCATAAGGTTTGTGGGATTTCTACTTGTGTCACAGTAGCACTGCTCATATCCCTGAACCTGGGATTAAGGGCTTGAGGCAAGGACAGAGACCACAAGCAAAAGCTAGCTCTAGAGGAGTGATTTTCATAGTCCTCAACCAATGGATCTTTGCAAGTCCACAGAATTTCCCTTCTCCAGGCAGGAGCAGAGTATGGCATGTGGTCTGCCAAACAACTGTATATATTTTACCATGGATGTATTTTCTCATTCCAGATGTAGAAATACCCTCATCATGAAAACAAAAATGGCTCTACTTGGTAATCATTTCAGTGACTTTGTTTCCACAGTCCCAGGAAGGATTCCTGGGTAGCACAGGTAGCACAATGCAACTGCAGCAGATAACTATCAATTTGCCACATTAGGAGTCCTTCCAGGAAAAAAGCTGATCACCTCCAGGTGACATTCTGTTTTGCTTGGATGTATTCTGCAGTCTGGAAGAGGGGAAAGCCAAGAGATTCAAACTGTCTTCTGCTTTCTGTCCTTTAGACCTTGAAAATTTATTTTATGAACACAAAAAAGAAATACATGCAGGCACTGAAGCCATAGTGACAGCAACATCCTCAGAGTACTGACCAGACATTCTCCATAGGCTGCTTTTTGAAGCCATCAAAAATAGAGGGATTTCTTCCCTACCTATAGCAGAAATAAGGCTCAGAAGAGAAAAAGGCCACATGGCTAACCCAGGCAATTGCTCCACTTCAGCACCTTCTGTTCTGCAGTCCTTAAGAATAGTTATTGCCCTCATTGGGCCAGGTTAATTCCAACTGTACATCACTTGTAGATGAGATTTATGCAGGCATATGTTAGTGCTCTACTCACATACTGCAGAGAGGAACAACATCCATGGGTTTTAACTTTTCCAGCTTTGAGCTTTTCTAAGGCCTGTAGTGCATGCTTAGTCGGGTTCAGATGACAATGGGAACAAGAAATGTTTGTTTCTAGGGCTTTTCATTGTTTGTAGCACGAAAGATTTTCCAGGGTATCGCACGGATATCAATGAAATAATTTTGCCACTTTGGTTGAAGTCACAATCCCAAAGAGGGTCAGTTGGTCAGGAAAGCCTTGGTTCTGGTGCCTGCTCTGTGAACTATTTATTCATGGGAGAGAACCATAACAGAATCAGAAATCTAACTCAGATTTAAATTTGCTTATTAGCATTTCCTTAACATGAGACTCAACATACTGGAAATTGCATAGGAAAATGCATTCAAGTAGCTTTAAATACAAAAGTTTCTGTGAATAGATGAAAACCAACTCAAAAGGCTGAGCCCTTCCCCCAGGAAGTTTATATCAGGCTAGTACTAGGAGAGGATCCAGGACATCTAACCATAATATCTCAGAAATAGACATTCAGGTCTCCTTTTTTTCCATCACCAGGACTTACTAGCTCACCTGCCTTATAGCACACAGTAAATTCACACATGCCCACAATGTTGCTTACGTGTTTCAACACTGTTAGCTACTAATAAACTGTGATAGAATTCTCTAGCAGGAATGTAGCCTGCTCCAACTTTCCCAAGCAACTCCTGGACCTGTTTTGGTGGCAGGAGAGTGCCAGGAGCCACACCCAAGCAGCATTTTGCTTGCAGCCACCTAGTGCAGGCAAACCCAGCTCAGCAGTGTGGACACAGGCTGTTCCACTCCAGCTGGCCTCAATGGCTGGGATCATTTCCAGGCACGTTCAATATAGTGATACAAACCCAGCCCACGTCCTTTTAACACAATCACAGAGTCAAATCAAATTGTCACTGAGGAGCTGTTCTACATACGGTTTTAATAGCGTGCTCTTTTGCAAGTGTCTGGCGTTTTCTGGGCTCACAGCACTGGTTGTGTGCTCCAGTTAAATACACTGATACAGTTCCACAGATAACAGTGGAGCTGCTGAGCTCCAGCAAGGCTGTGATGAACTGATGCCGGGGGTCAACCTCACGAGCGGGAATGAACTTCACATATCAATGTGATGCATATTCAAATCCAACTTTATTTGAAACTTCTACTGATATATATACCTTTTTTACTACCATACACACGTTTCTATATGCAAAGCAACTGGCTGCAGCCACAGTCCATCCGCCCTTATTCAGATCATAATTGGTTAACAGTTAACTCACTGTGTCTTGTTACTGCTAATTGCCGATCGATCTCATAATTTGTTTTCTCATCCTGAGCTTATCACAGTTCCCTTGGCCTTCTTGTTTTTTTCCCAGCCAGTAGCTGCATAGCTTGGATAAACACCAGGTGTTGTTATCTACACTCTAGCTACATTCTGAAACACTGTGTCTGCTCAAAGCAATCCCACAAAACTGAGCCTAAAAAAAAAGACTTTCTAAGGTGAAGTTTGGCCGTGACCTAAGTCGCAATTACCAAGCCTTTTCTACGTGTGACGATCCCATTATAGTTTTCTGCTGTGCCAATGCAATTACCTCCCACAACCAGGCACCATCTAACACAATTCCAAGAAAGCAACTGCTCTCCTGTTGCGCAAGAGAAGTTGGAAACACAAACGTGATCGATTGATGATTTGGCAAACTCCAAACTCTATTTTTAACTCCAATCACAAGATCTAGGGTGTCCCATTAAATTACTGAAATAAACATAGTATCTTCTTTCCCTCCAAATCAGCATGCAGTCATTCCAGCTGGAAAAGGACCCCAGTCCAACCTCCTGCTCAAAGCAGATCTAGTTAAAGCAAAATGCTTGGGTGCTTGTGCAGCTGTATTTTGAAGATTCCCAAGGGTGGAGAGTTTACATCTTCTCTAAGAACACATTCCAGTGTTTGATCACCTTCACAGTACAGAAGTGTCCTTATACAAAGTCAGAATTTCCCATGTTCCAGCATAATAACAACCCAGAACCCTGTTGGGGGCGACTGGGAACCCCTAAGGGCAAACAAAAATCCTTTTGGGGGGCAACTGTGGGTAACTGGGAACTCCTCAAGAGCATCTAGGAGCCGCTGGGAGCAACTGGAAGTAACTGTGAACCCCTGAGGGCAGACCAGAACTATGCTGAGACAGCCAGGGGTAACTGGGAACCCTGCAGGGCAACCCAGAACCCCAGACATGTATCTGTTCAGTCATGTGTTACTGAAATTGTAAGAGTCAACAAATATTTATTCTAGTCTACATGCCCAAATGGGCCAAATTCAGACTGCACTGTGACCTTAATTCACAGTATTCTCAGATCCCAAGGGCAAGACTTCAGCAATATTTTGTTTTCAACACAAAATTAAGAGTTATTTGTAAGATACTGCAGAATGCAAGACTGAATACGCAAAGCTTGACAGCTGAAAGCCTAGCCCTTATTTTGTGTCCCAAACTAGAGACAGATGAGCAAGGCCCAAACAGGTATTTCCCTCCTTGTGCTTTTATGTTTCTATAAGATGCCAGCTATGCAGATGAACACCAATAAACACTAATCAAAACGTGCAGTATTCTTCACCAGAGGAGTTTTATGAGACATGATTTGGCCTTAAAAGTAATTGCTCCAATCCTTTCATAGCAAGGGCAGCTGAGCTCAGTTAGGTTCGCTCTCATTGATGACAACTCTGGTTGCTCCCATTAGGAGGTTTGCTGCTCTGTGAGCAGTCTGGGGAACAAACCCACTGCTACATTCACTGGGGGAACTTCCATACCATTTCATAAAAGACAAGCCCATCAGATCTATGTGTCACAACAGCTATCCCCCACACCGAAGTGCTTGGCTGGGTCAGGGCAGGAGACGATGACACCATTCACTGAGCATTTAGGGCAGTGCAGGCACATCCCATCGCATGATTAAGCCCGAAGGGAGGCACTGGGGATTAATTACAGGACCTTTTTTCTGACAAAGGTTCAAATCCTTGTGACAGAAGATACACCGCGCCTGACTGCTACTGAGTTCAGTCTTGTACAGGCTGCCAGTGAATTTATTGTTTGGGCTCTGTCTTTGGCAGTGACACATTTGCTTGGGGAATACTCTCCTATACGGAAATACACGCACAGGGCAAACAGGCACAGTGTTAAAAAGCGAGGTCAAATTATGGTTCCATTAACCTTGAGAGCATCTCTTAAAAGGAGGTGAAAACCAAAACAACAGACAACCAAACCTAACCTCCAGCTAAAAATAGGAGAGCGTCAGTTGAGCTCTTTTGTACCAGAGCGAGTATTTATAGATTGCTCAGAAATCCTCAGTAATAGGGCGTTTAATGGAAACTGGCAGGTTCTTAACTAAAATAGTGCTAAGTGGTACCATGATGAGGCTTCTCCACCATTTACCGCAGGGGCCATTGTGCTACCAGATGTTTTGCAGTCTCTACAACCATTCATGTTACACAGTTAACAACTCCTCAGAGGAAAACAATCATTCCATACCAAAGTAGGCAGGTAAATAAATAAATAAAACCTACAGCTTTCAAATTTATGGCACATCCATCAGGAAAATTTCTAAATAAAATCCAAAGAGATCTCTTAAAGACAAAACATGAAAACAACAATAGTGTTTTTTTGACTACCATCCATCTTTTACAGTAATTGATGAAGCATTTGGGGCAGAGTGACAATGCACTCAAATTTTTAAATTTGTTAGGTTTTATTTAAGAATTTCCGGTGTTTATTTTTAGGCTTTCCACCAGAAAATAAATGGCTGAATGTAATATAAAAAACGATCAAGAAATGACTAAGAGACCTGGAAAGTTCTTTATCCAACCCTGAGGAAAGCTCTCTGGTGAGAGCAGACAAACCAAAGAGTGTGTTTAACTCAGATGCTAAATCCTGTGGAGAAACTGTGGGTTCTCTTTGCTACTTGTAGAATTAATAAACAATATCTTTTCCATTGCTTATAACTTCATCCTGACTCTCTTTTAGGGCACAGGATTTTACAGGAGCCAGTGGGGTTGTTCGGGTCTCAGTGTCAATTCAAGGGGCTGAGATATTTTGCTCCAGAGCTTGGAGAGGCAGGAGAGACCGACAGGGACCAAGGCTAAGCGTGGATTATCTCTGGACTCAGGGTGTCTGTTCACCTCCACAGCACAATTGGAGAAGTACCAACAGTTACAAACATGCAAGAGCTGGCATTAAATTCTCTGACTTTTATCCCTCCATTACAAAGTGACTTTGCTTATGACTCCATCAGCAAGATATTTTTGGAAGCTTGTATTCTGGCCATCCCAAAGTATTCTTTTCTTCTCATGAAAACATTAGTATTTCTTTGGAGTGTGGTATATAACTTGAATAGAAATTCTGGCTGAGAACTAAGACTAACTAAGAAGAGTGGGAATGATATTTTTCAAGAGATGAACCTTCTTAACTTCTCTCAGCCATTGCTGTGAATACCTAACGAATTTATTTTTTTAAAAAAGACTAAAATGTACATTGCAAAGTACTGATCCTTACAATACAAGATTTAGAAAAGTTCAGTGCAAGAATCTGGCTTTAAACCAGTAAATAAACAATACCTCCTATTTTATTTCACATAGCTGGAGAGGGTGGCCAAATCACAATTCAAAACCAGCTTTTCTTACTTTGCTCACAAAATAAACATATATTCATCCTTTGAGTGAACTCTTGGTAATACTGATTACTAGAAGAATTTGTTACCTGTAAACACAACATCTCTTTGACTTTGCACATTATTAGAGTTTCTCTGAGTGCCAGTCACAGTAAAAGTATGTGCCAAACACTGTCCTTTTCCTCAGAAATGGCAGCCTTCCAAAAACTTTGGCTATATATAGCTACTGGAGTGTTTGAGGAATTTGGGGAATGAAAAATCTCCAGCAGACTAATTTGTTCAGGTCTGTAGAAGCAGCTTGAGACCTATCTCTGCATTTCCTAATTAATGGTAATTCAGGAACAGCTTTTTTTGCTTACCTCTGTATTGTACGTTACATCTACAATCCCCCCAGGCCACGGCTCCTGCAGGTCTCCATCAGTAGCAGTGGTCATGTGAAGGTCCATCAGCTCCCATACCCTTCACAGGTAATCAATTCTAGAACTTCACCACCCCCTCAGCAGGGCCAGGACACTTGCTGATTAGAAACTGGTGTTTGAACAAACCTCAGGTGGTATGAGTTTGCTCGTTAGGAACCTCTACTGGGGGTGTGGTTATATAATGCAGATATAAACATCATCCAGGGTTTAAATCAGGATACTTTTAACACAAATAAGTTCCCTGATCTGATTAATCATTTTAACTAGTGAAGAATGAAACAAAATTGAGACTGATGGTGCTGAAGGTGGCACTAGCATCAAGAGTATCCATAGATACCTTAAACTCTCCTCCTATGCCCACAAGCTTCTACCAAGGTGCTTTATTAAAAAATTGCTGGTTTTACACCCAAGTTGATGTCTTTATCTCACCTGCTCACCTGATGGAATGTATTGACATCTGTGTAGGCCATGAATTAAACCTAAGAGCAACTTCCCAAGCAGGAGCCAGCAAGTGCATTCAAGGAGTTCATTCTTTGCCAGTGATACTGGGTTCAGATGAAAACCTGATGATCTGGAGGAGGGCCCTGCCTCTCCTGTGCTCGAGGTGTGCTAGCTGGAGGCCATCCCTCTAGCCAGAGGTGACCAGGAACTGGATAAAACTTCTGTGTGCAAAAGCCATCAAACAACACAAATTGTTCTGCAGAAGAAAATCTTCAGTTAGCAGTTGAAAATCACATCCCTTTTTTTAACCATTCTCTTACTGCAGTTTCTCATACCATCACTGGGCACTTAAAATTCTCTCTGGATACCCTTGTATACACCAGAATGATTTCTACCTTCTTTATTTTCACTCTGTGATATAGAGACTTCATCTCAATCCCCGTGTGAATTTTGGGCCTCACACTTGTCTGCTAAAACTGCAGATGAAGCAAATGCATCAGCAGGTGTTAAGTTTCAAACCATCTACTAGAATGTTACAGTACTAAAGTTCTTCCTTTTTTTCTCAGTCCCATTCAATGAGCAGAGTAAGGATACATATCTCTGGTCTCTGTTCACTGCAATACATTCTATTTTCTTTTTTCTTCAACAATGCAATAGGAAAACTGGCATCTTAGACAACCAGGCAAAGCCAACAGTTTCAACAACTATCACTACGAGATGCAAATTCAGAGGCCTTTACCTGCAGGACAGTGAGTGCAGCATCCTCATCAGAGCTTTATAAAACAGACTAAAATCTTTCTTTCTTCTTCTGTCTTAACACTACTTAGCATTACAGCTACTACTGGCACCAGCACAGAAGGAAAGGAGCTACGGCATATTGTTTAACAGTGTTGCTAAGCAAGTTAATAATTAGAATTTGCTATGGTAATTTTTTTTTTTTCCAGAACACTTTATTGAAGGCATGTTGGAAGTCTGTCCTTACTAAAAGATTTTCTCTGGTAAGACTCACATTCATGCACACGCACATGCAGGCAGATGCACATCTGTAGTTTGCAGCCTTTCAATAAATAAGTTGCCCACAACTAAAATTCATCAACCTGGAGAAAGCAACAGACGAACCCAGCTTCTAAAGAAGCAAAAAGAGCTTTTCCTGCTATGAGGATGTCACACACAAAACCACTTGAACGGAACATCTGTTGTCTATAATCTGATAGAGGTCTGGGTTTTGACCAGCTCAAAAACGATCCTAAAACACAGGCAGATGTGTGGTTAAAGGCAGTGCACGGGATGGAGACCATCCTACCCTCTTCCCTCAGATGAAAGATTAAAACCTCACTGCCGCCAGAGTGCTGTCTCACCGTCAGCATACATTTGGACAGCCTAAGACCTTATGGCTTGTTTTATGGAGTACCAGCCTTGCATCAGTCAACCTGAGCCTTTGTCCTTGTGAAATCATGCCAGAAAGCTGCTCAGGCCAGGGACAGATGTCCTTTGTTCCAGAACAGATGCGGCCTTGCTTTGTGCCCTTTCTTTCACGGCCCCCTGGCTGAGGCTGTGGTGGCACCCTGTCCCCTAAATTGCCGTGTCTGACATCTGCCACGGCAGCGCAGGGGCCATCCCTCCTTGGATGCAGAGCAGCTGCATGAGCCATAAGGCCACTGCTGCTGTGTGACTGCCTGGATCTGCTCGCTGCTGTGGCTGCCGTGGCCATACATGTGTGCAGCATGGAGTGTGTGTGTGTCTGTGTGTGTGCACCCATGTGTGCACCTGTGTGTGCCTGTATGTGTGAGTGTGTGTGCATGTGTGTGTGTATGTGAGTGTGTGTGAGCACGTATGCACGCATGCATGTGCATTTGTGAGTGTGTGTGCCTGTGTGGGTGCGTGTGCATATGACTCTCTGTGTGTGTGAGTGTGTATATATGTGTGTGTGTGCATGTGTGACTCTGTGTGTGCATATGTGAGTGTATGTGTGAGCATGTATGCACACATGCGTGTATATTTGTGTGTGTGCATGTGTGTATGTGCATGTGTGTGTGTATGTGTGTGAGCATGTATGCATGCATGCATACGCATTTGTGAGTGTGTGTGCATGTGTGTGTGTGCATGTGCGTGTGCATGTGTATGTGTGTGCACGTGTGCATGTGTGTAAGTGCATGTGATATGTATGTGTGAGCGTGTATGCATGCATGAGTATTTGTGAGTGTGTATGCATGTGTGAGTGTGTGAGCGTGTATGCACACATGCATCTGCATTTGTGAGTGTATGTGCCCATGTGTGTGAGTGCGTGTGCATATGAGTATGCATGTGTGACCAGGGATGCATGCATGCATATGAATTTGTGTGTGTGGGTGTGTGTGTGTGTACAAGTGTGTGTGTGAGTGCATGTGTGTGTGTGTGTGTGAGTGTGTGTGTGTGAGCATGTATGCACGTATGCATGTGCATTTGCGAGTGTGTGTGCCCGTGTGTGTGGGGGTGGGTGGGTGCATGTGTATGTATGAGTGTGTGAGTGCATGTGTATGAGTGTGTATGTGCATGTGAGTGTGTGTGTGCATGTGTGAGTGCATGTGAGTGTGCATGTGTGAGTGTGTGTGCCTGTGTGTGAGTGTGTGGGTGCATGTGTGTGTCTATGTGACTGTGCGCGTGTGAGCATGTATGTACGCATGCATGTGCATTTGTGTGCATGTGTGTGTGCACATGTGTGCATACACATCTGTGTGTATGTCCGTGTGTGTATGTGTGTGTGCATGCGAGTATGCATGTGTGAATGTGTATGCATGCATGCATATTTGTGAGTGTGTGTGCATCTTTGAGTGCGTGTGCATATGTGAGTACATGCATGTGTGCATGTGTTTGTGAATGTATGTGCATGCAAGAGTGTGCATGTGTGTGCGTGTGTGCACTCTCCTCCCTGTCAGCCGCTGGTGCCTGCAGGAGGTGATGCTCCTGCGATGGAAAGCCGTGACTCCGGGGCTCAGGATGCAGAGCAGCAGGATGTGAGGAAGCTGGAGTTGCTACAGCTGAGTTAGCAAGCCCCAGCCGCTCTCATGCCTGTTTGTCTTGCTGCAAGCTGCTGTCTGGGTGACGAGCTACCCCTTGAAACACATATGCTTGGCAAAGTAGAAAAGGCCTCAGCTCTTCCCGGAGTAGACCAAAATACCTGAATTTACATCCCTAGGCTGGTTATTTCTGCTCTGGACTTTGCAAACAGAATGTTCTTGCAAGACAAGCTGGTAAAGACAGACTGACAGAGTTGTGGTTGCCCAGCCTGGAGAAGTGAAGTTCACCTTAGAGTAGCCCTCCAGTACTTAAAAAGGTCTGCAAGAGAGCTGGAGAGGGCATGTAGTGACAGAACAAGAGGTAATGGCTTTACACTGAAAGAGGACAGGTTTAGATTGGATATTAGAAAGAAATTCTTTACCCTAAGGGTGGTGAGGCACTGCAACAGGTTACCCAGAGAAGTTGCAGATCCTCCATCCGTGGAAATGTTCAAGACAGGACTGGATGGGACTTTGAGCAATCCGGTCTAGTGGAAGGTGTCCCTGCCCATGGCAGGGGAGTTGAAACTAGATGATCCTTAAGGTCCCTTCCAACCCAACCGATTCCATTAGTCTACTCTTTCATCCTTCAGAAGACTTCCATGACATTCCTACAGATGTCACTGATGGATGAAAGGATAAAGACATTTAATTCTGCTTCCCTGTAGAGTTCTACTTCTTTAATGTCATTGAGAAAGAAACACT
This sequence comes from Scytalopus superciliaris, assembly GCA_013400415.1. Taxonomy (NCBI): domain Eukaryota; kingdom Metazoa; phylum Chordata; class Aves; order Passeriformes; family Rhinocryptidae; genus Scytalopus; species Scytalopus superciliaris. Next base: position 406,367 of record VXBX01006008.1, on the reverse strand, counting down.
GTCTGCAATTCTTGATAAATCCCTATCGAACAGAAAGCACGGAATCACTCTGGCTTTGTCTAACCTGATCTTAAGCATATTGCAGGTTGCTGAATCACCCAGATATTCTGTCTTTGTAGACTGCCTCCCTAACTTTTCATTTGTACCAGCAATAAGTAGTATAGCAACTGGAAAATAAGCCATTTGAAGGAGCTTAAAATTAACATTTTACTTTTTGCTGAATTCACTTTTAGCCAGACCAATTCCTTGAACTGATTCCACTGCCTGATAACAGAACTAGCTGGGGTGGGAACAAGCACGGACTGACAGCCAGCTGGATTTGGAATTGACTACAACCATGATGAAACAGCATCTTCCTTCAAGAAGGGAGGCCTCATCTAAAGCACGACTCATGTAATGACCTCTAAGGTTTATAAACGTTGATAACAGAAAAACCTGAAGTAGAAAAAAATGGTGCATAAAGTAAGGTGATGTACTTCCTGAACTGATGTCTTGGTGGTGATGTTATGCCTCTCCTTTCCTTACACACCACCCTGTGGCCGAGGATTAAGCTATCTAATTTTTAATCACTGCCTGCTGTGGCAAGCACTTGCTGCACACACCTTCAGGATTTCCAACCCAACCGTGAAGCTCATATCTATGAAGCTCAAATAGAGAAATATCTTGAGACACTCAGGGAAGGAAAAGCTCCCTGTGAAACCTGAAACAGCTACAACTGCTCCTGGAATGGAAGGGAGAAGGTCTGAGTCTGCTTTGATATGGTAGGGAGAAAATACCACTGTTTTCATAGAGAAAGTATCTTAATGTATTTTCAGTCATTGCAGGAGGACCCCTGCAATTGTAAACTGTGGAGTGATTTAAAACCATAGAGAAAAAATTAATCACAGTGATGCCCTCTGATGTCTCATGTTCTCTTCCTGAGGCACATATGGGAGTCATGGCTTTTGATGTTTGCTATCACACCTTTAATTTGCAGGGAAGTTTTCTGTAAGGTGTGATATGTAAGGGCAAGTGAAGACAATGTTCTCTGGCCCCCAGGGCATCTGAAATTACTTCTGTCTTGGAAAAAAAAGAATCATTAGGCTGAGTGCACAGGCTTACTCAGAGGCCTCGCTTTACAGGGCAAACTCCTTGGAACTTCTTACCTGAAACAATGAAAACAGGAGTTTCAAAAATAGCATCCCACCATCTTCTGGAATATTTTTTTCACATTAAATTAAGGAATAGTTCCAACCCCAGCACAGGCACTTACAAAGCTGCTCCTTTCTTCCAGCAGTTGAAGAGGAACGTGTATTGCATCATCAGCCTGGCGGTGAGGGCCAGCAGATGAATGTTGAGGGTTAGTCTCCAGTGAGACACTAAGCATCTCTCTCTTTCTCAGGCACTGAGAGAGGCTTCATATCCCTCCCTCGAGACTAGCCAATGCTCAAAGATTATCTTTAATATACTTCTTTCAGGCAGACTAATCTCCCCCATTGTCTAGACTGCACAATACAGCCTTCAAACAAGAAGTGTAAATAGGGACATTTCTATGTTCTCTTCTCATCCCTGTTACATGAACAGGCAAGAGACCAACAGGGAACAGAACCTTAGATCTTGGATTTGATTTGTACACAGCAATAAAATTGGAGTTCAAATTGTAAGAATGTGACAGGAGAAAGATTCCTTTGGTATATTCATGGACTCCACAGGCATTTCCTCAGAGATACTCTTTGAAACCCAGGGCAAGAAATTTCCTCCTCAGACAAAGGGTTTGCTATCTTTTCTAGATGACTTGTTGCAGAGGCCTCTCCTTGGCTTTCCACTTGGACTCCAGTTCTCAGATACAACTTTGTTCTTTGGGACACCCTCAGAAAGCTTTTGGTGTTGCTGGTGTTGACCTGCTGTGGGAAAACCTATCTGCCAGGGAAAAGGAGGCAATGTTTATACTGTGCAACAATCTGGTGGCTCTCAGCCAACACGAAGTGAGGTCCAAGGGTCACGTATGTCCTGCTCTGCTGACTGTTCTGGCTGAATACTAAAGATTCCCAAGAGACAGTCACTGCTACAGACTTGTGTTGCAGGTTCTTTGTTGGTGTTACAAGGATTTGATTTTAAAAAATATTTTTCTGGCCACGGTTTCCATCTGGAGCTGGTGGATGGTCAATTAAATGGAGTTTGGGGAAATCAGCAGTTTTTTGTTTGCAATCATTCATGCAGATATTTCTCTGCCTTCAGTCTGAGCTGATTTGCAAAGACAAACAACTAAAATAAACATAGCTGTAATGCTGCCTGGTTCGGAGTCAACTGAATATTCAGCTCTGGAAGTACTGCATGATTTTTAGGTAAAAGCATAAATCAGTCCCAATTTAGTTCATGTTTGAAAGAGATCCATCACCAGATGGGCCCGCCTTGGAGCCGGGGGCTGATAGAGTTAGACTATGCTCACACTTCCTTCCCAGGAGCAGCAGCAGCAATTTCAGAGGAAATATGCACAGAGTAAATGCTGAACTCTGAGCCTCGTAATTTAGTCTTTTGGCTGAACTCCATTTCCTTGGTTCCTGCATTGACTGGTTGGGAGAAAACACCCTGCAAATAGTTCCTTGCTCCTTCCCCTGACTGCCCTGCTCCTCACCCCACGCTGTTTGCAGCTCTGCCAGCACCACCCTCTGCATGGACAAACTGTAAAACCAGAGTCCAGCCTAAAAAACAAGCATGAACATTTGGGGGAGAGGAGGGAAATAAGAGCTTATAACCCAAATTGCTACCCTAAGCCCATTTAGGGTGGGATTCCACCAGTCACTGTGTTAGTCCAAAAGAATGGGGAACCTGGAAAGGAGAAGGGGAAAGCAGACAGAGATGGAGCAAGTGTGGCTGCTGAGCACAACAGCTTGTGGAACCCTGACCTGATCCAATGGGGACCAGAGCTCCAAAAGCCAGCTCTGGTGCTGCTGAAGCACCCATCTGATCCTCCCACAGCACAGGACAGCGTAAGAAGCAGATTTAAATCCCTATGAGCCTTCAAAAGAAGATAAAATAATCTGTAGCTTTGTGGGGTCCAAGCAGAGACTAAGTTTCAGTGGTCTTTGCCTTTCATGATTAGATACCAATCTGAAGTTCACTGAAGTAATTTGAAAGACCCACTGAGTGCACTGTTTGGATCAAGACTACAGATCAAATACTTTAAAGACTTCATCAATTCTTCCACTGGCTACAAAGCACTGAGAAAGATACAAAAAGGCAAAAGAAACACAGAGCGACAGAAACAGCTGTACACCATTGAAACAGAGTGTTACTGTGAGATGTAGTTTATAATAATTAGTTGATCAACATGCTAGGCAAGGGCTTTTTTTCCATTTTGAACCAGTAGATGCACAGATGGGGTCTATAATAGAGCTGGCATGTGCGTGGACTTTTTTTTTTTTTAAGGCTGCATAATTTTACAACCACTACTAATGTTCGTGTGTATTGATAGAATGGGAAGAGTACTCAAACTTCTGAGGATTAACGTAGTCCAACTGGCTTCCTGCCCATGAGGTGACATTGAAATTGCAATAGTCCTTGTCTGGAGCAGCAGCAGTGGCTACAGCCAGATTGTGCAGACCAACAGACTACTCCTAAGTAGTAGTAATTGCAGTAGCAGCACTATGATTATAAGTAATTTAAGAAATGTAATTTTCAGCCAGAGGTACCTTGATGAGGATCAAGCAATCCATCTGCTTTTGAGGCAGAGTTGGAGATGAGTTTTCTGACTCTTCTTGCCATGTACAATATGGTAGTGAAAGAGACCATCAGCACACACTACACATTCAGGCATAATTGATAAACTACATCAAAGAACACTCCAACCAGGAGCATCCAATCTTTCCACCAGGGAACTATCTGAACATAGTCTCTGTCACAAATTTACCAATTTCATCTGCACTGTCCCTGAACAATCACCAGACAATATCTGGTAGTTAGAATGGTCTTAGTGGACCCTTCTCAAGAGAGGAAGAGGGTTCTCCTGTGGCAAGCCTATTCTGGAGGTGAGCTGTCCTGCATAGACGGCCTGCTTGGGTTGTTTGTGGCCACAGACGTAGAGGCCACTCCACAAATGTGGCTTTTGATTGCAATTTCATGTGTTTATTAAGTGCCCAGATTCTCCAGGGCAAGTTTGAGGAGGGATCATTACCTCTTTCTCCCTCACCTGTACCAGTGAGCAGTGAAGAAAATTGATTGAGCTGCACCATCAGTAATAAAAAGCCTCAAAAACATGCATTCTGTTTCTCTCCAAGCACAGCACAGGGAGTACATTTTGTTCTGGGATTTCCACAAGGAAGCAATTAACTCTTGGAGATTAATAAATAAATATGAGTCAAGATTTTAAGATTTGGATGTGTTAGGGAAACACGCAAACACGCTTTCAAAGTTCCTCCAGAGCTATCAGTTCAGCTGAATGCCACCAGTTCACATGAAGTGCAGGGGGGTCCCCTAAGCAACTCAGCACCTTCAAAACGCTTATTTAAAAGTCCAGCTACACCAGGCAAAGCCTAGCCTTCAGCTATGTATCTGTCAGAGACCTATATAGAAACCATTACATTAAAAGAAGCTATTTGAGCACTTGGTCACGCTAAGAATGGCCCAAACTATTCTGCAAAACTCCAGATCCCTGGGATACAATTCAGTGGTGATATATGGCACTGCAGTCATATTTGTCAGTGTTTTAAAAGAAAGGCCCATGTAATGCTAATCTGATCAAACTCCAAGCTCAGCGCTGGAGCAATAAAGCTCCAGTTTTCTCAGTCTTTATTACTGCTCAAGTCTTAAAATCTCTGACATGTAATATGACATTTAAAAGACTCTTCATGCCTGCTTTTAAAAGCATAGCTATCAGACAGGAAAATAATAGAGTAAAACAGTAGTAATAATTGAAGCAACCATAATCCAACTAACTACTAATCAAAAGCCTCTCTGAAGAGCTTCCTCTTTTGGGTTCTGCTGATCCCTTTTATTTGTTTGATTTTATCAGCAACACCAGTGAATCAACAGCCCTAAGAGCTGAGGCCAGCACGGGCAGGCCCTGCATGGCACGGCACCAATTTGAACCTTGCCACTCCAAAATGAGTTGCAAATCCTGGCACATCAGAGGAACAAACCTCACTGCCACCAAAAAGTAACACTACAGAATTCAGTCTCTGAGGCATCCAGCATGAAGAAAGTAATCCTGTGCCAGTAGAGCCATGGATTTTTTTCAGTACGTTTATCATTCAGATTATTGCCTCCTCAACTGCTGGTAGCTGAATTCCCACCTCACAAAAGCTTTTTGGAGGAAAATCCCTCAGAGATAGTTGACTTTCTCATTTTTTCCTTCATTTCTTTAGGTCTGTGAAAGGCCCACCCACAGTTTTGGCTCCTTGTTGCAGCCCTCTATTCTGTTTCTTTTCTTGCTCATTTATTTGCAGCTTCCAATTAGAGCAAAATGTCTGCAGGGCTCTTATTAATTAAAAAAAAAAACAAAACANATTAAAAAAAAAAAAAAAAACCAAACAACTCCAAACCAAAACAAAAAATCCCTAAAAAACCAAAAGAAAGAAAAAGCCTCATTTCAGTACTAACACCAAATTTGAAAAGCTACAGACCTTTCAAAATAGATCCTATCTCTTTTTTCCCCAGTTGTTCTTTTGTTCTCTGTTCTGACTACCTCCCTCCAAAATCATTAGCTAGGATAGATAAACACAAGAACTGCACTTTCACCTATGGCAGCAATTCTCAGTTTGAAGCTTGTGAACCATCGTATATATCCATGATGCTTTTCCTCCAGAGATGCCAGAGTGGTTCTCTGAGGGAAATGGTTGCAGACACGCTGAAGTTGTTACAGCACAAAACATAAATGCTGCAGGACCACCTTTTTGGCATTATAATTCTTTTGTAGAGAGTGGGAGTTTTCACTTGAGTAAAAAAAAAAAAGGCACTGTGATAACTCATGAAAACACCTCCATGTCTCCAAGAAAGGATATAACCAGAAATATCACCAGTAATCTAAGTTACCTTCTTCAGGTTCTGCCTGAAACTTAAAACCGTGGAAGCCTTTAACTGGTTATTGTAAAACATGTTTCCCACCTCCAGTCCCCACTCTGGCATTAACTGATGTTTCATTATCATACTGTTCCTTCAGATCTCTTATGGCACAGCTCTCTTTCAGCCCTGGAATGCACTGCCTTCACTGTACTGCCATTTAATCTCACTTTATGCAATCATAGAATAGCATATACATCTCTTAAATATTATTATTAATGAAGTCATAAATTCCCTGTAGCACAAGCAATAAAATTTTTTATAGAGGACATATTTATCTTTTGACACATTATGATATTGACTCATGAAAAATAGAAGCAATGCTCTCATTATTTATCCAGTCTAACTTGAAGGACGCTCTTGTCAGTTCCTTACAGGAAGAAAGGATATTGAATATTTGATATATGTGATTAGTGAAGTCTGCAGTGCCTTGTTCCAGAATTCTGAATTTTTAACAATCATTGAACCTTACAAAGAAAGAGGAACAGGGGCTTTAAGAGTTGTCATGCATTTGATAATTTCACAGCGCCATTAAGTTTCTTTAAAGGCAACAGGTAACTTAAAAGAAACATTAACCAAAACATGGCTAAAAGTCACCACCCAAAACAAAAGGTTCCGAGAAACCGGGGGGTGGGGGGGTTGAGTTCTGTGCCTGAGTGGGATTCCCTGGACACTACTAATGTTTGTTAGAGACACAACAGGAACACCTCTGGATTTACCTCTCATTCTCAGCATTAAAACTTCAAATTAATGCAATAACCTTGGTTTTCCTATAGCTCAGCCCCTCAGCAATTTGCTAGCTGCTAAAACCAATGTAGAAATGGAGCCAAACCACAATAAGCTCTATAGGTATCCCTTCCACAACATCTGAGACACGGGCTCTTTCCATCCAGACCCTAAGAGTGGACAGTGCTCGTAAATGGGATTTTAGTGTAGGCTCTCCTCCAGTCCAAAAAAGTCAGGCATAAAGAAACCAACGCTCACATGAACACAAGTGAAAAAGCTGGGATCCCAACTCAGCTGCTGCTGTGGCAGATATTGAAATTCGCCCCCACAGAGCAACCTTGAGGATGTTACTGCACCCAGAGCTTACTTGGGCAGTGACTGTGCCAGCTTTGTGAGGCACAGCAAGGGAGGCAGCAGTGTGCAGAAGGGAAAATTCCAGCTGTGGTTGTGTTCCCCTTCCCATTCCTGCCCCACAATAGCTCCACTGTAAGATACAACAGCAAACTGCAGGCCTGCATTCGTGCTGACCCCAAGTGCTATTCCTGCCAATTTCAATCCCTCACTGCAGGGATCGTTTTCTTAGGCACATTTAACCAGCTCCAAGCCCCTTTGCCTGTCTAAAAAAGCAGTATCAATTATTAATAAATGATAATACATAATTAATAGCAGTGCTCAGAAGCAGTCCTGCCTTGCATTGCTCTGGCTACCAGATAATCAAACTTTACACTGCAGCACACTAGAAAAATTATTCTAACACGATGCTGTCATTTAAAGGATGTTTCACCACATATTTCTAGAATAACCATCCAGCTGGTCTCCCTTTCCCTGCAGAGCACTTTCCAAAGGCATGCCTTGATGGCTGGGAGCAGAGGAAGACAAGGCATGGGCAGGCAGAGCAGCTGCCTGGCAGCTCATCAGCAGAGCCAAGAAGAGCAGCCACCAAGGAGGTGCATCAGGCAGCACCTCACTGAAGGGAACACTGCCTTGGGAGAGCTTCCTGCACAAGCATGGCAGGAGGACACTTTGGGGCCCAATTCTGTCTCCTTGGGACCTTTCTCAAGCACTGTGCTCATTGCAGAAGAATTTACTGAAAGGATTTGTAACTCATTATCAGCCTTCGTGGCTTTCAGCATTAACTGCTGCCGCTCTCAAACCCACAAAATAAATTGAATTCAGATGAGCAAGAGCAGAGGCACAGATAATGAGAGAGCTCAGCAGCAGAAAGAAAGAGCATTAAGTACAAAAATGCATTCAGAGACATTCAAATCATGTCAGTGCCCACTAAAGAATGTCAGCAGTGGCCTTCTTGAGGAATAGGAGCCATACTTGGTGTGGCATTTCACAAGGGAAGAGGTTTATTTATGAATTTTATTTTGTTTGGAGACTTCTAACTTCACTTTTAGGGTAGGAAAATCTAGGGCATAGGGCAGAACATCGCATCATTTTCTGGAAGAGAGTCCCTTTTCAAAGGTTGTGCATATCAAAGTAGTCACGTTGTCACTATAATTTGCTTAATACATCCATTCCTCAGTACCTAAGAGTAAGCAAGGGGTCTGTTTCTACACCTGGCTGAAAAAGCCAGCAAGGGAAGAGCAGAAACAGTGATGAGAGCACTGCACTGTATGGAACAGCAGTGCTTCAGGACTGGCTAATAGGTTTGCAAAGTTTTTAACCCTTTTTGCCCTTCTGCTCCTCTTTCAGGTGAGAACAAGGAACACTATTATGTCTGACCTATCTGCATTATTCCACTTTGTTCACTACAAGACTTTTCTTGGAAAGAAACAAAGTTTTAGACACTCACAGCAAGTTCTTCTGGGGCTTTTCACAGAGCACGTGGTAGCCAAATTCTTACTCCTGCATAGCAATATATGTACAACAACTTGTTTTGAAGTCAACTCTTGAATTTTTCAAAACAGGAAAGACATTTCCCCCTCCTGCTGGGAGTGAGGCTACATATTGCTGATCACAGTGGCTTCTTACAATGATCACTTCCGGAGGTAATAAAATGAGCTGCATTTCAGCATTTGCTGACCGTAAGGCTTGAACAGTTTCAGCCATAAGCAAGCAACACATTTTCTTTTCTGTCATAAATGTGTGAATTTAAGTTGCAAACTCTTAATAAACACTTGGTCATGTACCTTTTCCTATTATGTTTCTCAAATGCTTTGAGCAGAAGACTTATTTCTGTATTTCTACAGCTGATCCAAGTGGCCTTAAAGTTCAAAACGTATTTGTCACCTTTGAAGCTTCATTTAACCATCCAGGCTCTTCCTACATGTCAAATAGATTTGAACGCTGAGACAGACACTATAAATTTTTGGAGATCAATTTCCACTATACTCAGATATGGCAAAACCCACTGTGTACTAGAACTAATCTTAGGAAGCTTCCTTCACTACAGCCTGAGCAGCCTGCAATAGCTCAGAGACATCTAAACAGTGCTGAGTTTTAAATTTCCACACTGAAACACTTTTACAAAAATATTACCTCCTTTCTATTGTTTCTCTCCTTGGAATAAATTAGCTGCCTTCTGATGTGCCATATTAAAGGAACAAGTACTAGCACAGTTCCTTTTCACATTAGGCAAAAGGAATCAGCGCATATGTCATATTTTTCTTTATCTTATAAAGCACACACATTATTATTTTGCACATACACAACAGCAGTCCCAGATCTCTACTACTAATGACAGAAATGTGACCTATTACCTTCAGCCCAGTTACCTGTGAATTACTCCTGTAGTCTTAACTCCTGCCTACCTTTCCCCTGATAACAGACATGACTGATACTGCTACGCTCATTCTTTTAGCTGCACCTTCTAAAGCTGAGCTTCACGTGTGGCAGGAGCTTGTTCCCAGCAATGGCATCAGGCTACAATGCTTAAAGATGCTTCAGGAGTGCCAGATGCACTGCCCAATGCCTGGAGAATATCAGGAATTACGATGGGTGGGACATCACAGTTACTCCCTTTGCCAGTTTAAAGGCTACTCTGAAAGGTATGGGACTCACAAACTGCTTTTGCCAGAGGTTAAATACTTTTTATTCACACCACCACAAAGACTTCTCTGTGCAACAGTGCCAGGAATGCCCAGGAATTCTGCTTGGCTTCATTTATATCTCTCTGGGTGTTGCATGTGCTGTATTTTCATGTGTTAAGGATTTCTATAGAATTTATCAATAGCCATAATGGTTTCCAGGAGAATCACTGGCTCGGCTTTAAGAGTGAATGGCTTCATCTTCAGTTTGGCACTTCTGTCAGGCTCGGATCAAATCCAGACACTCTTTCAGTTTTTCTTACAGTAGATCATCTACATTTAATCTTTGCCTCTGACAAACAGGATTAAGAAATTTTTCTATTTTTGTTGAAGCTCCCAAACCCACACATAAACACTGTAATTTACTACATAATGGCAGCTTTTTCAAGGCATGAATACAAGTAGTGGTAACAGACATGCTTTTTTTGAGAAGTTATTATTTCTGGAGGTAAAACACACACAGCTGAAGTGGGGTGGGTGTGACCTTCACATGCCTGATCTCCACAGTGCACTGAAAATCCTGCTGCAGAACAGGGGGATCAACAGTCCCATCTCAAGTGGAAGACTCAATGAGATTAAATAGAACGGCAACAATTTCTCACCTGATCCCTCCTGCAAATAAGGTTTGCTAAATTGCCTTGGAGATTTCAGAGGGCAAGTTGCAAGAGTTGCAGCAGGTTCAGTCTGGTTTCAGTGCAGTGAATGGCTTTTGAGTACTGCTGCAGCTGATGTGTGCAGAGGTAATGAGATGAAATCACAGATTAGGGAAGGCTTCATTTGCTAAGACATTTTAACAGCAATATAATATTCCTAAGAGTCCACTGTATTTTACTAGTTTAGCTGTTGACAAACAAACAAACAAACAAGAAAAAACCCAAATTGTTTTCCATGGAGACTTTAAACAAGTCAAGGATAGGGTTTCTGAAGTAAAATAGCTTATTTTTAATTTAACAAAAAAAAAGATTTTCTGCTGTAAGGATTTTTGAATAAAAGATTTTCATTTTTAGTGAAAAATCCCTTTTTGGCCAAAATCAAAACTCCAGCTGAGAAAGGAAGGGAAAAGGGTTTTGAACAGCTTCTGCAAATATTCTGGGGAAGCTTTAAGACAGCATGCACAGAATGTTTTAAAAAACATACATTTAAATTTCTCTGTTCTTACTCTCTTTACTGCTGAGCTTGCAGAAACAACAGGCTGAGGGGAGAAAAAACGCCTGGGAAGATTGTCTGTGATCCTCGTGGGCTGGCTTAGTCCTCCCCCCAGTCCCTGACACCGACTGCAGCAGCCTCAGAAAGACTCTCAGGCACGGCACTGTGATGTTTTTTCCTCCACACTGAGGTAATGACAACTTGTATAAATCATTTTTTCTCTATTCCCCCACAGTTCCAGCAAAGAGCTGCAAACAGAACCTGTTTATCCGAGCACTGTGTTGGAAGGGTGAACACTGACTTAACTGAAAAGGGGCAGGGAAAAGGGCAATATTCTTTTGTTAGTCTGAAAAGTTGGGTGAACTCTGACACATAGAAAGTGCTTGCTATAATGATTTCTTTAGCACATGATGTTTTAACCTAAGAAACTTTAAATAAATGGAGAGCTTTATACAGGGATAAGCTGCCTCTGAATAGTATTCCAGCAGGGAATACTTCAGTGAGTCACAGAGAAAGGAGTATAATAAGAGTTAAATAGCTCCTTCTCCAACAGCAGATTTTTCTTAAAATAAATGCAATGAAAATATCATCCCCTGAGTACAATTTGGTACTCTGCAGCCAAACCCCTCTCTTGTTTACACATAAATCTCGAGCCTTATTCACAGGGTACCAGTTGCCTTTCCTCATTTCCCAAGGCATGCTCTCTCCATCACCCCAGGTACAACCCAACATCTGCAGTCAGGCTGTGGCTCACAGTGGACATATTCTAGAGATTTATCAGGATAACCACACTCAGAGCTAAATTCTCATGCTCATGGGCTAATGAAACCCTGATGTTGTAGAGGTTTATGTACCAGCAGAGGCCAGCAATATCTGAACAGGGGTAGCTTAAATTACCCCGTGCCACGGCATTCAGACTCCTTTTACAGCAATAAGGGGGAAGAAAAGCGCCATTTGAATCCAACTCAAGAAAGGTTATTACTTATATTGCAAGGAGATATGGTGTGTGTGATGAACTGAAAATGCTATTAGAGAAGAACAGGTTCCTGTTATGATAGGCCAAGTAAGTGCTGGTTTCACTGGTGCACTGGTAATTACGCATTCACTCTTTCACATCAGGGAAAAAAGTCTCATGTAGTGTCTGCAAAAGGGTTTGCACATTTGCATATAATGAAACCTGCAACGACAAATGTCAGCAGTACCATACACTGATGCCATGAATAATGCATAACACAGGATTGTGGAGCTAAAAGCAGAGGAATAATCAAACCCGTTGATCTTCCCCCTCCCCACCCCATCTCTCTCTACAGGCAGGTAAAGTTCAATTTTCTGAGCACTTCAAGCCCAAATGATTTCAAGAATTCTGTCAGATAGAGGAAATTGATGTATGGCCAATGGCAGATTTGACTTCTAGAGCATCATTTTAGGTCTGGTCAGTCAAGCACTGCCTGTCAGCTGATGTATCTGTCCATGGCAGTGCCTGGGACTTTGCTTGGCAGAGGCCAGGATTTACCTGCTCACTTCACTCCGAGAGCAGTGTCTTCATAAAAATGGTGGAGTCAATGAAAGGAAATGTGGAGTCACCATTCTCTGGTGTATGTACTTTGGGTTCTAAGACTTTTCCATGTCAGCTGGAAACCTCCTGAAAGCCTGCTTTAGAACAATAACTGAGGATGGAGAAGCAACCCTCATGTTCTGCTCATATTTATCCATGTTATATCCTCAAACAATACCAGCTGGGTTACTGAGCTGTGCTTTTTGACAGCCAGGCAGGGCAGATGGTGCCCAAAAACTGCCAGATCAAAGTTAATGTTTCTCCACTGGCTACAGGAAGTGCTGCGATTGCCTGAGATGAGGGTTTGCTTTGATAATCATTTGATTAAATAAACAGATGCCCACTGACTTCAGAAGGAATCAGCACATGCTTCTGCAGAGGAGTCAGCATGACCAGCTTTCCCAGGGAAGAAACTGAAACAGCCCACGGGGAATTGGGATACTGAGGAAAGCTGGGGGAGAGCAGCACTGCTGGTCTGCAAGGATGTCTAGGAAGAGACTTCAGGTTCAGCAGTTCAATAAAATGCTTTTCTTTGTTGTGACTGCTGTTTTAACTGGAATTTGGAAAAAAGTCTGACCTGAACGAGGCACTACTGACCTAATTCTTCACTGATAACACCTCGCTCTGTCACACAAACAAGGAGAATCCACCACCATTCCACAGCTGTCTCTACACCAGAACAGGAGGGATATATCATTTAGCTCACAGCCAAAGTACATTCATCTCATGGAAGGTTGTAAACTTTTTATTCAGCATCATTTCACTCTGCTGGCTATCTCCATCACTTATGTACCCCACTACACAGGTTTTTAATACATGTGCAAGCATGCATATATTATGCAGCTTTTAGTTACTGGTTCACACTCCAAAATATAACCTGTCTCCTTTCCTACACAAAAATCCACAGTAAGAGTCCCAACAGGGTTTTTAGTCATGGTTTCCTCCACACTGTACACTACAATAGACTTCTTAATCATTTGGTCATGTGCTATTTAATCCACAAGAACCTGGCCTTGTTCCCTCTACAGAAAAGATGTCTGTAAATGCAGTAACATGTTAAAATAATTTAATTTCTTTGTGGTTCTGGGTGTCACACTGATACAGATTTGCACACACAATTTGCTGCATAGGTCTGTGTCATTTTGTCCCACCTGAACACTTCTTCCCATAGAATTAAAATGATGGGTTTAAGTGAAAAAGACTGAATGGCAACAAAGATCACAAAGGGAGAACAATTACTCATTTTTGAATGAGGCAAGTAGGAAAATCATGAAAGAGAACAGATAATTTTTAATACAGAAACCCTATCATGTGAAACAGGAGTATCGGGTCTGGGAAGCCAAACCTCTTTGCCCAGTGCAGACAAACGGTGAGAGGGTTGTTGGCGGCATGAGACAGAATGACCCAGGAAGCTTGCTTACCTACACAAACACCATCAGAGACCACATAACAAGAGCCTTTATATTTAAAACACAACATTCTTATGCATGCATGTGCAAACACAATGGAGTCCGGAGAGATTGTCTATTCAATGGGCACTGCCATACTATTTATATACGCATGCATGGGCAAAGCCAGTGAAATGCAGAGAGAACTTGCTTTATTGTAAGACCAATAACAGTGTATGCAAAAGAAACAGATTTTTAATGGGACCATTAATTCAGACCTCTAAGAACTTGTTCCTCCCTGGCACCAAAAGATATAGCAGCCACCTAGAGCTTGCAGTTCAGTAAAAAATTCAAGATTGTGCTTCATTTTGGGTTTAATGTGCTGCAAGTCCAGTTACAATCAGACACTAAAAATTCAGATGATACTTAACGTGTTTCTTAATAAGGATCTTTGTTTCTATCAAACATGTTTCCATTGTTTCTTGCTGAGGTCATATATCAGTATAAAAATGCTACAAAAGGTTGGCTGTTGGATTTTTTTGTTTGTTTTTCTTCTGGAGAAGAAAATCAAACATTGTTTTATTCTTGAAAAATTACTAAACTTCCAGAGAGGAAAAAAAACACCAAAAAGCATTGATGTCCCAAGAACAGGTGTGAGAAGTATAATTCAAAGAAAGATTAGACTATCTGAAGACCATGAAATAATGCTTAGCAACCAGCTGAGACCTTGCATGCTCCCAGATACCAAAACAAACTGGCCCAGAACAGAATATTCATTTCCCACATTTCAGCAAATAACACTTTTACCATTCCTGATTTTCAAATGGGAACTGTACATTCCCTTCCCACTGCATCTTTTTTTAAAAATAAGTAATAGCAAAGAGCAAAAATATTGAAAAAAAACTGCATTAAAGCAAGAGAAAATGTAATGTAATATATACTGCCTAGCACTAAGGAACTTGAGGAATTTGATCTTTTAGCATAATTCTAACACTCCATTCAGCAGCAATTAAGCATTGGCCATATGTCTGCAAGGCAGAAAGAGCTATGGAGAGGACACATATATTTTGAGGACATGCTCATCACACCAGAGCTTGGGATTTAATACTGCGTGCCTCAATTCCAACCATTGCAAGTTGTAAATCAACTTTCTATATAGAAAAAACTTTCACTTGCAATAAGGTCCCCAAACTGTGTTATGTGTAGTACTAAAGGAAGACAGAGGGTAGAGGCATCATTGCCATTCTGCTGCCACCGGTGGTGTATTTACACATGCAGCTCACTTGGCAGCTTCTTGCCGTTTACTCTGCAATTGTTTCTTATTCAGACGTGTTGCTACAAGGTCAGTGCAAAAAAGGAAAAAAGGACTGGCTGGAAGTGAAACCCAAACCACTCAAAACTACCAACTCCCTTCTGCTGGATCTCCTTGCTACTGTACTTTTGACACCAACACAGGCAGGACACAAAGCAAAGAGTGAAGAGAAGCTACGGTTTTCAATCTCTTTGGGTCCCTCCAGGCTTTGCTGTCTCTAAAGGTAGGTGTGTCTCACTCCCGAAAGCTTTGGATCAGAAGGCCTGAGCTTGAAACTCAATTACTTTATATCCCACAGTTCCAAGGTGATAATTCATAGTGCATGTCTGGTCAGGAAGTAAATTGGTTGCTGCACAGTATTTAAAACTTCTTTTTAAGATCTGGAGAAGATGCAGTGAAAGGCTATTGATACAACTGGCTTCCAAATGCTGAAAAAATATCAAGTGTCTGGACAGATCTCGTACTTTCAAAGTCAGTAAACTGAAGTGGCTTCCTGCACGTTTTTTAGGGGTGCTTTCCATTTCCAGGTGAGCTGGTCAGTTTTTTTCATCATATCAGATCAGCACAAGCTCTTTTAAAAAAGCTTTTTCTGCTACTACTTTTAAATTCTGTATCTTCTTTTACTTGATGCAGTAAAATGTCTCATCTTCTCATCCTCACATAAAACTCCCTGTCTGTGCCAGGTGAGAGAACCTGGTTTTAAGTCCCTCCATCGATAAGCAGGGAGGGAGTAACTTTGGTGATAAAAGGACTTACCAGGCTGCCAGTAAATCAGATTTGAGAGATTTCAACAGTAAACAGAGTCTTGCAACTTGTACAGTTATTTGAGTTAATAATTTTGCAAGGCCTACTAAATATAGCATGACAACCACGTTGACCAACCGGTAAGATTCAGGTGAAAGTCTCACGTTTTCAAATAAAATATCCCTTTCCTCAACAATTGTGTGGAGCTGCAACATTTTCTACAAAGCCCACCTGACATATTCAGAGTTTGTCTTTTTTAAAGATCCCCTTTGCTCTTCGGAAGTCTGCTTGTCTGTCTTCTGTGATAGGCACGTAAAAAGTTCAGCAGTGCTAATCTGATCAGCAACACAACAGATGCCAAACCACAGTGGAAGCTCCACACACCAAATGATTTTAAAATAACTTTCAATTGGTTCTCATAAGAGACACTGTAACAACAAAGAAAACTTGAAGGCTAAAACCACAGTTCATGCCCCAGAAAGGTTACCCCCTTAAGAGATGCATGGTAGAAATTCTAGAGAAGATTCTTAAAACACAGCAGGGATGACAGCTTTGGATCAATGAGAGGAGCTCATGATCTTACTGCTGCTTACTCTATATGTTATTAGCTGGTGTGCTTGCCTAGGAAATATTTGGACATGCAGTGTATCATCTGTGGGAGTCCATCTGGAAAAAGGTGTGTTTTTTGTCTTGTGTGCTTTTTTCCTGGATGATGTCGGAGAAGGCTCACCAAATCATTTCCTGTATTGCACTAAAACAAACTGCTGAGCCTCCTTTTCCATCCTTTTGCATTCATGTCATTAAAAGTGGGTTTAAGTGTCCCAGATGTGCTGCAGAGCAACAGAGCTTCAAGGTTTCTGCATTTGCCTACCAGAACCAGCTGTTCCACCACAGCTCTCCCCAGCACTGTTGACGGCAGCAGTTTTCCTGGTGGTACATCGCTTCGCTAGTTCTCACTCCCATTTTAGATCACACGCACAGAAACTTCTTTCTCTTGCTCTTTGGCTCCAGAGAGGTTTTTTTTCCTTCTCTTCTGATATTTTGCTCTGCAATATCTTGATTTGGCAATATATTAAAGGAGACGCCTCAAGAAGTCAGTGTGAAGGGGCAGAATTAATAAAACTAACTTGTGCAATAGGAGGTATTAAAAATTCAAAGGCTGCTTTATTACATATTTCAGCAGAAGTCTATTTCAAATTCTACTACTAAATGGCTGCAGTCATCAAATACATGCCCAGCTGAATAGTAAGAGTCATTATGACCTACCTAATAAGGATTTATGCTGCACTGAATGGAATGTAACAAATCCCAAACACATGGAGGCCATACACTTGGAGGGGAGGGATGCGATTCCTTCCAGGCACACATAAAACAGAGATAAATAAAAGTGCTAGTGTACACATACAAATAAATTTGTCCCACTTCCCCCATTCTGCCATTGGCAACAATGCCTAGATTGTCCAAAACTGCAACAAATTACAGAGCAGAAGACTTATGACTCTGTAAGAATCTTTGTGCTGGAAGCATTACTGCAAATCATGTTGCTAAAATAAGGCAAATAGCTAGAAGAAGTTAGATTATTTTTTTTCTATTTTTTACCCCTCTAAGAAAGGAGCTTGCTTATTTAATATTATTATTATCCCTGTTTATTATTCCTTTCTGGAACTTTTTTTATTTTTAACTAGGGAAAAGATCACCACACCAGGAGAAAGTCTCCATAAATAAGAAAGATGGGAGAGAAAAGATCTTTGTTAGCTGTGAAGCATCTGCTGTTTCCAAGGAGGTCCGTGGTTTTGGAACTGGGTCCATGGAAGGGCTCCAAAAGCACTGAGAGTAAAGTTGCAGGATAAACATCTATATCCAGATCAGATGCAGTATTGCTTCTCCTTCATCACTCAAACCCAAACACTGTGTTATGATTTAAAATCCCTGTAAAAACATTTCTACCTCCCTTGGTATTTTACATCATGTCTTTTGGTACCTCTTCACAACAATTATCACAAAAAACCCCAAACAAAAACAACAACAACAAACAAAACAAAAACCCCACCGAAACCAAAACAACAACAAACAAAACCCGAACCAAAGCAATAAACCTAATTGCTTATGAGTAAAACACAAACTTTTCTTAAATGTTGTGCTTGCAAGGGGGGATTGTAATTAGTGTTTCAGAGGTGTTGGTTTTGGCAGCTTTAACCTGTGTTCCATACTTTGCCTAAAAACTCAGATCCCCCAGTTGCCTAAAGCCTGCTAATTGTTAACTGCTAAAGAAGGCAGATCTTAAAAGATATGTGTCTGATCTATCCTAACAGGACTTTCTGCTGGAGTAACTATTCCAGCCAATGCATCCAGAAGAGCATCCTTGTATGGATGAGGAGCAGCAAACCGCTGCATTTGGCAACCCTTCTGATAATTACCCTGTACCCACTTAACAGTGACAAGGGGTTAACTGCATTTGTGTTAGGAGATTTTCCTAGCCTGGCTCCACTAGCCAGAGGTGACATCTTTTCATATCCCTGGCTGGTACTGCTGTGTCAGCAGAAGTTTGCAACATAGATCCCTTCCTAGAAAGAGAATTGTGGTTCTGTAGAAGAAGCCCAGATACTCCTGTGGAGATCACCAGTCTCTTCACTTACATCAGTGCAAGCCCACTTGGGATATGACCCAAATTTACAGCAGTGCAACAGCAGAAGACACTTAGCTCTAAATCCAGTGCTGCTGCAGTGTTTGGTGGTAGTGATACAGAATTCTGGACTACTTTTCACTAAGCTCACTGAGTTGGGTGTTTTGCAGCTGGATCTAAGTTACATCTTCATGTGAAGATGTGTTGGTTTTTTTAACTTAAATTATCCAAGTGTTTAGGATTTTTGCCTCATGCAAAGACAAATTGTTCTGCAGCTACCACACGATTTACAAAACTGAGTTAAAGATTACAAGAGAAATTTGCACCAACATTTGTTTGCACTGTCATGATTTCAACCAGCTGCAGACCTGACCTCAAAAGCCCACGCTGATGTCCACAGTGCAGGTCAAACTGCACAACACAATGCCATTTCTCACAGCACCAAGCCACCTTCTAGCAGCACTGTCTCTCACTCTCTTGGGAGACTCACCAGTGACAAAGTGGGCTCTCTAGTACTTCTGCCTTACACACACAGTGCCAGCAGGAAACCCGTCCCTTATAGCTGTTGGCAGCAGTGAGAAAACCACTAAGCCACATGCCCCTCACACTTCCCAGACTTGCCTAGTAATTCCAAATTTTTTTTCAGTTGTCACTGCATGGAGAGATGTTTAAATTGTTCTCTCCTTTCCTGGAAGGTAGCCAGCATAACACAATTTCAGGCAGGATTGATGCAGAAAAAACGCTCTGCTTAAGAGGGTGAAAGAATTTCATGAAAGGAAAATAAAAAAAAAGAAGGAAATGGCTTCTTGCTAATGGCTTAATCCCTTCTGCTTTTTAGCAAATGACTTCATAACAAAACCCAGGAATCAGAAGTCAGAAAGCAAAGCCAAAGCAAACCTGTGAGATTTGCCTTCTGACATGCACATACACTTCATTCCACTACCCAGTATGCAGAGCAGAGCACCAGAGCTAACAGCATCACGACCTGAAAAGAGCAGAGAAAGATCCAGAGGAGGAAAGAGGGGGTGGTGAGGCCAGAGAAGTGAGGGTGGGTGATGAAGGGTGTGGAGCTACACTTCTCACAGCCTGAGCAATTTGCTTCAGCATATGACTGCATTGTCATTGCCTTACCTGTGCCCGAGTCACAGCAGGGCTCGTTTGGTTTTATCCCTGTTCTGATTTAGTTAGAGCACCGCATAAAAGAAAATGGGATTTGTGAAAATCTCCTGTGGAGATCTATCAATTCAGGTGTGTACAGTCACTCATTAAGGTAATGCAAATTGTAAAGCTGGGGGGGAAAAAAAGCCTTTAGAAGTAGATTTCCTAGAAGGCTGCAATTTTTATTGCTCTATCAGAGGATGATTTGACTCCCTGATCACTTGCACCCTGGAAAAACTGTTTCTACTGCACGCCTCTGAGTTGCCAACAGTTATGTGTTCCACCAGCACTTTTTACTCAAGCTCCACTTGCCACGTCAAACTCCTCTCCCAGACACAAAGCTATGGGGTATTTCTCTCAAAGATCTCAAATGCTGTTAATGGCACCCCCAAGTGAGGTACTGAAACAGAGCAAGACATTGCTATTCACTGAGGATTTCTCTACAGTAAGACGAAATGTTAAAGATGCATCAGCCTGAGTTAATATATTAAAGAAGCCCTTGCCTAGAGAAAATACACTAAAATTAAACCCCCATTAGTTTCAATACTAACATTCAATAAAACAACAGGAGCTAGTTCCTACCTTCTATATAAAATTTTCAACATACAGCAACAACGGCAGAAAACATTTCACCAGGGGACAGTCTGGAACAGATGATGCACCAAATTGCCAGAATTTCCTCAATCAATTACACTGCACTTAATCCACTGACTTAACACCCCTATCTCCCTCCACTACCAGCAAAGTTCTAGAATAGACTTTATAGTTTCGGAAGCGAGACAAATCAGCTGCCACTTGCTGTCAGCTAAACTTATATGGGGTTACAACTTAGTAACTGTCCCTGTGTTTTTGCTCAGGCAAGAGGCTCACAAAACCCCACAGGCTGACACAATATGTACTCATTTCTTCTCCACTGAAGATCTCCTGCAGATCTGCAGCTTTTCATTTGACCATTCCCGTCATTATTTCCCCTCACCATTTTAAAATCATCATGAAATAATAGAATGGTTTGGACTGGAAGGGACCTTAAAGATCACCCAGTTCCAACACCCTGCCATGGGCAGGGACAGCTTCCACTAGACCAGGTTGCTCAAAGCCCCATCCAACCTGGCTTTGAACACTTCCAGGGACGGGGCATCCACAACATCTCTGAGCAACCTGTTCCAGGGTTTCACTACCCTCATAGTAAGACTTTTTCCTAATATATCATCTAAGCCAACTTTCTTTCAGTTTAAACCTGTTCTCTCTTGTCCTAATACTGCATGCCCTTGTAAAAAGTCCCTCTCCAGCTCTCCTGAAGCCCCCTTTAGGTACTGGAGGGCTGCTTTAAGGTCTCTTGGAGCCTTCTCTTGGCCAGGCTGAACAACCCCAACTGTCTCAGCCTATCTTCCTAGGAGAGGTGCTGCAGTCCCCTGATCACCTTCATGGTCCTCCTCTGGACTTGCTCCAACAGGTTCATGCCCTTATGCTGGAGGCCTCAGAGCTGGATGCAGCACTNCCTTCTGCTTTTTAGCAAATGACTTCATAACAAAACCCAGGAATCAGAAGTCAGAAAGCAAAGCCAAAGCAAACCTGTGAGATTTGCCTTCTGACATGCACATACACTTCATTCCCCTACCCAGTATGCAGAGCAGAGCACCAGAGCTAACAGCATCACGACCTGAAAAGAGCAGAGAAAGATCCAGAGGAGGAAAGAGGGGGTGGTGAGGCCAGAGAAGTGAGGGTGGGTGATGAAGGGTGTGGAGCTACACTTCTCACAGCCTGAGCAATTTGCTTCAGCATATGACTGCATTGTCATTGCCTTACCTGTGCCCGAGTCACAGCAGGGCTCGTTTGGTTTTATCCCTGTTCTGATTTAGTTAGAGCACCGCATAAAAGAAAATGGGATTTGTGAAAATCTCCTGTGGAGATCTATCAATTCAGGTGTGTACAGTCACTCATTAAGGTAATGCAAATTGTAAAGCTGGGGGGGAAAAAAAGCCTTTAGAAGTAGATTTCCTAGAAGGCTGCAATTTTTATTGCTCTATCAGAGGATGATTTGACTCCCTGATCACTTGCACCCTGGAAAAACTGTTTCTACTGCACGCCTCTGAGTTGCCAACAGTTATGTGTTCCACCAGCACTTTTTACTCAAGCTCCACTTGCCACGTCAAACTCCTCTCCCAGACACAAAGCTATGGGGTATTTCTCTCAAAGATCTCAAATGCTGTTAATGGCACCCCCAAGTGAGGTACTGAAACAGAGCAAGACATTGCTATTCACTGAGGATTTCTCTACAGTAAGACGAAATGTTAAAGATGCATCAGCCTGAGTTAATATATTAAAGAAGCCCTTGCCTAGAGAAAATACACTAAAATTAAACCCCCATTAGTTTCAATACTAACATTCAATAAAACAACAGGAGCTAGTTCCTACCTTCTATATAAAATTTTCAACATACAGCAACAACGGCAGAAAACATTTCACCAGGGGACAGTCTGGAACAGATGATGCACCAAATTGCCAGAATTTCCTCAATCAATTACACTGCACTTAATCCACTGACTTAACACCCCTATCTCCCTCCACTACCAGCAAAGTTCTAGAGTAGACTTTATAGTTTCGGAAGCGAGACAAATCAGCTGCCACTTGCTGTCAGCTAAACTTATATGGGGTTACAACTTAGTAACTGTCCCTGTGTTTTTGCTCAGGCAAGAGGCTCACAAAACCCCACAGGCTGACACAATATGTACTCATTTCTTCTCCACTGAAGATCTCCTGCAGATCTGCAGCTTTTCATTTGACCATTCCCGTCATTATTTCCCCTCACCATTTTAAAATCATCATGAAATAATAGAATGGTTTGGACTGGAAGGGACCTTAAAGATCACCCAGTTCCAACACCCTGCCATGGGCAGGGACAGCTTCCACTAGACCAGGTTGCTCAAAGCCCCATCCAACCTGGCTTTGAACACTTCCAGGGACGGGGCATCCACAACATCTCTGAGCAACCTGTTCCAGGGTTTCACTACCCTCATAGTAAGACTTTTTCCTAATATATCATCTAAGCCAACTTTCTTTCAGTTTAAACCTGTTCTCTCTTGTCCTAATACTGCATGCCCTTGTAAAAAGTCCCTCTCCAGCTCTCCTGAAGCCCCCTTTAGGTACTGGAGGGCTGCTTTAAGGTCTCTTGGAGCCTTCTCTTGGCCAGGCTGAACAACCCCAACTGTCTCAGCCTATCTTCCTAGGAGAGGTGCTGCAGTCCCCTGATCACCTTCATGGTCCTCCTCTGGACTTGCTCCAACAGGTTCATGCCCTTATGCTGGAGGCCTCAGAGCTGGATGCAGCACTCCAGGTGGGATCTCACCAGAGCAGAGGGGCAGAATCACCTCCCTTGAACTGCTTGTCATGCTACTTTTGATGCAGCCCAGGATTTGTTTGGCTTTGTGGGCTGCAATTGAGCATTGCTGGGCCATGTTGAGCTTCTTGTCAATCAACATTCAAAGTCCTCCTCAGGGCTGCTCTTAATCCATTCTCCCCCAGCCTGTATTTGTGGTTGGGACTGCCCAAACCCAGGTGTAGGATGTTGCACTTGGCCTTCCTGAGGTTTGCATGGGCCCACCTCTCAAGCCTGTCCAGGTCTCTCTGGATGCCATCCCTTCCCTCCAGTGTGCCAACTGCACCACACAGCTCAGTGTCACTGTCAAACTTGCCAAGGGTGCCCTCAATCCCACTGTCCACATCACCAACAAGGATGTTAAACAGCATCAGTTCCAATACTAAACTCAAAACTATTTTGAGGGGAGCCACATGGTTTCAATCCAGAGAGATCTGTTTAAAGTTATTGTAACATGTTCTTAAGAGCAGGTTTTTCTTGAACTTAACATTATTTTTGAGGTGTCAAGTATGGTTCATAAAGGAAGTCTCACCCAAGTGCCAGTTTATCAGATAGCAGTAACATCAGAGAAGTGTTCCTGCTGCTTCTGGTTGCTTACAAGTTCTGTAGAGAAAGCACACTCACTAAAAAAAGCATTCTCAAAAGAAGCACGAGGGAGAGAAAGGAGTGATACCAGGGCAAATGCAAACAGACATCAAAATATAGAAAATAGATCTAGAATTTGAGGTGGGAATTAGAAAATTAAGGTAGGGGAGAATCAGAGCTCTGGAGCAATAGGGCAGGAAAATGACAACTCTCAGAATTGGAGAAATTAATCAGCATTCATTTAATTACTGGGAGAAGAGGGGTAAGAGTCAGTGACCCAAGAGACCCTTTGCAATTCTGTATTTCAGAAGGGATAGTTTTGAGGTGATTTTAGCTGGCCTATTTGAGAACTTAGTTGTGTATATATAGTTGAAATGTATTAATGATGTCCACTCCTTTATATCAGGCATGTTTTCCTAGTACATATTGCTCTAGTATGAGACAGGCAGGGACACTGGCTTCACTCCTAAATGACTTTTAAGGGATAGAGGAAGAGAACATCTCTTCTATGTAGGACTCCTGCCAGCAGTTCTGAAAGCTGGAGCTGTTGTCCTTATGCTTAGTAACACAGAGATACAACACCACTTCATTTCACTTTAAGGACCATATGGTCTGTCTAGCATGCACTTGAACCACTGCCAGTTCATTCTAGCCTGACTGTTCTGTAACAACAAAAGAATCTGATTTTCAACCCATCCATTTTGCCAGTAGTGCTGTATTAAACCTATACAACTCATCACCCAGCCAGAGGCACAGCTGCAGCCAGAAAAGTTTAACTTTGCAGCAGCACAGGGAAAAATGACCTGCCAGCACTAATCACTGCATGCTTTAGGTTAAAATGTTTCTTAAGAAAGGACACTAGTACACTCTGAGTAATTAATGTTTAGCTATAAGGTGAATGGTTAACTTAACTTTATTGATCAGCCCCACAGACTAAGGATTAAGCAGATCACTGTCTGCATGGAACAGTCACCATTCTGTGTGCCAGGGGTTTCAGCAGTCAATGAGTTGATGCTCTTGCATCAGACAGGGGCAAGCAAACAAAACTGCTGCAAGTAGTTACCCAAGTAAAACACAATAAGATGACCACTCTAGATAAAACTAAGACAAACTGTCAAGTTATTCATGCTTATTATTATTTCCATTATTCAATAAAAAAATTATTCCTCCAGAGAGCATTTTTAAAAGAGAAAAATCTGGTCAAACGCAACTCGGCAAGTTAACAGAACAGAACAGCCCTGATATATGCAGGGCAAGGAGTTGAATCAATCAGGATCACTAATCACACAAGAAAAAAACCCAGCACAACACTGTAGAAAGAAACAGCTGGCAATAATAAATTTAAATTGATCTTCATAGAGAGAAAAATGGAAACATGTTGTGATAGACCAACGTCTTCATGAATGCACACGCTGCTTGGTTTTGAGCGGGGCATTTGAGGATCTCAAAGGAACAGCATAGTTTGACAAATGCGTGCTAATGAATGCAAGAGTTGTAAAAGGAAAACTAAATATAAGTATAAAAACGCAACTTCATGAATTAGCTGCTTCTATAGCTTGTACTGAACTAGCATCTTCCCAGCCACACTGGGGGAAAAAAAAAAAAGAAAAAAACCCCAACAAACTAGTTCATGCTGCCATCCTTACATTATCATACATTTTTATTGTGCAAAGCAGATAGGGGACTGGATATCCCTTTCTTTCTGCAAGTTCTGTGCCAGCCAGAAAGCATGCCACAGACAGAATCTGACAAGTAATTCAGAAATTATTTTTGACCACACTGATTGCAAATACAGAGTGAAGAGTCAGAATAATACGAAGGCTAGAGAAAACGCCCTACCATAGGGGCCCAAAGAACTCAATGTGCTTCATGTATAAAAAACAAAATAAAGAATGATCCAATTACAGCACACACACCCCTCATGGTGAAAATAGGTAATCTCAGAGGGTTGTCTAACCTAGCAGAGAGATGTATTGCAAGGACGAATAGTAAAAAATTAAAGCTAAAAATAACACCAATTTAGAAACAAAATAAGTACCATTTTAACTGTGACCTATTGCTGAGATCGATTACGAACAGAAGCAGTACATTTCTTTTTCAGTTTTAAAGGATATAGTATTTTTATAGCACACAAACTACCTCCTGTCTAGCAAGAGCTGTCACACAGTTCTGTGGAATGGACTACAGAGAACAGGCAAGGTGGGAGATCTGACACAGGCACCTTTCTGTGCTTTTTGGGGCCAACCACAGTATGAAATCAGTCATTTCTCAACACTCTTCACACATCACCACACCCCTCACTCGAAATTTTTTGCCAAGTTTCCTGTGAAAATAAAATGTGTCTTTATGCTCTACATAGACATGGGTCTGTGCACTGCCTCTAAGTAATTCTGGAACCCTGGGGCAAAGTTTAATCAAATTCAACAAAAAGGTAGGGGGTTTCTAAAATATGGAATGCTTAAATGATATGTGGGGAAAAAAAGATCATCACAGAATCACACACAGAATCAATTAGGTTGGAAAATACCTCTGAGACCATTGAAGTCCAACCCATGAGCAAATGCTACCATGTCAACTAGAGCATGGCACTAAGTGCCATGTTTAGTCTTTCCTTAAACACTTCAGGGACAGTGATTCCACCACTTCCATTTTCATTGGAATGGCAGTGCATTCCAAAGTCTAATCATCCGTTCTGTGCAGCAATTCTCCCTAATATCCAACCTAAATCTCCCCTGGCACAGCTTAAGATCCTGCCCTCTTGTCCTACTGCTGGTTGCCTGGGAGAAGAGACCAAACCCCACCTGGCTACACCCTCCTG
Source organism: Scytalopus superciliaris (assembly GCA_013400415.1). NCBI lineage: Eukaryota > Metazoa > Chordata > Aves > Passeriformes > Rhinocryptidae > Scytalopus > Scytalopus superciliaris. The sequence continues at coordinate 379,865 of VXBX01006008.1, read as the reverse complement.
TCAGGGAGTTGTAGAGAGTGATAAGATCAACCCTGAGATTCATTTTCTCCAGGCTAAACACCCCCAGCTCCCTCAGCCTCTCCTCCCAGGACTTGTGCTCCAGATCCTTCACTGGTTTCATTGCCCCTTCTGGATCTGCTCCAGCACCTCAACATCTTTCTTGTATTGAGGGGATCAGAAATGGGCACAGGAGTCGAAGTGTGGCCTCCCTAGTGCCAAGTCCAGGGGAACCATTCCTGCCCTGGTCCTGTTGGCCATACTACTGCTGATAAAGTCCAGGATGTCTTTGGTCTTCTTGGCCACCTGGGCACACTGCTGGCTCATGTTCAGCCATGGCTGATCAGCACCTTGGGTCCTTTTCCACCAGGCCACTTTCCAGACCCTCTGTCCTCAGCCTGTAGTGCTTAATGGGGTTGTTGTGGCCGAAGTGTGGGACCTGACACTTGGTCTTGTTGAAATTCATACTGGTGTTAACCCATCTATCCAGCTTGTCCAGGTCCCTCTGCAAAGCCTTCCTACCCTGTAGCAGATCAACACTCCCACCCAACTTGGTGTTGTCTGTGAATCCACTAAGGGTAGACTCAAACCCCTCATCCAGATCATCAGTGAAGATATCAGGCAGAGCTGGGCCCCACACTGATCCTGGGGTACACCACTGGTTACTAAACACCACCTGGATGCAGCACTGTTCACCACCACTTTCTGGGCCCAGCCATCCAGCCAGTTCTTAACCCAAGGATCTCTCAGAGGAAGAGGCCTCAGCATTAGACATCAGAGAATCCACACAGGAGGACATGATACATGCAAATGTACATTTTAGGAACAAGTAGTTTTGCTGTTTGTGAAATTGCTTAAGGAAGAATATTACAAAAGCAAATTGACGCTATGGCTACAGGTAGCTTGTCTTCTGAGCTAAACATGACCTGTATGCTTTCTGGGAGACGTTGATCTGATGATCTCTTTTTGGCCTTAAAATCCATACCAGTGTCTTACTTTTTCTTCAAATCTGCCACATAGTAAGTGTCCTTCACCAATCTCACTCTGAGTAGCTCTCTCAAACCTAGTGGAGAAACACATGGACAACACTGCTTATCTTACTTGAATTCCACACTGAGCATGAGACTGCAGGGACTGGTCTTTCTAAATACTGGTTTGATTTTCAGATAGATCCAATAAGTCATTTGATTATTGACAGCATTTCATTTTACTGCAAATACAACCTGGAAAAGATCCCATGATAGATCTTTGGCAAGGTGAGGTGTGCAGAGAGCAGAGGTGCTGGCTGTTAGAACACTTCCTGCTGTGGCTACATCTTGGAAACAATCACTCTACTACACCCCACCACCCCAATCAGGGTGGGATTAATTACTCCCTGGAAATAAATACTGCCTCCATTGCCTGATTTTAGATGGAATGCATGACTTCTTAGGCTACTAAAGTTTGAAAAGATCAATCACACATCTGGCTCCAGCAGAGTTCAAAATTAATAAAAGATCAGGCTGGGAAGATTCAGTAGCAGACAGCATGGCCCTTTTTAGCAGGGTGTGGAGTAAAGTCATTGCCTGCAGAAATGGTGCATGAATAACATGACTCTGAATAACATGACTCCTACCAGCACTTAACCATATCTGTCATCTACAGGAAGGAAAGTACAATAGAAGGAAGTCCATGCAAAGTCCACCCTTAGGGAGATTTTTGCCTGAAGAGATTTCCTCAAATTTGAACAGGACAAGTTCACCTCAGTTTTATTAGCCAGTTTCTATTAAATGACCTGTTTCTGCCTGTTCCTCCAGCAGTAACTAAGGCAGGTTTAATTGCATCCTGTGAAAGGTGTGCTGCATTACTCACTTTCTGTTAAGGAAAAAGAAATTAAAGCTGCCACATGAAAATGGAACCGCTGCACTTCCAAGCAGCAGCTGGCAAGTGAAGAAAGGGCATTGTGATCACCAAAGCATCACTTCCGAAATTCAGACAACAATCAAACACCTTGAGCCAGCCACACTGACTAGCACTGAGGAAGGGAAGCTTTCTCAGTATTAGGTTATAAGATTATATTTGGTTGTTGCTTCCTTGTATTTGCATATGAACAAAGGACAACGTCAGTAAACAGACATGCAGCTGTTTACCTTTGCAGGGCATTTTCTAACACTGGACACACCCACCCCTAAAAACCGGGAGCCAGAGAGAGACACGGTCTCACAGAAAGTGCGTCAGGAGCAAAAATCTGGGAATGACTCCCTGGCCAACCTCATTCTGGACCAGAGCTGCTAGCACACATAACACAAGTGGCAGGGCCATATAGACAGGAGAAGGAACCATAGTTCCTTGCCAACCCATACTGGCAAGAATACTGAAATTCTGGCCAAAGTATTCCTCATGACACAAAAGAGGAGTGCTACAGATTCCTTTCCTCAGGGATAAGAATTGCTAATAATTACAGCAGCACACTCTGTTCTCCAGCATGACTTGAATCGACAATGCTCTGAACCCCACCCATAAAGAGGAAAATTCCTTTGCTCCTGCTAACAGCTATTACTCAGTACAATTCAGACCAGAATAAATTAACACCAATTAGATGCAGTCAGCACTTTCAGCAACATCTCATGGGCATACCTTTACATATGTCTGGTTAGGAACATAAAAAGAGCTTCCTTCTCCTGGGGCTTTAGTGGCTTGTCACTGCTCTATGACCATATTTATTACTCAGTGGGTGTGAAGTTATCAAGGCAATGACCCAAAAGAATGCTGAGCATCAGTTTACAGTGTGGAGCTTCCACCTATCCTACGTCTGTTGGTTCATCTTCACATGGCATCTCTTGGCACATCTTTTCTGCATCTAAGAGTCCACAGGGAGCTGCTTATTTTGAAAATAACAAATACACTGTAAATGGAAAAACATAATCTATAAAACGTTTTCAAGATAGTTTCTGCCGACATTGCTGCTGTGTTTATAGCCAATTTATTTCTGTTGGCCTTTTACATTTCCTGTTACACACAGAATTACCTTGAAAACAGGAATGTGGAGTTAAAAACACAGATTCAGGGGCAATGCAGCCCTAGAGTGTACATCATGTATATCGCTAAGTCCTGCATATTTATGATCCAGAAAATAATAATGTACTTATACAATGCACTGCCTTGCAGAATGTAGAGTTAGCTACACATAAAAGCATTAACTGTTGGTTCTCCAACAAAAATCAGATTTCAGAAGTTCTATTTGAGTCAGATTTCTTCTTCCTACCTTTTTAGTTTTATTAGCTATCTTGAACTTGTTTTCAAGAAGAGTCTTCTAGGAGAGGAAAGGAAGGAAGTTACCTTTCTTCTCTATTTTTACTGCAGTCCTAAGGAGGATAGGTATCGTTGAAAAGACCTATGCACAAGACAGAACTGTATTTCCTTGCCTGACTTCTGCCCCTCACTTGCTTTGAAACCTCCTGAGGGAAAAATTAAAAAACCCTCTTTTGTCTTACGTTATCCCTGCCACCCCTAAAGAAAGGGCTCTGACCATAAAGCTAGAACATCTAAAACTACTGCTAACCAAACAAATTCAGTCATTATTAGCCACTAGAAAAAGAAGCAAATGTCTATACAACATAGCATTTAAGACATACTACATGGCATGATGTGACCTAAAGCCTCTTCTATTTAATACAGAATATTTGAATACTGTCTGGAATAAAAATTAGAAGCCTGGTCTCCTCATGCATAAATAACACCTTTATAGGAGCACTTGATAGACCCCATTTCCAAAAGGTTTTAACCCCTCTGCACTCTCTTGGGAAACACAGAATACCAAACACTGTCTTACTGTGCAAAGAAGTCTCCTGAACTTCACACAGGCATATAAATTAAGGTAGGGGTGCCAGAACTTTCCCTGGCTGTGTTTTGTCAAAGCAAACTCCAGCCCTTAAACAGGGAGGTAAGAGTTGGTGAGTTAATCACGAGCAGCTCGAGGTACTTCAGTCTGAAGATTAGGGGTAAAACTCAATCCTATATTCAGCCTTGCCTCTTAACTTGAAGGCTCCCTACTCAGTGTTAGCACCTTCTGGCCCCCAGCTCACCTGTAAGTCAATACATACCCAGCCTGGGGCACTGGGCTGCTCTAGGCACTCAAACCTTGGAGTCTGGTGTTCCTACAGCATTTTCTGAAATTAACCTTCAAGCACTTCGGGAAGGATTCCACACCAGTCAAGAGTTCTAACATTTAAATCCTAGTGTGTTCCTAAATTCTGCATCTTAGATGCATTCTAGGTATAAGCTGCTCAGGCTTACCCATAAACAACAGGAGATTAGGGTGCCCAAAGTGGACAGCAATAAAATTACTTTGGCCACCCTAATCTGTTTCTCTTTTTTCTACAATTCTGCAAGCTGGCGGGCAGGGGCTCATTTACTATTTTAGTATCTACAAAACTACTAAAAAAATTTGCAAAATTCATCTTGACACTGTTCAATGAGTTTAAAACAAGGCTGACGAATGCATGCAAACAGAAAGGCTCCAAATTAATGCAAAAGTCAAGCTAGCCCAAAGCACACTACTAGCCTTCACACAGATTTATATTCACACACTTAGACACCATTTGGTACCTGTCAGGCACCCTCAGTGACATTGGTAGGATGTCATGTTTAGAAGAGGCCTTAAAGTGTGATTTTAAATCCATTTAATTTCAAATGGTGCAAAACATTGTGCTCATCCTTTGAGATGAGGTTAGTGTTCTACATTCATGAATTAGCCAAGCATCAGCTTAGCCACTGCAATTGTACATGCAGGCCTTAACCTCTGGCTAACATCAGGCACAGCGTGATTAAACCCAGGGAAGTCTGGCAAGAAATTAATATGTTTATCATCTACCTTTAAACTCATCCCCTACTAACAGTAACATTTAATAGGTATTGTGCAGGATCCAATTAATACTGACTAAGGAAAATGGAAACTCGAACTTTTAACAGCAGTGGGTACCCAGTCTTGTAATGGTGTTTTATGCAACTTTTACAATATATGGTGATAGAAATTCCCAGATGAACATCTAGATATGACATTTGTCTTAATTTATAGGAAGGAGCTCACTAGCACAGGCAGTGCTAATGAAAAAAAACAACCACAAATTTGGGGAATGTGTTGCATGTTCAGCATGTAAACCCCTAGAGATTACACTGAAATCAACAAGCCTTTAGAGACCGGTATTTCCATTTGCAGTTTCCAATTAAAACATGCATTATTTATAGCAGTAGAACCTTGGCCTTAAAATAACAAAACAAAGAGTCTTCTGTCAACTATGCTGCAGTCCCTAACCTATGCTGAGCCCACACTTTGTGGAACTATTGCTTTATGACAGGTTTTTCCTGACAGCAAAGGGAATTAGGAAGGGAATGCATGGGACAGTTTGTTCAAGAGTAAGCACGGTTAACACCTTTGTAACAGTCACACAGAAAACCTGCCCTGGATTCCCCTCAGACTCACAGAAACTGGCATTCAAAAAAACTACACACATCCCTGTTCACTGGATTATACAGGAAAAATAATAAAGCATACAAACTTAGATATTCCTCAAAAAATTGTGGAGTTGAAAGCAGATTTGGAAGATTTCTACTATATCTGGCTGTTGGACTAAAAACTAATTGCACACTGATCTAACTATATTTAAATACTTTATATTATTAAATGATAGTTTTACCTGATAGCCACATTAATCTTCCAGTACTAGCTACTCCCAAATGACCAAAGCGTGTGGACCTTTATTAAAGGTCTGGTATTTCAAGATGTCTTACAAAACAAAACAGAAAATTGTCAAGATTATTAGTTTCTGTATCTAAATTTTCTTCCTTTTCTAGAGAACAAAGAAGTAATTCTGGCAGAACATGTCATACTGGTATTGAAAGACCACTTACAAGGACATGTGAAAATCCTTCACTTTACTGCAGAATAACTGTATTGCCTGAGGCTGGTATAAAGAACAGATTACAATTTGGCTCTATAAATCATACCTTATACATACAAAACCTGTTATCATCAGTCAGTCTTTTCAGTAAACTAGTTAATGCTGAAAAATTTCTGCCCATTTACAATCGGGTAATAAATATGGAGAAAAAAAAAAGGAACAAAGTGCTTATTTTGTATTCAAGATCCAATTTCTAATTAACTTATCAAGCCTATTATACAGCCTGCTCGAGCAACAGTGGGGGGAAAAAAATTTAAACAAAACCCAACCCAGCACATTAAATATTCTAGTGGGCATGCAACTGCACCATGCTACGCCTGCAGCTCTGCTCCTCCAAGCTGTACTCTTCTCTTGCCTGTTCTCAAGTGCTAAGATTGAGCTTGGTGCTTATGTGAAAGATGTAAAAACAGGGCAGAATGCTGCTAAAAGTAATCTCTAGTAATTACTAGCAATTTAGTAAGTGGTGTAGATCATCCTTCACAACATCACTGAGTAAATGCCCTAAAAAAGCAGATTGCTTACAATACAATTGTCAAGGTGACACCAAAATGAAAGCTCAGTTCACTTACCAACTATTACAAGTCTCTTTGTGCTTTTTGCAAGATTGGGTCTGTTGATCTGAGTTTTGGCTGAATTCCATTTTGGTTAATTAAATTCCACATACCTGCATCTCCTCTGCATCCCTTTGCTACTGCTAAATGCTATTAAACAACCACCGTGTTACATCAACGTCCTCTGGGCCCAACATCAACAAGGGCCAAAACGTTTCCCCAGTGCAAAGTCACTGAAAAGCCTCCCAAATCATTCAGAATAAAGCACTGCTGTTGTCATAAATGAGTACTTACCACTCAAGCAATTTCAAGTTAAAGAACCATCAGACTGCTGTGCAAACAAGTTAACACAATTTACAATGCAGCATTTTAAGGAAAGAAAATATTTCCCAGTAGTAATAATGTATGTGCTCAGCTGCATATGTCCAACTATTATACTTTCAGATGAAGAGGGACCAAGTGTTTATGTTTGCTAGGCATCTCCAACCTTTTCTGTGCCAAATGTACAACAGGCAGATGAGGTTTGTGCTGTTCATCAGTTTTCTGCCAATATAAGAATTTTTTTCTCTGAAAAAAGTTTATTCTTTAATAAAGATTCTATCTATAAACTGCCAGTAGCTTCTCTCCACATAACTGTTACTAACATTTTCCTGTAAATCAGGAAGTCTACAACTTACCTGAAGGGAAACTTTTATCCTGTTGAAGTAGTATATTCTTTACAATTGTGTTTAAGAGAACAGTGATCCTGTCTGGTAGAAAGTTGTGACAGTAGGTTTTATACCCTCGTAGGTTTTTTTAAACTGCCGTAGTCAAATAATAAATATGGAGTCTTTTTTAAGTGAGCAATTTCTCTTTGGCTAAATAAGGTGCAGGTGTACTTAACCACTGACTTTTCAAGTCAAGTTTATTTGAGGTCATATTTCAATAGTTTATATTTTTTACTTCAATATTGGATAATATTAATATAATAATAGAAACATTTTGTTATAAAAAGTAACTATGAAGAAATCTAGTAATGTTTGTGGGGTTTTTTTACCACATTGAATGCTACCGGCATCAATGGATTTTCCTTAATCATTTGCTGTTTTACATAGAGACTGTATTAAAAATTGAAGCTGTAATACACAAACTATCTGTAGGGTTCACTGTCAGCTTTGGAACACTTCAAGAGATTCTGCCCTGAAAAGTCAAACTCTTGATTTGGGAGTAAGCAGAATCTATTAGCGAGAGGTAACCAGAACAAAAATCAACATGCCCACCCTTTGTGCAGGAGAGATCTCCAGGATCCTCTCAGCACAGTGGAGTTACCACCTGTACCACACTGCACACAGAGCACCTCAGAAAGACCGTTCTAAGTGCTTTGAACTGCCACATAAGGACCATTTCTTCTCTTCTTCCAGATAACCCTTTGCTTTCAGCACAAAAGCCTGACAATGTCAACAGCTTCTTTATTTGCCAGGATGCTGGAGTGGAAGTTTAAGTGTGAAGAACCTAATGTTCCACAGGAAGTGATCTGAAGGTAAAGATGGGCTGGGAACTGGTTAATGAGGTTCCTGAACCTCGGTGATATTTCCTAATAGGTTTTCAGAGAGGGGAAGGGGGAGAAGAGCAGCAACAAGTACAGCGAAATACCTCACCAGTGTGATGTCAGCATATGTGAAGGTCCAAGCTTTTCCTCTGAATGCTGTAATAAAACAGAAATGTATCTGTCAGTATTACCATCAGTAGGAGTGAATGAGCACTGCACAAACACAGGCAGTCAGCCTCCAGCTGCAGTGTCCACAAATCCAAAATACCCAAACAGGAGGTCATCCCTCTCAAGACCTCATGGCTCTGCCCAGTAGCAGAGCTAGACCAGAACACAGCTCTCCTGTTTGAGTTTGCTGATAGACAGATGTATTCCCAAGTGAGGGATTCCAGACCTAAAAATGCCTTTCCTTTTACACAGGTGAGGTGATGCCTTTCACCATTTTCCCCCTGCCACTGGATTAAGTTAGTGGAGTTCACACCATGTTTTCAGCAGTATTTCTATTTCAGTGTCAGTCGTGCAACCTGTGCATATACCTGTTCTTTGAAAATAAAACCTCTGTAGAGGCAATAAAAAATATAAACTCCTACAAACAGAAGTGTCACCATTTCCTTTTTAGTCTTAATAGGACCCATATGCACGTGGGTCCTTTGGGTACAATTGCACCAGTGTGCAACCACATACACCAGACATGCACACATTTGCATGTGCTTGTAATTCCAGCTCAACACAGGGAAAGATGCCAACAGGTCTGAATACACTGAACAGTTCTGAACTTGCATTTGTCATTTATTCTACCTGTTCTGCATTATGGCAGAGGGACATGCCTCAAAATAAAGAACTTAGTACAAATACTGTCAAGGATTCATTTGATATTAAAATGTGAGGTCTGTCACATATTTACTATTGGTCAAAATCCTGCCCTGAGATAGTGGAATTATCATCTGATACTAATCAAAACCTCAGTTCTATCAGACTCAGGAAATACCAAATCTAGACTCTAAACCTTTGAGTTCTGGCAATTCCCCCAGGCAAGACTAACCAAGAATACAGCTGTACACAGGCTACAAGAGAACCCAGACTGAGACTTGTGGGTTAGTCTCAGCACTTACCTAATATCAAACAATGAGACTTCAAAACAAACCAATTTCTAACACAAACTTATCTAAATTTAAGGTTTCCCTTAAACAAATAGTGAGGATCTATTTATTTTGGCAACAATTATCCACAGACCTATGGGGTAAAATTAAAACAATGACCTACAGGAGGATTCGGCCCACATAATGGTAGCTGACAGGTGTATTATCTTCTAGATTTCCTCTGTGAAGTCAATTAGGTGCTTAGGAATCCTAACAGGTGAATTAGGCCACACATTTAAATAATTTCTCATATGAAATTAAGATGTCTTGTAGGAATGCCCATCATTCTCCACTGAATATAGAATGGGATCCACAGAGAGGTCAGATTAAAAAATTTTTAGACTTAGCAATGTATACACCATACCAGTTTAAAAACCTCATGGTTGTTGATACCAATATTTAGGGGTTTTCTATACCTGGGGTAGTGGTACCTTAACATTTCTTTTCCCTCGGACCCAACAAGAAATGTAATTGGCTGACCTAGTATAGGTTAGCATTTTCAAGCTATAATTTATACAAAAGATGAAACAGTTCCCCATACATTATACTAAAAGCAGCACAGAACCCTCCCTATCTCTACTATCATCAGGATCACACAATTTCCAGGGAATCTTCTTGCAGTCTTTGACAGCAAGACTACAAAAAATGTGAACCTGTCGGATTCTGTGCCATCAGAAGCAGTCATCTGCCTCTTCCAAGTCACTAAGCAGGGCAGATATCTCAAGCAAATTATGTCTCCTCTTCTGCATAGCTCTAGGCTCTTGATAAGACAAAAGCCTTAAAGTGAAAGCCTGACTTGTTGGGAACAGCCCAGTTATAAACTCCTACACACGTCAATACACAGAGATGTACTTTTTTCTAATTGAGTATCAGTAAACTATTTATATTTATCCATGAACTGTATGAAAATACTGGAAAGGTTTAGAGATTACACTTTTCTGCATTTTTCATCGTTGCAGTTATGCTGTCCTTAGTCTGCATGTGATTTTTACCCTTTACACCTCACTTTTGAATACAGCCCACTGAGTCAGTCAATGGGTTCTGTGTTGGTGTAAAGGATATACTCGGGGACTAGGTTGGGTTTGTTTAGGTTTTTATCTTTTTTTTTTCTTTAGTATTCCTACACCTTTTTGTATTTTTGATACTATTTCAGAAATAGAGGGTGTTCCATTGTATTGTGCTTAAAAATCTTAGGACTATTACAGACCCAAAATAAATTACCTAAGAAAGCACAAAACCAAAACAAACTTAACTGTATTTACACAATTCAGGCAAACTGTTTCACAAGTGGAAATTTCAAGCATCCAAAGTATTTAGGTCTGGAACACTATGCAGATAGGAACTAAATATTTTTTAAGTATGGATTTCACATACAACAAAAGAGTACTTTCAGAAGGTGTTATCGTTTACTCTTACAGACACTGGTTAGAACATTCACTTCCTGACCCCATAGACTCTCATTATACAGGTTTTCTTAAGTTAATAAAAACCAATTCCATTAACTTCAAATGGAACCAGTTTTACAGCAAAAGTTAAGCATGTAAATGTTTATAATACCATGATGGCTAACCTGCATCTAACAGGGGAAAGTAGGCCTGGTGGAAGGAGGCACGTTGATAATTTGGAAGAAACAAGATCCTTGGTCCCTGTAAGTAGGGCTGTCTTATTACAAGTAACCGAAAAACCATATGCTTTTAAAATAATACTGCAAAACCAGATGAAATTACATAATGATTTTTTTTTAAAAAGAATTTTTTGTGGTACTTAATGACAGCTCCCTGTCACATTTAGTTGTATCCAACAACTAAATAAATCATTGTAACAAGGCCAGTAAGTGATTATTCCATGATAGGAACTTCCTTCATTTTTTGTTAAAGCACTTGGATAATATTTACAATTCTGCATTTTTACACATTTGCCACAAAAACTACGAAAAACCCTTTTTTTCTTGTTATTCCATTACCAGATACTGAAGACCTCTTGGTAAAGATGGAACTTACTTTAAGTTCAAGGTATTTTATTCACTTTTGATAGATTCATTTCCAGTTTTCACTTCGAGCATCAAAAGACTTTCCAAAAATCAGAATTACCTTTATTATGACAGCTACAGAACCAGAGTAAATTAACCAATTCTTTTTTTCGTTCCATAAGTAACAAACCACAACTAATCAAGACCTCTCTTCGCCAACCACTGCATACCTCAAGAAGTGACTCATAGACATCAGCTTATCGTAGTTTAAACCTTTCAGCTTTAAGAAAAAAAAGTAAACAAAGCAAAGAGCACATTATTTAGCGTAAAGATTTATAAAGACACACAAATTCAACATTTAAACAGCCTCTAAGGCTGCTAAGTACATACTTCTAACATGTGCTTTGGTCTGACTAAGACCAGCTAATGCTCCCACTCATCACATGACGCACACACTGCTAACACTGTGAAATGAGATGTGTTAGCAGTCCCAAAAATGTGATCATTTTCTCAGTCTGTGGGGGCGGGAGAGTGGAACCAAAACACTACAAGCAAACAGACAGAATCAGAGTGAAAAAGCAGTGTGGTGCACCTAAAACACCAAATTAGGACATACAGTTAATGAATGAACAGAGTTTGGGGTTTTTTATGTAAGTCACCACCACTTGTCCCAGTACCCCTTCACACACATGCACAGATACTGTCACCTTCTACTGGATATACTTGTATTTGTCCCACTAGTGTTCCATACATCTTCCAGCACAGCCTATGTGGTAGTTATGTACTGGAAGGGCTGTAAAGAGGGGACAGAAAGCAATTCCCTTAAACAAAAAAAGCCTTCCTAGAGCCAAGGTCCCAACAGGATTATATGCAAGTGCTTGACTTGAGTAGGGGTGCTTACCTTAAAGCATGGGTTTTGTTGTTGTTTTTTAAGAGCCAGCAGATTTACAGAGTTTGTCTGACAGAGGGATTACTTACACTTACCAACTGTATGAACAGTCAACGTTTGCATGGCCCCTCACTAGTTTGTAAGTGCCACTAGAGAGGCATAAGAGCAGACCTGACACTGGAAGGGCTTCTCCCGTACCAGGAAATGGAAAGCCAATAGGAAGGATGTTGCCTCTTCCAGGGGAACACAGAGTGTGTGTGGGAAACCCAAAGGAGCATCAGCAGATTAGCATTTACAGCACATCCTCCAAGCCACAGCTCAGCTTTCACATGATCCTGTTGCTAATGAAGCATGACCTCAGGTAGTGGGCTGGGCAGTTAAGGGTTGTAGTCTGTTTTATCAGTAGCAGACCTACCTCTCCTAAATTTGGTTTCAACCGTAAGTCTAATCAAGAAAGACTGGCCAGAACCGTTTCCAAATTTAGTTTTGATCTTTTTTTCTGAATCAATGTTCAGAGGGACAACTTTCAGTGCACCCTGTGTCACCAATTAAAAACAAATACACTCAGAAAGGGAAAATGTACCAGAACAGGAAATTTTCAAGAAGCAGTAGGGAATTACATTAAGGTAAAGTCATTTTAACTTAATGAAGAAAACACACAAGGTATTTTCTGTAAAGACAGTAAGGACAACATTTAGGTCATGAAGACAATGACTTTCAATAACAAAAACACTGAGAGGTATATTCGTAAAGAACTAGCCTCCCCTCTCACCTACATTCCCACTGACAAATTCTAATTTACAATATTTAACTTCAAACTTGTATGAAAATTATGAAAAATCACCCTTACGGTGGAGAACCTGAAATGAACCTAACCAGAAAGAAAGCACTGACTAAAAAAAACGAAACAGAATCACAGAATAGTCAGGATTCAATGGAGATCATTCAGTCCAGCTCCCAAACAGGCAAACTTCTTTCCATTTTTATAGCCAAAACTAAAACACACACCAACAAAAACATTTGAGTAAGTAAAAGAAGAAAATAGTGAAAAGCGAATATATTTTAAAAATCTAAATCCTAACACCAACGCTGGTGTCGGAACAATTCCCCCCAAGACAACCTTTCACATTATTAAAAGTAACTCTCCCATGCCAGTTTTATTACTGTTATCTTTCACATTGCATGACCACTGCATAGCCAGCATTCTTTAAGTTTACCCCCAGTTGTTCACAGGGAAGTAAACAGGAAGAGGCTGATGACATTTTCAGGAGCAGTTGTCAAAGGCTTGGTATCTAGACAATAAACTCTATTTTCAGTGGCAATAAGCAGCTTCCTAAAACTAATTAGATGTGTTTGCTGTGGGTCACATAGCCAGTCAGCAGCACAAGAAGGAATAGAGACAGTTCTAGATTTGCAGTCGTTCAGATCTTGTGAATTTACTGTATTAATTTTTTGCAAGGGTTTAATTTATTTTGCATAGGTTTGGTCACTTGTCTGCTTATCCACCTAAACACTACCTGGCCACACTGCCTATCCAGCCTCCCTGGCAGAAATCAATTACCTCTTTCTTGCCATCACTCTTCTCCTGTTCCTTTTGAAGCCCTGTCAGTTGCCTTCTACACAACCTAAGAATATTTAGTAGAGCAAATGTCTGTCTTTAGAGACATGACACACTTGCCACCACAGAGACTGAGAGCCATCTGTCCCAGTAGCATGAGACGTCTATCAGCCCCCTTCACACCTATGTTTCCTGCCAGACATCTGCCTACTCTCCTCTGCCACCATGTGCGGTGCCACGGCTCCAGCGCTGCGGGACGGAGCACCACCCACGGGGATCGAGTGTTGGAGCGCCACACCCCTGCCAAAGTATTCCATTTCTTCACCTCGAGGGGGAAGTTCATTTTGCCACTGTGGACAAAGGTGGATATTCCCTATCAGCTAGGCAATACTCACTGCCAGGTACGATAGGATGAGCTCTCCACGAGCTGTTTTATTTAAGTATCATCAGGAGCATCGGTTTGCCTCCCCACTGTCCTATCCACCCACTTGCTGCCCACAGCGAGTAGCAGGTTTCAGGAGGCCATTACCATAACACAGCACGTTTCCACCCTATTCATTCAGTTAAACTTATTTTCTAATCCTATAAAATGCTCAGCTCAGAAGAAAGGAGGAAGGCTTCACTTTTTAAATGCCAACAGGATGGAGTGGATCCAGCAGTTCCAAGCAGATAGTGCTACAAATTAGTTTCTTCTGTGTAATTCAGAATTTCTAATGCAAGTGCCTTTTCTGGCAGAATGGGGGACTTAATATAACCATGGCAATGCAAAGTCTGTGTAAACAAGTCACTTGACTGAGGCAGAGAGAAACCCAGAGAGCACCAGACACAGAGAGCCTGGGCCTTTGACAGAGGTTCAATATTAAACTTCAAACCAAGAAAGTGACGCAGGGAACTTTCCAAAAAATGAAAGGGAAGGTAGTCAAGGTGGAAAAACAACTCTATTATATTGAAAATCTTGAAATATGCCAGTATGTGCAAGTTGATTTTAAAAGTCATGAGAAGATGTCCCTATTTTCGCCCTGGTCACGGAGTACCAGAACAGAAAAAGACTTATGAACTGGTTAAAGTCCACACCTCTCTGAACTAGCAAAGACACCCTTTTCAGCTAACAAGCCAAGAACATAAGCTGTCCCTTGTCTTTGCAGTCTCTATACCTTTAGATAGTTGTTTTCTGAATACAAATTCTAAACCAGGATCAAACACACCCTTACAGCAATATCCCTAATTGCCACAGGAAAAAAAACAAAACAAATAAAAAACACCCCCCAAAACAAAATCCAAACATTTCCATTAAAAATTTGCTTATTTCCTTAAATCAGGATCACAGTGTTTGGTTTGCATATTCAACATAAGAGAGAAAACCACCAGGAGGAAAAAACACCCTTTTTCTCTATAAACCCTTTTCACATCACGAAAGAATCACTCTTACACAGCATTCAATATTCAACTATACAGTGCCTTTTTCTTTTCCTCCCTAAGCAGTTTACTTAAGTGGTAACATAAAGTAGACATCTCTGCAGTCCACCTGTATGCATTTGCATGTGCTGTGTCAGAGAGAGCCTGTTTCCTACTCACAGTGCTGGCAGTGAAAGGCTCTGATGCCAGCAGGCATTCCCATGTGTTTCTGCACAGCTAACCATAAGGATGCTTCCTGTCAGAAAGGAAATGAACCTTGTCACAGCTGGAAAACCATCATCTATTCTTCCTGTGTAAGTGGTCTGAAGGGATTACATTTCTCAGTTACTGTGTTAATTTAGGCTTTTAATGCCTTTTATCATGAGTATTTAAGGCTATTAGTTAGGAGAGATTGATACCACTGTGGGAAAGATAAGAGCACAAAGATTCCTATCAGACCGGTATACAATGAAATATTTCAGTTACTAGTTTATTATCTTTCAATTATTTATTTATATCCCCCAAATTACATAGTTTGCTGTGTCAAATTAATTTACTAGCAGCCAATACTGCATAATACAACATGACCACATTGGGCTGTTGTATTTTGATGTTTGAATGCTCCACCTAAGTTTTCTAGAAATGCTTTGTCTTTGCTGTGTGACCTGCTGCTCTGTCAGGCCTGAAAGTGGAATTTATTTAAAAGCTGGGGGGGAAAAAGCATATGAAAATTATATATGTGCTTGTACACAAAGAGGATTCCTAGGAATCAAAACTGTAAAACATTTGAAAAGACTGATGCAGATGACAGATGTGGTGCTCCAAATTCCTTGATTTTCCAGATTCTTTCCCATACCATGCTTAGAATACCTCAAAACCATTTAACTCTTAGCATTTAGAGTTCCTCAAATTCAGCAACAACAGAGGAAAGACCAGGCTGTTCACAAATTCAAACATAAGTCTTTAATGCTGTAAAGTCACATCTTTAACACACCATAATTTCAAAGGCAGAAGTACAAGCACTGAACTTTAAAATCTTTGTCCTGTGGAAGTCAACTGCAGCAGGTTTAAAAGGTGCTTACACCTTCATCCAGGTTATTGACCTGCACCCAGCAAAAGGAAACATACTTGTAAATAATTCATTACTGAGTAAATACTATTTCCAAATATATGCACTACATTCACATGTTAGATGTAATAAACAGGATTACTCATTCTTTAAACACCTTATAATGATGACACAGCTATTTTCATGACACGTTTGTGACTGCAATTAAAGTCCAGCTATTTTGAAAAAAAAAAAAGTATTTTAGAAACCAATGAAATTAGTTTATATTATATTCAAGAATTCTGATAGTAAAAGTATTCCTTTTAATTCTAAAATAAGAGTGAATCATACAGTTGACAATTTTTGCAACAGTATTCCAACAGGAACCACACAAAAGGGGATTTAATCCTCAGTCGTTTGGGTGGATTAACACTTTCTTGCACCAGAGAAATAAAGCTCGCAATGCTGAAGGAATAAAAGCACTTAATTTACATGAAGGAATTTAACTACTCCGAGGAGTTGCTGAAGTGCTTGATTCAGAGAAGGTGCTAAAACAGTGACCTCGGTGGAAACAAGGGCCTATATGGAAAAATCTGGGATTTAAATAGCAGGCTTCAGGTTGAAAGCCAACTCTGAGAGGCAAGCTGTGCTTTTCTGCATAACCATTTGTAATAATTTTCCCTGAACATTTGTCATCTTTAAAGTGGAAAAACAACAGCACAAAAACCCCCAGAAAGCCAAAGATCTAGTCTTAACTCCTTCAGGACAAGCAGAACCTTTTCAGAGCTATGAAGCAGAGACCAGAAATGCAGAGGCTATTTTCTGTAATATCTTTGTGAAACCAAGTGCAGTTCAAAGTGTAACATACCAATTTACAGACTAGGAAAATATTCTTTGTTTTCATTTCTACTCATTTAAAGGAGAATTATAACTGTATATTTAATGCATTTAAAGTAATTTCACAATGACTTAATGGAACATTTCTGAAATGCTTTGTAGAAAAGTAGAGCTATTTGGACTTTCTAGTTATTTCAATTACTCTTTTTTTAAAAAAAGTGCAAGCATAGCTGCCTATTTCCAGCACATTTAATAGCTTTAAACTAAAATTTCAGAATTCTGACAGAGTTGCCAGCAGTACCTATCTAAGGCAGGCACTTGCAGTGCAAACTCCCCACAAATACTGATATGTTCTCTTTTTTTGAAGGAGAAAAGAAAGAATATTGTGTTATTAGGAGGGCTGATTCAGTCTTCTAAAGTTAAGGGGCAAAAGTCCAAAGGAACCTGGAATTGTTATATGGATGATTCAACCTTTGATTCCTCAGGTATAGATAAAGCGTATCTGGACAGCCGGAAATTGTGAGCCATTAAGACTAAAAGGTCTCAAATTCCCTTGATCAAGTTTTAGACTCCATAAAAGTCCCACAAGCATTATAAAACTTATGATTTTAATGAATATCATTAAGGCAAGACTATCAATAAACCAGCCCTGTTAGGAATCCCCTTCATTCTTCCCAGGTAGCTTTTGAACACTGATTATAGGGCTGATACTCACAGATGCCACGATGATCTTCCCTTCTTTTAAATGAACTATTGGACAGAACTCCACAACTGAAAAGGTTAGAGTGCCCTCTCTCTGTGGCTTCTTGCTAACTACTTGATCTGTAACTTAAACAGAATTACATCCACACATTTTCAAGAAATTCACAATGATAGGTAATAGCATTTTACCATAGTCACAAACCCCCCCACACTATACTCCCACCAATCAGTAATATATGTCTCCATAAAGTTTTAGATGATAAAACCGTGCTTTGTGGATGAAATAGGGCAATAAAATTTGGCTATTATTACTAGAATTCCCTGTGAATTGAGGCCTTTAACTCCCATGCTCTGTCAGCAGTATTCATAAGCCACCCTCATACATTAATTACACATGAACTAAAAGTATCCCTAGATTGAGTGTATCCTCAGTGTTATTTTCTGATAGGAGAAAAATGGCTGTGAGAACATTATTCTGAATTGTAATATTACATTAACTTGCAATATAGAAAATAAATATGTGAAAGACGTTAAGTGAGATTTAGGTGACATTAACAAATATTGTCATGGGGTTTGGTTGTTTGGTTATTTTATCCTTTAAAATATACACAGACCTAACTGCCATAGCCATAAAAATCTTAAACCTTCATATAGAATTGCCCTTCTTATAAAATTGAGACAGATTTTACTAAATAAATTCTACTGCTTAATACTGAAAAGAACGAAGACTTCCAATTCATATATTCCAATTATCCTTGTAGCGAATAGCTAGAAACCATAATTTCAAACTCTCACATCCGTAATGTAACCAACACTGAGGATTCTCAGGCTGAAAAGGAACACTGGAACAGCGTCACAAAAGTAGAAGCTGCCCGTGTGACGTTGTTCATTTGCTGCCCCCTCCTGGTGAAAAACAAACAGAGCGCACGAGACAGCCGGGAAAACAGCTGGTTTTCCAGGTCTGTTACCTAAGCTTCGCTGGCAACCTCGCGACAGCAGATGTTCGTCAGTTTAAAGGAATTTATTTTAAGTTTTACAGTAGCAATAGACTCTAAAACATACTTCGCACGTGAGTCTGTTAATCTAGGCGTAGCGAGAGACGATTCTGGCACGGAGAGACAGCGAGGTTTACAAGCTTCGGCATTCTGGAGCTCTGTGCAGTGCTCAGTGTTATCTTCGTGCCGTTCTGCCATCAGCTGTTCGATCCCCGCCGCGGGACACACACAGACACACACACAGACACGCACACCCCCCGAGCTGGCTGCCCTTCGCCACAGATCCCGTTCTGCCGCCAGCTCAGAGTCCCCAGTGGGAAGAATTCAGAGTCAGCCTCAGGCTGGTGCTAGGGCTGATTGCTGGTCTCACGGGTTTGCACTTCAGGGGGGCTGCAAGAAGGAAACAGGGTTGACATGAAGTTTGTTTTGCTGTACAAAACTAAGTCAAGCAAAGATCGAGACAGAACTAGGTGTGAAAAGTTCAAGTTTTTAATCTTTGTGGAGACTCCATGCAGCATTCCAGGGAGAGCTCCAGAGAGCAGGTCCATAAATGCTCCCTTTGCTTTCAAAACAGAGAGGTAGTGGCGTTCATCAGATGACACATTTAATATGTAACCTCAGAAAAAATACAGTAATCTCATGGAATTGACTTATTTTATTATGTTATGAATATCCCAACATTGTTAAAATTACATATAATTCTAATTATGTTAAGACTAATACAAAGATCAGTGAAATGTCAGCCATTTCCAACCTAAAATATAAGCTTAAGAAACACAGTGCTGCATATACACGTTGTAAAACTAGGGGAAAACACAAACAAAAGAAAGAAGTCCATTACATGACTGAGAAGACAGCCACTGTTTGTTTCAGAGTAAGTGAGATACTTTCATCCACAGGAGTATTGTTTGGCACAGAATCCTGTAATTTGACATAGTTTGTGCATTACTGCTTTTGTATTAGCAACAAAGTATCCAAAATTATCTTTTCGGGTTTCCCCCCCCACACACAAAGCTTACAAACAAGATAAAAAAGCTGAGATGAATTGTTATATAAATAAATCAATCTCAAAACTGTTGTATTGACTGTGAGGATGATTTGTAAAAGCCAGAACTTGGCAATCTGAGACATTTCAGCACACAGCTATTTGCAGAAAGGAAAAAAATAAAGCCTTTTTTTCCTCACCCGGTGTCATCAAGCCTTATTTATTAAATTGGTGATTTCTTTTAATGTGATGACACAGCAAGTATCAGATTACAAACACTGCTGCATTATGGAATGTCCAGTGACTGAGAGAAAAGGGAAGATAAACTGCCAATTTTGTGACCATTTACAGATTGAAAAAATATTTAAAATCTTACTGGTTTTTTTCATATGCTGTATTCATGACAGCATTATAAACAAACACTTACCTGACCCTCCAATTCAGTGTACACCAGTTCCTCCAGCATGGTTCAGTGGTCAAGACATCACCAGCACATGTAAGGATGTTGTGATGGAGCACAAGCCGGTGACCCTAAAAGGTCTGCAAGTCACAGGACCTAAGGAAGAAATATGTGAACTTTTATATAGCCATGTACTGTATGGCACACAGACAGTGTACAGCAATGTACAGCCTGGTAATTCAGAGCATACAGCAGCTGCTAAAGAGGGTGGCATTTTGGTAATTTATTTTAGTACGTTAAGGTAGAGTTACAATATATTTCTCACAACACAAAATAAAACCCGTATTAAAAAACTCAAAATCCCAACTCATTGAGGTTGCTAAGACAAGAAATAACAATTAGAAATTGCCAAAATTCAAGTTGCCTATGTAACCTTAATTTCATTGTTTTTTGTGTATCTACTCTGCTCTCTAAAGAATAAAAATGAAGTACCCATTCTACACACTGAATTTTGAAAGAATCAACTGAGGGCAGAAATTGGTTATACAGTCAAGACAGGCAACTGAAGATTTGCAGGTACCCACCACACAGACAAGTGCATGGCTTTTTAACCTGTACTGAGAGTTTTCTTAACGTATTTTACGTGGTTTTGTTTTCTTTTTAACATATAACAAGTTTTAGGGTTTATTTTTTTGAATCAAAATAACTAGAAAGTTAAAACATATATTCCAGATGTCACAGAAGGGACTACTGTATATGACAGAAGCCCCTGACATTTGAACTAATTGTGATTTGAATAAATGCAGCAATAGCAAAACAGAAGAGATTGCGTAGCCTCTTATTTCAATTCTAGTTCACATCTGAGACTAGATCCTGTCTGTCCACTTCAGACTAAACTGGTGTCCAAGTTATTTTCATTTTCTGAGACTTCCCACTATTTCACTCTTTGCCCACTTTGCCCTGTCCCTGCAGCAGTTTTCCTAACATGTCCAATTCTGCTTGAGTTTCATCTCCTCATCTCAATCTGTTCCTCTAGCAACTTCTCACAGGTTTTCCAGCTCCATTGGTCCTCCACATACAACTTCTTATATATGCTGTCTACAAAAGAATTAAAAATCTTTGCAAGCCAGGTACCAAAGAAAACTGGCATGTTTTCTTAGATCCTGTCCCTGCCTCCCTGAAACAGTCTGTCAGAACTTGCTTCCTGCAGTAAGGTATCATCTTTGTGCACTGCACTTTTCAGGGACTGTGAAGAGGCCAAATCTCAACAGATTTTTGCATAAGGAATGTGGCATTTCATCTAACAGAAGATCATAACTGAAGGCACCACCTGAAAAATGCTTCTGTATTTCCTGCAGGCCATGGATTATTAGGGCTTTTTTAATAGGAGGTATCCACAGGCCTATGGTTTCCACTTGAAAACATTATGAACAGAAGGTTTTCTCCATATGCATTCTAGAAAATTGGCTGAATCATTTTGGTTGATTTGTTTTTAAAGGAAAAGTATCAGTTGTAAGCAAAGAACATCACGAGAAATTTCAGTCAAAACAATTTAAACAAACAAACAAAAAAGCAAGATGGAAGAACAAGTGAAAACAGTATCTTTTAAACAAATAACAACAGTGGTTACACAGCAGATCATCTAGAGTAGTAAAAAAAATGCAGTGTGGATTTATAACTCTAAATACGAAATGTGCAGTTAAAACACAGAAGTGAGAGATGTAGGCATGTCATAAATTCAACTGATTTCAGTGAAAGGGGCCTTCTTTAACGTGATATTGGGGTGGGTATGTTTACATCAGCATGAAGAGGAACTGCTGCTAGAGATGTACAGCCTCTATCACTATTAAAGATAACTTTAAAAATCAAATGCTGATGGTGTAAGAACTCACAGCGCCCCCCCACACTCCATTTTTTTCACCCTCCGAGAGACAAAGTTGGATAGAGTTCTTCCAAAGTTGCTTTATGATTTAAGAAGGGTTGAAGTTAGCCATAAAAATTGCTTATTTGATAGAAATAAAGTTAATGTGTATTGACTGATATGCTGCTATGTTTCCCCACCAGATATACCCTGCTTCGCTTAATGAGATTAACCAAAGACAGCAGTCAGAAATCAGAGAGAGGGGGACAAGTCTCTTCACACAGCTCTGTTCTACCACAAGTCTAGGGCTTTCTTTACAGGCCAAGATCTGAGGAACTGGAACTGACAACGGTAGGAACTGCAACATGCCCTTCTGACATTGTTAAATGTCCAACAAATAATCAGGAAGGACTAAACTCTTGGGTCAAAACAGACTAAACTGAATATTGAACCTGGCCATCATTAAGAGTATTACAATTCTGGTGTTACTCCAGTCCCATTAACACAAAACTAAATTCAGGAAAGCTTCAGACATGACACATCCTTCAGCTTTGACACTTCAAGCAGTACAGTATCCCCTGCCCCACTCTGATAACACAACAAATAATAAAAGTGGGAGCTAGTGGAGTCTTCCTTGTATGAAGAAAGGATACCTACCTCTTGCAGATGGAAATAAAGCTGTCACTGAGGAAGTTGAAGCAAGACTAGTAAGGAGGATAAATTTGCTGTTACTAACGTAACAGGGAAGAATTTCCTTTTAAACTGAAAGAAAAACAGCTATGCAACCAAGCAATTATCAATTGCCAAAATAAACCCATCAGAAAGTCCAATCAACATAAAAAAAGTATCCAAAAAACCAGCATCTCATCATGTCCTGCATCCAGATTCCCTGCACTGAGTGTTGCCTTCTTTTCTCCTCTACCTACTTAACAGCTGCTCAGTTGCTAGCTCAATGCAGCTGCCACATCCCACTGCCACCAACTGCCTTGGAAAGACGGGAATCCCTGTTTAGGGCCTTCAAGCCAACCTCCCCCCGCCATTCCAAACACAGTTCTAACGTATCTTAACGAGTCTTAAAGCCTTCTTCCACCAATTACAATGATTTTAACTGTATGGACACTTGCATTAAGCAAATATTTAGCCCTGGGAAAAAATGGAAAACCACTGCCAAAAAATTTAGCCCTGGGAAAAAAATGGAAAACCGCTGCCAAAAACATCTCTCAGATCTTGCATCCAGGACATCGATACGCTTTGAAAATGTAACCATGGTTCCACAGATGTTTGCAGAACTTGATCCATTCCTTAGCTGTATTAAAGGTCACAGTTCACTGCAATAGCTTAAAATCAAAGTAAATACGTTAATTTAAAACGGAAGAAGAACACTTCTCCATGTTAAACAATTACTAACATAAAAGCTCTAACTTAGCTCCTAATTTAAAGGTATTTTTTGCTTATTAAGTAATATGAGGCTGACTTTAGCTGTGATGCACTCTATTTCAGAAGAAAGAGCAACTATTGATTATGAAGACATAACTTGACCGTGGGGGCTCTGGCAGCAAATCCAAGGTTAGCCCAGCTCTAAGAATGCTTAATGCACTCCCAATATCAGAACAGAACAAAAAATAAAATATAACAGAATAACAAGGAGTTCTCAAAGATTTCAAACCACAATTTAAAATGAGCTAGCAAAATATATCCTTGCAATGGAGTTACTTTGACGTGAATTATAGAGCAGATGAAAAATATTGAAGGAACAGATACTTACGAAACACCAAAATACCCAGGCTTCAAAGTATTATTTTTAGTGGCATAGACAATATACTTTAAATGTCCGGGTTTTTTTGGAGCACATCTGCTGACAAGCCTAAATTTGGTCTGCAGAAAGTACTGGTTGGTGGGTTTTGCATAGAGGATTTCAGTTTAATAGGAAATGGAATCAAAACCACTAACCTTTTCCTGTAAGGGTTTTAATATAACATCACTCAGCTTTTGTAGCAACTTCTGAACCCTTTTTGAAGGTTTAAGATTCAAAGGCCCAAAGTTATGGCAGGCATTGTGATTAATCTTACAGGTCTTTTGCCTCTATCCCTGATGCAGACAGTACACTGTCACCATATAAAGGCTACACAAATATCAACAACTGGTTTAATCTAGAAAAGTGATAAATATCATCACACACTCTCATACAAGAATCCCCCAGAATGACAAACTGATAGTTTTGTCTCAAGTAGGAAATTAAGAAGAAACTTCAGTATGTTAGCAACTTGTACATTTTTTCCCCACTAATCAGTTAGGCTTTCATGTAGGTCAAAAGCTACAACCATATTGTTACTAGCAAATAAAATTAGCAATTAGAGCTAAAACTTGACTCTACCTTAAACACGAGCTTACACAAGTGCTAGGCTACACTTAAAATTTGTTTCAAAAACTATCCCCATAGCAAGCAGAAAGGCTCTTACCCCCACTGTATCAGCTCCACAAGCACAATAAATCAGCAAACAACAGCTCCTTATCACATTATTCTCTTCTAATCGAAGCTTTCTTGAATGGAATGAAACACCCGAAAAACATCAGTAAGTTCAAGGTTTCTTGCAGCTTCTTTAATGTTTCTTCTCCACCTCAAAAATTTACAGAAATTAGCATGATGTTAAATAAACACTTAGAAAGGCTTCCTTTGCTCACCTTTATCATAAAAATGTAAACAATATTCAGAGCAAATACAAAATATTTACAATTCTATAATACTATCAAGATCTTTAAAATTATTAAGTATTTAACTTATTAATTTTTTTACCAGGAAGCTAAAATCAAGTAAACTTTCTGTAAGTTACCATTCTGTAACTTTCCAACTGTTGTGTTAAGTCATAATTTTCAAAATTCATTGTCCCCAAACATAATTGTCAAAAGAGTATCTCAGGAAACCTAGTCCCAGGTTTTCTCACTACAGTTTTAAGGGAGATGGATTTTTTTATCTCCACGTCTCCCACCCAAAAGGAATGAAAATTACACATTCAAGAGACCATTTATAATGTGTTAATAAAAAACAGATATCCTTTCACTTAGAAAAACATTGTTTATATAAGCACTCATAAATCTTTTCACTGTTGCAGTCATCTCTCTTTTGAAATACTGAGAATTGCAGCTGTCTTTCCATGTGCTTTCCTTCCCAATCCCTTAGAGAGAAAGTTGTACTAGCCTGCAGCCTTGTTGGCTTACAGTCGCACACAATTAAGTGAAAATGCTGTCAGTTGTTGTGAAGCAAATAAAATACTTGTTTGGCTTTTAGTTCTAGAAACTCCCATTTTTTTCGACTATTTTTTTGTCCAGAAATTCTGCTATAACCTTCTGTAAAAATTCTATCACCTGCCCTTTTAAGCAGTAAAAAACTCGCAACAACCCTATCTATTCCAGAGACAATAAAGGCATCAAAATCAGACTGTGTAACAGACAACCCAATCTAAACCCTTCAGACCCTACACCACGATGCAGGTGCAATGCTTGGCCTGGCTAAATTACTGGAAGCTCTGTCATTCCACATTTCCCCACGTTCCTAACATTATCTGTTTTCTTACCTCAGCACTGACACAAACTCCAGAGCACACCCGTGAGCCATCATTTTATTTCACAATTAGCCGGTTTTTTCACTTGGCCCTACTGAGCAACCAGAACCAAATCAGTAGCTCCAAGCATAAAGTGAGAATTTGGTTTATATTGACAGCATCAGTGATAGAAACCTTGCTAAAATCAACTAATCACTGCAACTACCCACAGCACTGAATGGTTACACAGAAAAAGGCCCAGACTCCCTTTGCACATAATCTTTCAAGATTTCAACAAACTAAACACGTGGCTTTATTGAGGGCAAAACACTTGCAATTAGTAACACAAATATTATTCAAGCAACGAGGAAAAAGTATAAAAAAGTGTAATTGATACAAAAGCAACATTTGTAGCTAATGCAAAGGTGAACACTCTAATACTGGAATAACGTCCTTTTGTGATTTAGGAGACACAGATTATGTTACTCAGTCAAGGTCTTCCATTTAGAAATGGAGATAATATTTATCTGTTAGCAATGTCACGGAACTTTAAAAAGCTAAAGAAGCATTAACCTAGATAGAAGTACCTTTACAGTAATGTTAGAACAATTAAAAAGCTAATAATATTGAAATAATTGGCATATGATGATCAACTACTCCTAGAAAAATTCATGACCCAAAACATAAAAATGAGACAGAATTTTGCAGAATGAAGGCACATCATCAAAATGTGAACATTTACAACACATTTTTAGCATTTTTTTCAATTCTTACATTTTCTTTGCTTAAACCTGCAAGAAGATGCTTTGCATTAGCTTCTGATGACAGCATTTACAGCTCAGGTTGTAATAAATTTTGCACTGACCAAATAAAAGTTATTTGCACACTTAAGTTTCTAGTTGTGGAGGTAACTGTATGAGAAGGACAAATAAAACTTGACTTACTGGTAAAATCACTGTGTGGACATCTAACCATTTCCTGATAATGGCAAGCAAGCTGCATGAAGATTTCTCATCTGCTCAGTTTCAGAAGATGACGAATCCACCCTGCACTGGGACGAGGTTTCCTCTGATTGCTGTTTCTGGGCACTTTCCAGGCACCTTGTGACATAAAAGCCCTTTTGATGAGGCACTGGTTGGTTTCTTTTGTCTGCTTCTGTGATTTTTCAGTGATTTTCCATCAGGATCCACTCGGTCATGGCACAATAAACACATCAGAAACCACAATCCACACCACGACCCTTTTAATGGATTTGCTCAGCATCTTTTGACTCCAGTGCTACGCTGTACACGTTGCAGAACTGCTGCCTTGTCTCAGAGCCTAGCTTTAAGGCACAGGTATCTTCCATAGAACGAGCTGACCCTTCACACAACTGATTTTGTTGGAATGTTTACACCTTCATTCAGCTTTAAAGGCTTTTATCTCCCCGGCGAAGGTCTGGGTTCCAACGCTGAAAACATGGGAGATGTCAAGATGCACAGACCAGGGTTCTCCATCCTTTCTCTTGACATATGGAAGAGAAATAAGCACTGCAGGGCTCCTCAGGCTGCACATGAGCTGCTGCTTCTCCAGACAAGGTGTTCACTTCACAGGAATGAGAAGTATGAGGATTATGCACAGGTTCATGTCACAACTGCAAGGGCTCATATTTTGAGGCACCTGATACACAGGCAACAGGACAGTTACTCTTTGCAAGATTTTCTTTGTTTTCATAATTTTCATCTCCCGTGACTCATTTTCACTCTGGGCCATTTTAGGACAGCCTGAAATTTGACATGCCATATCTGTCTCGCATGTCTGAGCCGGGTGTATCCTGATCCTGCTTTTGATCTTCCTTGTGAAATGGCAAAGCTTGCAACCTTTGTATCCACCAGGCCTGGCCTGGCAACCTGAGCTTCAAAACCTTCAAGCACAGCAGCACAAAAACAGGATGTTGGGATGTCCTCGGGGTGATGTGTGGCTCCAGTCACAGAACACATCGGTATTTGTAGTCAAATTCATTAATTTTCTGTACTTGCTGGTAGGTCTACAAAGGACAAGAAACAAAAGAGTTAAAATCTACTTTATGATTTCCAAGTATCTTATCCAAACACAGTGAAATCCAGACTCCAGTCCTAGGGATGTCCACAGATTTTAGGACTATCTGAAAGAAGGGAAGGGTTCTGCATGAGAAAAATGATGCCACCAATGACTACTCAAACCACCTGCTGGAACTAAAAATGAACTACAGGTTAATAACGCTACGTCCTTTCTGCGTTAAGACTATGACAGCTCCTGTTAAGGGACTGGCAATTCTAACCTTAAACCAAATACCCATCTTAAAAGCCAAGAAGGCTGGTGGGAAAACTGCACCCCTCCAGTCCCACAGCCATCACAGGCGCATCCCAAACACAACCCTCGTATCCCAAACACGGCCCCCTCATCCCAAATACAGCCCCGCATCCCAAACACATCCCTCGTATCCCAAACACAACCCTCGTATCCCAAACGCGGCCCCCTCATCCCAAACGCGGCCCCCTCATCCCAAATACAGCCCCGCATACCAAACACAACCCTCGTATCCCAAACACAACCCTCGTATCCCAAACGCGGCTCCCGCATC
>VXBX01006008.1:226781-351245 GCA_013400415.1 Scytalopus superciliaris | reverse complement strand
ATCCCGCCGCTCCATCCCACCGCCCCACACGCCGCCGAGGGGCCGCTCCCCGCCCTCTTTCCCTCCTTCCCTCCCTCTTTCCTCCCGGGCCCCGCCGTTCTCGCAGTACGGAAAGTGCCTGTGCTGGGGGAAGCAGAAGGCGATTTGTCGCCGCCAGCCCCTCCTCCCAGCCCTCGGGATGAGCGGCAATTCCCGGCTCCCGGTGGGAAGCGCGGACCGAGCTGCGGGACCCCGGTCAGGGCTCGGGTTTGTCCCCTCTCAGGAAGCTCGGTCCCTGTCGCTCCTCTCCACTCTCTGAGCGTTTCAGCTATACAACCTCCTCCTGCCTGTATTTTTTTTTTCCTTTTTCCTGCCTTAAAAAGTTTAGTTTCGAGGCTTGATTTTTATTTTTTTTTTCCTTTTTTTTTTAATTGTTGTTAAGCGCGGGAGCGGAAAGCGGATGAGGAAATGGGGTGGGTGTGCACGTGAACCGCGTGAAACACGTGAAGAAGAGAGTTTAGTTATTGCACGGGGAAAGTTAACCAAGTGATGAGATAGGAGGTGATGGGAGGGACCCTGTACGCGGGAAAAGGTGGGAGAAGCCTCACTGCAAATCCTTACGGGCTTCCTGTCGTTCTCCTTGAATTCGAAAGGAGGGAAAAAGTGGAGCTGTGACAAGATCATGTCACGGTTTGTCTCTATTTAAAGCCATCAGCGCCTAAAATGTAGATACCAAACTGCTTCATCACCCTTCTAAAATTTTAGGAGGTTTCTGATCCACATCGATACACCTCTGGAGCACTTAAATAAAAGTCTGCCCACGTTTTGATGGAATTACTTGAAATAAACATGTTCTTGTACACGAAGAAAATCTGAACTGTTTCACGCACGTTAATGAGCTTAGTAGTAATTTTATTGTTGAGTTAGAGAGGCAGCTGGCAGTTGTTTTGGCAGTCTGTAATGGCCTGAGATACTGCTGGGATGAGGTATCCTATCTGGCACCTTTGCTGCCAGCTTGCTTTTCCAGAATTTAAGATGAGGTTGTTATATAACTTTAAAATACATGCAATAACAAAATAACTTCGTTAAAGATTTTTGGTGTCACTTTCTGCTATCAAGGGAAGGAAGACTCTCTACATCATCCTGTGTCAAGCTGTAAGAAATCCTGAAAGCCACATAGGCCCCTTAAAATTCCCCTTGTGACATTTCTCTGCCCTTTAACCAACTTGTCACAGACCTAATTGCTCAGGACTGCAAATCCAGGTTGAAGAAGTTCTGCATTTAATACTTTTTTTGTATTATTTTATGCCAAACACAACATAGAGTAAGTTCTTTTTAAGGCAGTTTTTCCTCTTTTATTCTGATATTCTCTTATCACAATGGTGTGGAGTATCAGGAGGAAGCAATTAAGAAAACCACCTTTCTATATGCCTTGAGTAGGCAGAATTAGTGGTAAAGATCTAAAAGAAAAGGCATGCAGCCTTCTGACTTAAGTCTCTGAACATTGCATATTTTTAACTGAAACAGTCCCTTAGGAAGTGTCTCATTTTGAAGCAGAGTGTTAATGGTTTTAGTAAATATTTTTAGTGTATGTAACAGAAAAGTCTGTATTATTTACTAGGACTAGAATTTGCATTAACTCAAGCAGAAGAGAGTCAGTAACTGGGCTGTTTGAAGATCCTTAATTAGGAAGGCCCTAACCTAATTTGTAGTGAGGTGCCGTCCTTTAGAGCTGGGTTAGAGTATCTCTGACACATTTATGCTATCAGATCATTGATCATGGTCTCCAGAAACAACTGTCATATGAAACTAGTAGAGTTCAGAAGATAATTTCAACATTTCTCTGTGTGTTTGCCCCCTGCTCCTGACTGTCATGTTTAGGGAATTTCTTTTCAACTGATGAGGCTTGGGATACAGAAGGTGTTATGTTTAAGTTATTAAAGTGTCAGATAGTAAATTCTAAAACTGTAGTTTAGGTGGGGTGAGTTTGTAAAGAGTGAGCTCTGGCACCTGTAATATTTGGCAACAGATTTCAGAAGACAAATGTCCATCTTACCACAGGCAGTAGCTTAATTGATGTTCTGAAGGAGACCAGGAGGTACTTACTAAACAGTGTGAAAAAACCCTCTAGTTAAGCCAATTTCACTGTCTGTGGAAGACAATATAAGGGAATGTGTAACATTTTATGATTTTGGAAGTTACTATTTGAAGAAATTGTAGTTAATTCAAACTATTCTTTTTAGAAGAAACACTGCATATTATTATTTTAATAACCTGCTGTAGGCTTAGGTTCACCTGTTTCACTCAATACCATCTTACAAGTGTAAAGATTACCACATTTTTTCAAAGCTGCTAGTCTGTATAGTGTCTGAAATTATCCTTCCATAATTTATCCTGTTCCTCAGTAGTGTTCCCTGTGTTACATAAATAATACAAATACATCAGAAGAGTTCTGATTTTCTAAGAGGTGTGCACACTTACAGAAAGAAGTTGCAGTTTAAGGCAGTCAGTCAGCTCTGAGGGAGATTTTTGCAAGAAAGTTTCATTAGGTGGTCAGCATCATCCCTTGAATTAAGTTTTGATCTTTGGAGCACAACTGTTTTCTTCCATTCAAAAACCCTTTTAAAAGGGTTAGGCATTGGAGTGGGACAGCAAGTAATATAGATAATGATGAACTGACAAGATATGTAAATATGGAGCACTGTTGTGTGTTATTAACAGATATTGTCAGCATTGAATCCAGGGGCGTAAGCATTGATTCCACCCACACATCTTGTTTTGTCAGGGCATTTTTTTTGCATCTTCCTTCTGTAGTATTTTGTTGTGTAGCAGTAGCTGTGTGTTCATGAGGAAGTGTATCTGCTGTTACAGCTTTGTTAAATCAGTTGTACATTTTCAATTCTCCCAAAGTGCCAGTTAGTTTCTATCATGGAAAAGGCTGTTGATGTATCATGAGATGAAGGACTGCAGCAAGTTGATGGGACTGATCTCTTTATTTTTTTTTTTTTTGCAGGGTTGAGGATGCTGAGGCGTCCGAGAAAAGCGTAAATGAAGAAAATGGGGAAGTATCAGAGGCAGACCAACCTCAGAACAAGCACAGCCGACACAAAAAAAAGAAACACAAACACCGAAGTAAACACAAGAAACATAAACATTCTTCAGAAGAAGATAAGGACAAAAAACATAAACACAGACACAAACATAAGAAACATAAATGGAAAGAGGTGGCTGATGCCTCTGACAAAGAAGACGGGCCAGCTAAAAGAACTAAAATTGATTTTTTAGCTCCTCTGGAAGACCTGGAGAAACAAAGAGCATTATTGAAAGCTGAACTTGAAAACGAATTAATGGAAGGAAAAGTCCAGTCTGGGATGGGATTAATATTACAAGGTTATGAATCAGGATCTGAAGAAGAGGGGGAGATTAATGAAAAAGCACGAAATGGAACGAGACCTACAGCAAAGTCAAACACTAAGGGGAAATTAGAACCTGTGGACAATAAAACTAGTTCCAAGAAAGCAAGTAAGAGTGAATCAAAAGAAAGGACTAGGCACAGGTCTGACAAAAAGAAAGGCAAGGCAGGAGTTGATGGAGTCAAAGAGAAGACAACTAGAAGCAAGTCAAAAGAAAGGAGAAAATCCAAAAGCCCTTATAAGAGAAGTAAGTCTCAAGATCAGACAAGGAAATCTAGGTCTCCAATGCTTAAGAGGAGATCTCAGGAGAAAAACAGAAAGTCTAAATCTCCAGAGGACAGAAATAAGGCTGATGATAAAAGTAAATCAAGAGATCGCCGAAAGTCTCCAGTTGTAAATGAAAACAAAAGCAGAGATCGTGGCAGAAAATCTAAATCTCCAACAGAACTAAGAAGCAAATCCAAAGATAGAAGATCACGGTCCAAAGATAGAAAACCCAGGAGATCAGAGACTGACAAAGAAAAAAAGCCAATTAAATCTCCTTCTAAAGATGCTTCTTCAGGGAAAGAAAACAGGTCCCCTAGACGACCTGGCCGTAGCCCAAAAGGAAGAAGCTTATCTCCCAAACAGCGCGAAAAGTCAAGACGAAGCAGATCCCCTCTCTTTAATGATCGTAGGTCTAAACAGAGCCGGTCCCCCTCCCGAACCCGCTCTCCAGTTAGAAGAGTGAGGAGCAGGTCTGCAGAAAGGAAAAGAAGAGAATCAGAAAGGAGGCGCCTTTCTTCCCCCAGGTAACTTAAAGATGTCGTGAGCCGTTGCCAGAATGCTTTACGGGGTGAAATACCTTCCTAGATCAATATTTGCGTCCTTGTTTTGTTCTGAAAATAGCTGTTAGAAATAGTAATCAGATTGTGCAGTATATCGTGAGCTTGCTTGGTATGTGTTCAGTTTTTAAAAAAAGTACTCCTCCCAGCTGTCAGACATTCACATTCAGCGTGTGGTTGTTAAAAGTGCTAAGTTATTTATTGCTCACACCATTACCAGGAACAAGTTCTGTATCTCGATGTTCTCCTTTCTATCACTTGGTTGGATTCCGAATTTGGCGTCTGTTTTCTTTGCTAATGGTTCTGTTGCTTTCAGAAACTTCTGTGGAGAGTCCTCTCCATTGTTACATGTTACTGTTGGCTAAAAGTGGGTAATTAACCCTGTTTTCCCCTCAAAACCCTAAGAGAGTCAACATGCCTGAATGTAAGCAAATCTTTTATATCAAGATGTCCCTCCCACAGTCTTTTTTCATTTTTTTTCTTAAAAATACCGTGTATTTTTCATTTGCTAGAGAGATGGTAGTGTTGCTTTGTTATTGGGCTGTTTTATGTGATTAACATATTGGGCATACACTTAAAGGAGAAGAATCTGTTTAGTGTATTGGTTTAGTCTTGGCATTTTTTTAAGACAACAATTAAGTGTAAGAAAGCCATTACCTTGAAATTGCTCTGAAAGCCAATAATGCCTGGATGGTAGGTTTCCAGGAAGAGAACAATATAAGTGTATGCATATTTGGAAGCTAATTCATTACCTGTAAGAAGTTCAGGAGGCAGAAGAGTTCAGCATTGCATAATGAATCATTTAAAATTTTCTATCATGAGGTTTAGCTTTACCCAATCTGAGAATTAAGAACAGAGAGGTATAAATTTAAACCTGGAATTAGAACCACAAAGATTGAGCTCAGTAAATAAGCACCAAAAAAACCCCGTGAAAGTCTTTCAGCCTGAATCTCTGAAGGTTACCCTGGTTTCAGGATGGGATATCTTCAGGTACTTAGGAGAATGGCCCCAGTGGTGTTAACCAGATTAAGCAAGTATTGTAAATGCTGGCAGTTTGGCTGCTTTCTGGTGAATCAGGAATGTATCAGCACAGACACTTGAGTTTTCTGGCATAGCATTTGACTTTTCTTCTGTAACATTTTGCATCTTTCAGTTTTCATTTTTCACGACAGCTTGCATTGCAGCCAGTTTGAATTGGTTGTCTAGACACTTACTTCAAGTGATGCATGTGTCTAGAATTTTGCTGTCAAATCCTGTAGCTCCGTGGTGAGCAGCCCACGAGTGAGGGACTGCTAAGAAATATTTGCTGCTGCAAGCATTTGCAGATCAGCAGGAGTAGTGTTTCTTTTTGGGACATCTGAACTAATTCCAACTATATTAGAGTTTTAACTACCTGTAATTACTCAGACTGCCATTTTCAAGTTTGTTTCTGGTGTTCTAATCATGTAAGACACTTCTTAGATCTTTGAAGCTACTCATTATATGGTGTTACTATGAATTCTTCATCAGCTTCTACTTTTTATATCATCCATGTGATCCATGAACTAGTTTAGTTTCTGTAACAGGTATGTTGGTTGGGTTTTGGCAGTACAACCACTTTGTTAGCCAGGAAGCCTGGAACTCAGCTCATCCTGTAAATTTTTTTGTAATATTGTTCACAGGAACATAATACAAATTAATTGGGCTAAAGGTATCAGCCCATTCCAGATTTGAGTACAGTAATTTCATGTAGAAGCTGCCAATACTCTGTGTGTGCATAAATTTTCCTTCTGCCTCACTGCTTACTGTTTTGCATCAGTTCTGTGTGCCCGATCATTATGTTTAGCTAAGGTAAAGGAAGCTGATAGAGCAGTCTCAAATCAAACAAAAAAAAATACAGAATGAGTGCAATTGATCTTTCAGACACAAGATATTTTGTTCATTGATGAGATACAACACCTATAATAAGTTGTTCCAATTTGATTGAAAATAAAATCAAAAACCAAGGAGTGAGGAAACAGTTGAGTAGCAACATTTTCTTTGAAATAGTGTGCAGCTATTTTCTAAGAACTTCTGGTGCAGCGTCATTAGAGTAGTAGTTAAATATTTTCAACTTATCTTCTTTCCAAACATTTGATTGAAGTCTTGCTGTCTTACTGTTAAGCTTTTTAATGTTGTTTTTGTCCCATCAAGGATTTCTTTTCTTGAATAATTATATCTATATGGACAAGAATGAACGAATTTTGAATAATATATAGTATCAAGCTTGAATTATTTTTTACTTGGAGAAGGGTTAGTTTACATGTTAATTAAGAATTCTAGTTTTCCTCTGCTGTGTTAGAATGTGTGAAATGATGAAGCCATGCAGCTCTAGTGCCCAAATTGAAATAAACATTAATGTTATTACTGGGAACTAGCGTGATCCTAATCGTAAATTTCCATTCTATGTTGTAAAGACGCTGAAATAAGTCTCAATAATAAGTTTTTGGGGTTTATGTATTGTTTAAATACTGTTTCTGATAAAGACGAAAACAGGGCACTCTTTATGTAAGACCTAAACACAAGCTTTGTTTTAAAACCTCTCTTATTTTCGTGGTAGTAATTAACAAGCTGTTTTCAGACTTGTCCTGAACTAGTCCTGTGTGTGGGCACATACTTCCCACTGTGGGGACAGACACACAGGAAGGGCAGCCAGCTTTGTGGTGTACTTATCCATCCCTCCCTCAGAAGCCCATCTGGTGGTCCCTCACCTGCAATAAGATTTTTCAAGTGAGTTTTTAGAGGGAACTGTGATTTTTTTTTTGTTGTTTTCTGCTTGCTCCTGATTTTTACTACCGCTCTCTTCCTCTGCTTTAAGAACGCGGACCAGAGATGACATTTTGTCTAGACGTGAAAGATCAAAGGATGTTAGCCCACCCAGTAGGTGGTCCCCATCCAGGAGAAGGTCTCGGTCCCCCATTAGGAGGAGATCCCGTACCCCCCTTCGCCGGAGCCGATCTCCAAGGAGGCGGAGCAGATCTCCCCGGAGGAGGTAAAGACAACCCCGTGTTCTCAAGTGTGTTTTGTAAAGTATTACTAGAAGAGGAAGGATTGCTGTCTTATCTGTAAAAAGAGTACTTTTTATTTATTTTTTTTTTCCCTATGTTTATATGTGCTGGCATAGTTGATTTAATTTGGTCCTCTGTGAATTAAGTTGTTTCATTACTCGGAGTCGTTACATACCTTTATGTTTTATGACTAGATTGTCCTTGTTTTCATCCAAAAAAAACCAAACCAAACCCCTCAAGATTCAAATCCTTCTTATTACCAACAGGGATAGAGGCCGAAGAAGTCGATCTCGTCTTCGAAGGAGGTCCAGGTCACGTGGTGGCCACAGACGTAGGAGCAGAAGCAAAGTCAAAGAAGACAAATTTAAGGGTAGTCTCTCTGAGGGTATGAAAGCTGAACAGGAGTCTTCTTCAGATGAAAAGTAAGAATTAATTTCTAACTTACACTGATTATTTAAAAGCTACAGTTCCGCTGACACTGAGAATGAGCTAACATTTATCTTCATGGCGTAGTTTTTGACTTGTCACCTAAATCCTTAATCGTGTTTTAGTGCTTGTGGTCTTGTCAAGTTACTGTTGGGATGATCTGGAAAAACTTTGGAATATGCAAAAAATATGAAGACCTGTTGGCTAGTTGACAGACCCGAGGGGATCTTGTCCATATAGATGTATTGTGAGGTTTTAAAGTTCAGCTTGATCAGTATCTTAGTCTGATTACTAAAGCTTACTGCTTGGGGAAAAACTTGTAATAGCTGAAAGGATTCATTGCTGTCTGCAAATTGTATTTTTATTTGCTAAATATATGCTTATTCAATTGTGCAAGACTGCATTCTAAATGAAATTATTAAAGAAGGATGATGCTGCAGTGAAAATGAACTAGTTTTTTTTTTTGTTTTCTTTTGAAAGGCTACTGTTAATTGTTTGCAATTAAGAATTAAATACAGAATGTCCTGATGAGATACCAGAGATAAGTCTTCTCTCTAAGGAAATGTAAATATGCACACTGTAGCTTTCAGTCAGTTAAACAGCTATTGTTCGGTATTTTTTGTGCCAAAGAACTGCATGTGGTAAAATTCAGCATATAATCTCTTGTTTGTGAGGTTATATAAAAAATAATTGTGTTTATACAGTCTTGAAGACTTTGATTTGGAAGAAGAGGATGAAGAAGCAGAGATAAGACAAAGGAGGTTACAGCGGCAAGCGATTGTTCAGGTACATCGTTATTTTAGCTTTTAGTGTAAAATGTTGGGATAAAGGAAGGCTCTTAGCCTATTGCTCCCTTACAGCAGTAATTACTGTTGCTGTATTTTTCCAATTAATTCATTGTAAATGTTAGTCTCTGTTAAACTTTACACTTCTACTGCAGCAGAATTGCTTTTGAGACTGAAGTTATTCTTCTGTGAGTCATTTTTTTGCTGCAGTTAAACATCTCTGACAGTCTCAGAACATGTTAAAAAACACTCTTCAATATCTTCATCTGTAGAGTTTGTTTATAGCTATATCATTGATATAATAATGCCAGTATAGCATTGTTACATATCAATTAACCTAACTGCTCAGTCTTTTTTCAAGTAGAAGTTGTCCTTATCAATTTCCAAAGTTTGATAAAGCCACTGATGTGGGATCCTCCCTTAAAGTAGATAATATATTCAGTTGCACGTGTGAGTTCCCATGAACTTCCTATGTCAGGTAAGAATGTAGCTGTAATCACAGGTGTCATATGTGATGGAGACCCCTGACAGGGAGCTGTGGCCAAAGAGGATGTAACTGTACAGCACAGGTCAGGTGTACCTTTTCAGAGGTGGAATTTGGCACACAATTAGAACATAGCAAGCAAAATCCTGTAGCATATTTATTTAGTATTAGGTACAAAGCCACTGGTTTTAATGTAGTGCTTATTTTAAGTAGCACTAAAAATACCGTTCATGATTTGAGTTTTATGCAAAGCCTGTTGTGAAATCCTTCAGAACTGTGACTGAGCAAAACCACATAAATGCTTATTAGAGACCAGTTACATCTCATGTTGCTGCATGCAGGAAGCAAATTCCAGAGTGTTATTCCCCAAATGGAAAACCTCTACTTGTATTATTGAATAGTTTGATAACTGAGCAGTGTCAGCATTTGTTCAACTTGATTTTTAACTTCTGAGATAGAACTGAGACTTTCATAATTTTTGCAGTACTTAAGGCTAAAAAAAATTGTAAAGATGTTGTTTGAACTAGTTTAATGCTTCTGAAATTTTTCAACAGGACTTCCAATTCAAATAAAAAACCTGTATCTATAAAAAATACTTTTCCATATCATAACACTAATAAAAACGGGAGCGATTCTAGAATATAAGATATAAAATAATTTTTCCTCAGAGACAGTTTCAACATTTGTGTGCCAGAATGATTTAGTAATAAATCTGTTGCTGCTGACGGTTGTGCATAACCAAATAGTTAATCTTCAATAATAATTGCTTTTTACAGAGGTGTAAAGGCCTAAAAGACACACGTGAATTTTTCAGTCTTATGGTCTGGGCAGTGGTGCATTGTGAAAAATGGATTCTCAGGAGTTGTATCCCATTCTGCAAATAATCTTGTTTTTAGAGATGTAGGTGATTATGAAAGCAGAGATTAAAGTCTAAGCCCAAACCACTGAAAGGACGGGTATGCAGATGTTTAAATTGTGATAAGCTGCGACGGTGAGATCAAAACCCAAATTTTCTTTTCTAGAAATACAAAGGCCAGACGGAAGACAGTAATATCTCTGTACCATCTGAACCAAGCAGTCCTCAGAGCAGTACACGCAGTCGCTCGAATTCGCCCGATGACATCCTGGAAAGGGTAGCTGCGGATGTTAAGGAGTACGAGCGGGAAAACGTGGACACGTTCGAAGCCTCAGTAAAAGCCAAGCACAACCTCATGACAGTCGAGCAGAACAACGGTAAGATTCTGAAATGGAATGCAATCTATTAAAGCTCAGACATTTGCTTAAGCTCCCTTACGTGCTTCCAGACTCGGAAGTAGATTGACGTTTTGGATGAAATTTACGAATGTTTTCGCAAATATTATGGTGCTAAAAATGTCAGATTAAAGTAAATCTTCCTCATTAGGAAGGATAATGTGAGTGGAACATGTTCTCTATATTTCTGATATTTCTACCAATTTGTGCTGTACATTTGGGAGAGCAAATAACGATGTCTGTCTTTATAGTGAAGAATCACCCTTCCGAATTTTTCATTTCACTTATACATGTTGTTTTCTCAGAAGCATAATGTAGCCCTAGTCTTTATTTTGGGTGGGCTGGAAATTATGCTCCCTTTCTCCCTTTTTTTTTGGTCAAAGCCACTGTGTCAGAAGGATGTAGGTGGGTCTGTAGCCATTTAGAATGATTAAAGCTTTTGAGGATCATTGCTAGTAAGTCCATTTTAGCAGCATAACTAAACGCTGAAATGGCTATTTCCTTCTCTTCCTCCCTGCACATAATCTGTTGTTCAGCAATACTGAAATGACATGAATCTTGATATAAAAGTTGCCTTGTGCCAGCAGCAGCAAAGGGAACACGGAGCATCTCCCAGTGCACTGCCTAATAGTGAAAATCTGCTCCTTTTTTTGTCTTTTGAAAGCGGATTGCTGAACATCTTCCAAGTAGTCAAAGGTGTGTTTAGTTGCTGTGTGCTCCTACTTGAGCTAATTTAAATTACTTTGGTTTTTCTTTAGTTTAATTGCAACAGCCCTGTTTAACAAGGGCTGTGAAACCTTCCCAGTGCTTCCAGACTCGGAAGTTGGACGGCTGGCTTCTATTTCACATCATGTGCCACACATATCCTTGGGGGCTAAATACACTGTCTTCTAGTGGATGCTTCTCTTTGGAGTAATAAAGCTGAGTCTCTTTGGGGCTGGTGTACTGCTCTGTAGCTTGTCCTGGTGTTTCCTTGAGCACTTTGTTTTCAGATTGTTTTCCTCCAACATCGGTGAAAATAACTGTCCTGTGTGCTTTATTTGCATACCACAAGTTTAGACTTAGTCTTCTTACCTGTAACAGACAATATGCTTTTCCTTTCTTGTCAAAGCATGTACTGCTCTCTAATTTTGTCTACTAAAACATAGGAAAATATAAGTCATAACTACATAGACATTTTCCACATAGACACATGAAAAAGGTTTTTAAAATATATCAGTGACACTGAAGTCTGGGAATTTTTCATATACT
Organism: Scytalopus superciliaris; assembly: GCA_013400415.1. Lineage (NCBI taxonomy): Eukaryota > Metazoa > Chordata > Aves > Passeriformes > Rhinocryptidae > Scytalopus > Scytalopus superciliaris. Next base: position 339,806 of record VXBX01006008.1, on the reverse strand, counting down.
GGTGGAATTCTGGGTTGGAGGTGGGTATAACAACAGCTGAAATTGGTGAATTATTTTTCTTTGCAAGAGCTGTTTTTTATTTCTATCCTGACCTCATGCAGGGCCAGAGTAGTAAGTTGCTAAGAAACTAGTGAATAGCTCGTTGCAGCCCAGTGGAAGTGTGAGTAATTGGAACTAAAAAGAAAATGTTAGGAAGTTAAAAACAGTGGTGTAACCTGTCTCCCCACAAGTGTCAGGTGACATTATACTCTGAAACAGTGGCCTCAGCATGATGGATGATTTTTTGGTGCTGTCAGATTTCAGTGCAGTTATTTTGTATGGAAGTGGTTGGAAATGTATGGAAGAGACTCTGAAGCCTCTGAGCTTAACCATTTATTTTTCTCCATTTCTTAATACCCTGAAGGCAGTGTCTGATTTACCATGTTCATCAAGGGCTGCTGCCATAAGTGTGTGTTATGAAACAGTTTGAAGTTTGCTTGCTTTTGCTAATGTGTACTTAATTTTTATTTCTTTGCCTTTATCAACCAAGTAAAATGTCTTTGGGATTTAAAGATTATTAAAAGGTGAGAAAGGGATAATCTTGCCTATGTTAAAAATGTTTCTCTTTAACACAATTATAAATGTATTTGACGAAAAGTTACACACCGGGTCCTTTTTGGCAGGATTGGAGAAAACATTTCCCAAAGAATCAACCTCTGGACTTTATAATTTTGGTTTTTAGTAAAATACCATGTGCTTAGTAGAAAAACCCGAATTTGTATGTTCAAACCATGACTGTACTTTTTTACATATATACACACAGTCACTCTGTAATTCTTTTTATTCCTAAATATAGTCATTATTTGTAGGGATCGCATACATATGTGATTTTTTTTCTTTGTGTTGTGTGAATTACTTGAAAGCTATTATGCATGCATTTTTCATGAAAGTATAAATTTTTGGGTGCTCTGAAGAACTAAACTAGTCTGAGTTTTATATTCTAGAATGTGAAATACGTGAAATGGTATTTGCTAGAGACGTTAGTAGAGCTACCTGTTTGCCAGCATTACTGATCTTAGACCACGTTGTAAAGATACCAAGTGCCAAATTATACTGGCAAAAAAGTTATCATTTGACATGTTTTTCATGTTGAGTAATCTAAATTTCATTTTAAGGTTCATCTCAGAAGAAACTGCTAGCTCCTGATATGTTCACAGAATCAGATGATATGTTCGCTGCATACTTTGATGTAGGTAATTCTTGGAGGTGAAATGTATGATTTTTGGGGGGTTTTTTTCCTGCTTGATTTTTGTTAGTCGTTGTCACTTGAGGGTTGTGAGAACTTTGATTTGTAAAACCATGTGCAGCTAAGTGGGTTGTGTGTTCTGAATCTTTTAACAGCCAAGGCGGAAAAAGTGGTTCTTAATTACTATTTCAGTGAAGTAAGACCTGCTGAAATTAGTGTGACTTTTACCAGAGTGAGCAGTTAGGGAATTCACCTGCTGTTTCGATAGGATCTATAATGGTGTATGGTAAAAACATGAACCTGTTTATAAGTTAAGCTTTTTGTTAATGTTACCATGTCACACCCTACTCTTTTCAGAGTAATGTAATTTCAGANAGTGAGCAATTAGGGAATTCACCTGCTGTTTCGATAGGATCTATAATGGTGTATGGTAAAAACATGAACCTGTTTATAAGTTAAGCTTTTTGTTAATGTTACCATGTCACACCCTACTCTTTTCAGAGGTTCATGTAATTAAAAAATTAATGTTAATTAAAAAAATGTATAAAATCTTTTAATTGGATAATGATGCTGGGTTGGAGTAATCTGGTGGTTTGGTGAGGGTTTTTGGGATGAAGAGATACATTTCCTGGTTTTATTTTAGCACTGTTTCATCAACTTTTCTCTAAATGTGCTGAAATTACCTGGAAATGTTGGCAGTCCAGTGACTGGTTTTGAGACTCTACATGCCATTCTCTGTAAATCCTCTTGCGTTGTTACTGATGCACAACACTAAGAGATAAGAACTTTTTTCTTAACTTAGAAATTATCCAATTATTTTTGGTTTATGGCAGATATAATCTATTAATTATAACAAATGTACTGGTTACAAAAGGCTGCCATGGTGTCACTCTGTAACACTGGTATCCCTTTGACCTGGAAAAAAATAACTATTGAAGGATAGTGTGTGTGTGTGAGGGTGCATTTTTAAAAATTCAAAAGTTACAAGTGGGGATGTGTATGGCTTGCAAATAAGCAGTTCCCTCTGTTGTTCAATTGAAAATATTCTTTGCTACTCATAGTTTTGAATTTGTGATAAAATATTGCCTAGCCTGTTAGGCCATGTCAACAGAAATGTTATAGTTTTATGTGTAATAGTATGAAACAAGTGCCATTGAATGAACAGAAATTTAAGGCTTAAACAGTTACATTTTCCTTGCAGATTGCTAAATTATTCTTACTATAAATATGCTGTGGATAAGAAGTCTTACTTAGATGGTCCAAAATGTGCATTCTAACATGATTAGTATAAATTCCTCATGGGTATTAATTGAAACTTGGCCTGCTTATGTTTAGTAATAATTCTACTGGTTGATCTCAACCTCTTTTCTTGCATTTGTCTTTAGACACTGATATGTAGATAACTTTCTGTGTTGTTTCTCACTCCTCCAAGATAAGTGTGTTTGTATTGTGGAGAGGAACTGTTTCAGTAGGGGAAAAGGGCTTTGGTAAGTAAACATTGAGGGGAAAATACAGAGCAGACAAGCAAAGCTGTTACTTTTTATTTCAGAGTGCTCGTCTAAGGGCTGCTGGGTTTGGAAAAGACTTCAAAGAAAACCCCAATCTCAGGGATAACTGGACTGATGCCGAAGGCTATTACCGTAAGTTGTGTTTGTTGTTCAGCAAGGGCAGATGGAGTGAGAGTGCTGCATGGAGAAAATTCTCATGTACAAGTACTGAAACGTTATTCTAATGTAGATGTATCACAGAGCATTCTCCAAGTGTGTAATGTAATGCATGAAACGAGCCTGCACTTGTTACCAAAGGACTCCAGACTTACAGAATCACTGTTGGCTCCCCATAACTTCTGCAAAACTAGGGGACTCTACTCCATAAAACGAAAGGATCTTGCCGTTTATCCTGATTTTTTTTGGTAATTCTCAGAATGGTTTCACGAGAAGTTCCATTACATGTGTCACTCCTAACTTGAAATTGCTTTTTGTCCTTCAGGTGTTAACATAGGTGAAGTTCTGGATAAACGTTACAATGTCTATGGTTACACGGGTCAGGGAGTCTTCAGCAACGTGGTGCGAGCCAGGGACATGGCGAGGGCCAACCAAGAAGTAGCTGTTAAAATCATCAGGAACAACGAACTTATGTAAGTGGTGCCTTTGGTTTGACAGTAATAAAGCATGCCTAACAGTTGGAAGGTCTTCATGATGTGATTTGAATCTCCCTTTGTTTCAAGCGAAGTAACAGATCACAGCTGTGATTCCTGCCTTGTCTGCTAGTATGAGAATGGGAAGCGCTTGAGGACTGTGCACCCACACTTCTTCACAGCTATCACAGGAAGAAGGGCACTTGCATTTTCATCAGGCACTTTCTCATTTGCAAAGCTGCAGGGAGCAGTGATAGCAAGAAACAAGGTTACAGTTAATTATGAGGCCTGCCCAGACCTAAACTTTTTGAGATGGGAGTCTCGGACTGTAAAAGACTTTCCTTTTTTTTTTGATGGTCCAAATAGTATTTGGCAGGCTGTGGGTTGGATCCCAATCAGTCATCTGCAATTTACAAAATAGCCTCCATAAATTAATTATTTCTGTATATTCTCTTTATGTGTGCATATATATGATACATTAAAAGGGATGGAACTCTCACTGTTGAAATAAAAAGAACGAGGTCTTTCAGATGGAATGAACATTAACAAGTGTGATCTATTAAACCTATGCTGAGGATTTATCTACAATATCAATTTTCAGTATCTGCTGCAGTTTTTTTTCAGTTTTTAATTATGACCTCTTCTGTTAAAGACAACTTAAATGAACATCTTTTCCATGCATTTTACCTTGGGAAATTTTGAAACTTGTCTTACTGTGTGTGTAACCAGATTATTTTTAGTTATGTGGATAAGTATCTAGAAAAGTTTTAAAAACAAAAGAGGGGGGGTGATAAGCTACTTTAGTTTGGTATGTTATATAGATAATAAGCTTGAGTGTGTAATTGAATCTATAGTCAGTTCAGCTTAAATCTTCTTTTAGTAATGTGGTTAATTCCTTTTGGGGTTTTTTTGGTTTTTTTTTTTTTAAAGTGAACTTCTCAAGTAAGTGCTATTTGAAATTTAAGTGTCATATTACAGGAGGAAATCCAGTTTTAGCTTTACATGCAATGGGGAATGAGGAGGAAAGGATAAGTAGGTTATAAAGGCACAATGAAGATCAAAGAATTAAACAAACTTAGCCAGTGTGTAGACACTGACAGGAAACCACTGCTGTGATTTGGGTTTCTTTAAGACATGGTACATTAAGTAATGACAAGACACTTCTCATTCCTGGGTAATTATAACCAAATAAGTGAATGTCTAGATTTAAAAAAAAAATGTTAGAACTCAGCTGATTTGGGTTTATAATCACATTTCTCTGTTTTCAGGCAAAAAACCGGCCTAAAAGAACTGGAATTTTTGAAGAAGCTCAATGATGCCGATCCTGATGACAAGTTTCATTGTCTACGGCTGTTCAGGCATTTCTATCACAAACAACATCTCTGTCTGGTATTTGAGCCACTCAGGTAAGATGACAAATGTTTGGGGTTCCCTGTAAAAGGTAAAGTACCACTGGGTGTTCTTTACCTTTCTGGTTTTGGCTACTGTTTTAATACCTTGTCCTGTTGCCAAGAGTCAAGAATGCAAGGAACTTTGAAACAAACGAAAAATTGCCTGGAGGCACAAATCCACAGGCTACCCAACTACTGATTTCCTTAAAGCATTGCTGTGAGCTTTGTGCCTGGACAGTATTTCAAACAAAATAATGTATTAAAGGTAGTTCATCTCACTGGTACTGCTCTTAATGATTTTCTGTGTGTGTATGTCAGTGTGTTTATTAGTTGTCATAATTCTTTGTTTTTAAGGGCTTGTATCAAGAATACATTCCCAGAGCAGTTCAGCAGATGGCTGTATATTCTGTTAAGAGTGTGTGAGTGTGTGTGTGNGAAGAAAATTGCTACATGTTCACTTTCTGTTAAAGTAATTAAGCTCTTCTGGCAGGTTAATTGTAGACACTGTTTTATGGTAGATTCAGATTAATTAATTGTCTTAGTTCCTGTTCCTGCTTAGAGACATCAGTTGTTCATACCCTAAATTTTCTGTTTATGTCATGTTTTAATTTTTGCCATATTTGGGGTCAAGATAAGTTAGATACTGGAACAATGCAAATTTTATGAAATTGCTATGGTGTTTCTGTTAATAAGCTATTCAACAAATGATTTTCTTGTGCTGCACTATCTCTTTGTAACACACTTGTACATTATTTATATACAATTATGTTTTTGCCCTGGAATTACGGTGTTTTTATCTGCTGTTTAAGTCACCAAAAAAAATTTCCTCAACTTGTTACCTTTTGCACGCTTTCTTTTTCATTTATTTCTGAAGAAAATGAGTACAAAGGTTTTACAGTTGTTAGGGAAATGCTATTCATGTGCAAATAAATCCTCTCAAATTAAAATCGGTTAAAAATGCACTCTGAACTAAGCCAGTTCAGTGAAGTAAGTACTCCTAGGCTAGGTCTGAGTGACCAGCCTTTCTGTTTCATTGCTGTAGCTAAAAGTGGTATGTTAAGTTGAATGCTGCTTTTTCTCAAAAAAAATACTTAAAGCAAGCTGGTTTGTTCAAGTTTGCCTTACAGCTTTAGGAGGCCACTGTGCTTTTTGTTTGTTAAGATCCTTTCTGTTCCTCCTTTCCATCTCTCTGATCACAGTATGAATTTACGGGAGGTGTTGAAGAAGTACGGGAAGGATGTTGGACTCCACATTAAAGCTGTGCGCTCCTACAGCCAGCAGCTGTTCCTGGCTTTAAAGCTCCTTAAAAGATGCAATATCCTACATGCAGATATTAAACCAGATAATATTTTGGTAAGTAAGAAACAGTTGAAACTTATTTTTGCGCTGTCTATAATGTAAAATGACATACTGGATTTAGGTGAAGTCAAAATTTACTGGATATATTAAGGGTTTGCGCTTTGATGTAAAATGATATTGAGATATAAATAGTAGGAAATATAATACAACATCTAAATAATTTCTTTTTCAAATGAACATGAATCCACTTGTATCTCTATAAAAAGCAGATTTTTCCAAGTGTCTTAGGAGAAATCCCAGGGATTTTTTCCATCAGTAGCTGGAAAATGTTCCTGGTCTCTGTGAAACAGAAGTAGGTTATTTGAGTCTGGATGGAGATTTTGTTTATGTGAGTGAGATAATGGGGAAAGGTCCTTAATGCCTCTTTTCTCTTAGGGCATGAGAGCTACATCAGAGAAATCCAGCAGGTTTCCTTTGGTTTTCTTGGAGGTCATCCCTGTGGCAAACTCAGATGTTTATCTAAAATGTTCTCTTATTACCATCACAGCAGTAAATTTACTATATAAGCATGAGATACGTGAATAATACTCTGGTTTACGAGTGGTACTCTGGATAGTAGAGTTGCAAGTCTAAACTGATAAAATTTCAGTATCTGGAATGAAATCTGGGTATCCACCGGGGATGTTTTGGTAAGGGGAAAAGTACATGAAACTGCCTTTTTGTGTGTGTGTGTTTTGTAGGATCTGAGACACATTAACTGTCACTTTTGGTTTGAGAAAGTTTCACATTTTATTACAATACAGAGAGGAAGGAACTTCCAGTTTAAAGGCTGAACGTTTTTCTTGTTTCTGACATATATTTTGTCACATTGGCAGTGCTGCTGTCAGAATAGTGCTAATGGATATTTATGTTTAATTTTCAGGTGAATGAGTCTAAAACAATACTAAAGCTTTGTGACTTTGGCTCAGCTTCACATGTTGCAGATAATGACATCACACCGTATCTAGTTAGTAGATTTTATCGAGCTCCAGAAATCAGTAAGTGCATTTTGGATTCTCTACCTGTATCATGTAAGCAGGACATAGCAGTGCTAGCAGATGAGAATTTGACTTGAATTTACTCTCTGGTCTTAATAAAACATGACTCTGGAAATACGATGGCAATCAAAAATTCAGACTTTGAAAGCACTTTTGTGTACTCATCATGTGTGTTGGTGGTGAGCTCAGTGAGGACAGGGAGGAGTCATTCTGATGGGTTGTGTAGTTATGTTTTAATTTGTAGGTGTGGTTTTGACTTCTTGGGTTTTTTGCTGACTTAATGCTGATTAGTTTGGTGTTAGGTAAGAACCTCCCTTTCTAAAATAGGGGTCCTTCAAAATTTAAAAATTTTGAGCCCTTCTTTTATGGTAACTTTTTATTCCTAAGAGGAGCAGAACCAATCTAGTTTACAAACCAGAATTTTTTAATCTGTCTGCTTTTGTAATATTATGTCAAAGTCGCCTTTATGAAAATAACTGTTGCTCTGTTTCAGTTATAGGAAAAATGTATGACTATGGTATAGATATGTGGTCTGTAGGCTGCACGTTATATGAGCTTTATACAGGAAAAATACTGTTTCCTGGCAAAACCAATAATCATATGTTGAAACTTGCCATGGATCTCAAAGGAAAGATGCCAAACAAGGTGAGAAAAATAAGTACATTATTTTAATTAATATCTTAAACTGCTGTAATGAGGAGTAGAAAACACATTCTTTTTTTTCCTCTTGGAATTCTGTTTCTTACCATATACATCTTCTCATAACAGTAAGTAAATAAATTCCAGGCGTTGCTCTGACTGTGTAATTGATACTGATTTTAAAATCTTATGAAGTGAAAGTATACAGCTTCTTTTTCATAGACTAAGTATAAAGTGAAAGCAGAAACCTTCTAAGCACTGACCTGAAAAAAGACGTAAGTCAATGGAAGATACTGTGACCCTTTTGAACTGGTTTGAACTGTACTTTTTTTTATTCAATCTAGATATTTCTTCCTGTCCTTTTGATATATTTTTCATTAGTATTAAATTATTCATGTTGCAGTAAATTAATAGACATTGATGCTAATTGTGAAGTATGGTGAGGCACAGAGAACTTGCCTGAAACTCTTTCCTCTTCCTCGTTTTCCAGATGATTCGAAAAGGTGTGTTCAAAGATCAGCACTTTGATCAAAATCTCAACTTTATGTATATAGAAGTAGATAAAGTGACAGAAAGGGTAAGTCCTCGGTGTGTTGACTAACCCATTACTTTTTTCCCAAGCTTTCCTACACTTACTATCGTGTTTCAAACATGCCTTGACATCTTAATTAAAATAAGACTTTATAAACTATTAGGATGTCCTCTCACAGCAGTATGGACAGATTACATAGTTATAAAGTGGTAAAAGAGATTTTTTTTTTTTTTTCCCCTACTGTGTAGGAACACACAATAAATCCAAGTTTGATCTGGTAGATACACAGGGTATCTCCACATGATCTGTCCTTAAATTACTAATAAAATAAATTCTGCCTTCATTTTGTAGAAGGATGTCCAGCTTCAGTATGATGTGCTTATGTTGTATGAGGTCATGATTAATTTTGCTATAATTTTAACACGTTATAATTAACAAGAATCACAGAACTAGTGGTGAGGTACAGGAACTTGCCATGTGGCCTTCTATGTTCTCAGTTAACTGCAGTGTTTTAGGTTCATTTTATGCACCTGCTGTTTGTGCCCTACACCCTGACCGTACGGGTTCCTTCCTGTCTTTTCTTTGCTCACTGAGGATTTATGAGGCCACATGGTGGAAGGGTGTTGCTGCTCAGATCTGAGACAACCCTGCAGAAAAGCTGCTGCTGAAGCTCGAAAAGGGATGGATAGGGGGCTTTGTGCATTACTCGTGTTCTACAAGGTTGCCGTTTTTGTGTTTGTAGGAGAAAGTTACTGTTATGAGCACCATTAATCCAACCAAGGACCTATTAGCAGACTTGATTGGGTGCCAACGACTCCCTGAAGACCAGCGTAAAAAAGTACACCAGCTAAAGGACTTATTGGACCAGATTCTAATGCTAGACCCAGCTAAACGGATTAGCATCAACCAGGCTCTGCAGCACGCCTTCATCCAGGAAAAAATTTAAACCAGATGAAGAAGTTCAAAGGGTTTGAGTAATTAAGATACAAAGACTGAAGAAATTTCACAGCAGTTATTAATGTATATAAACATAAATATTTCCCCTGCAAAGTTGAGGAAGAAATGATACATTTGAATTAACATCAAGGCTGATATTTCTTTTAGAAATGTTAGAGTAATTCTGTTTTGTGTCTTATGTGAAAATTTTCACTGTAGAACTGTTTTAATTGCCAAGACTGCACAAAGTACAATGCTAATGTATATGGTTGCAGTTCGTATATATTATAAAAAGAAAAAAGCATCTGTTATAAAAAAAAAAGAAAGAAAGAAAAAAAAAAAAGAGAGCAGTAATACTGGGTGGTTGATTTGTTTTTAGCAGACTTGGCTTCATTTTTGTCTTTAAAAAATGGCCAGCATAAATGCTGTTTATATTCACATTTTCCTAGGTGTGTGTGTGCAGGCCACAGCAGCATGCCCTTGGTGTAGTCAGTGCCGAAGGGGGTCTGTTCCTTCTTGAGCCTGCCCGCAGGGATGGTCTCCTCTTTTAAAGCAGGTTGTGTACAACTTTCAGTACACTGAAGGTAAGCTAACCCATCAACATCACCGGTGTTTAAGCTGTTATTTTACTGGAACAACTGACAAGTGAGAGACAATAGCGTTGTGGCAGAATTCCCTGCATGTTTGATAAATGATCTTGTTTTCTTTTCTGGCATTGCAACCGTGGCATAGTTACAACTTCTGTTCTGTTCATCACATTTTAAAACTCGGAGAGAGCGCACTTGATGGATAGAGCGCCTTCAGTGTACTGTTTCTTATTACTTTAATTTTTTTAATCAACTTGCTATAGACTTTGTATACATTTTGTTAAATACAGTTCACTATGACATAGAAACCAATACTTACAGAAGAGTTTTCATTTAGTAATTACATATGTTGGGATCTCATTCGAAAGACCTTATATCTAAAGGCTAGATAGACAACATAAGGAAATTTTTAACTATTTGTATGTCATTTTGAAAGTGTACTGCTTTATGCTAAAAGTGTTTCATTTGTTCATTGTTTTCATTATTTGTGATCATGTTGTCTTTCAATACAGGCATAAACCTTCCACTCTTGAACAAAGCAGCTGCTTTTTAAAAGCGGTAATTGCTTCTTTACCTTTTATTTCTTTTGTAAATGAAGCTTTTCTTTAAGAAATGTGACTTTAAAGTGTTGTCTCTTGCATAAAACAGTTGACACTTACTTATTGTAAAGTGAAGATTGTTCTGCTGCATGTAAAGTGGACCATGCAGATTTCTGTATGTTTTCAGTATGCATCATTAGATAATAAAGTCTTTTGTGAACAAGGCATTTGTAGCCATTTTTAAAACAATCTGTCTTCAGTGATGGTAAATCAGGTAATTCGTAAGACCCACCCCTGTATTTCCTATTAATCATTTAATTAAAGGGATTATTAAATGTTACGATCTTTGGGAGAGCTATAGGCTATGTTAATTGGATATATAATTATCACTGCTTAAACAAAAGCAAAGCAAAAAACCCTACAGATACTGTCTGTCTGCTTTCATTGTAATGAAATTATTCCTGTAGGACATGGGATTAAATTCAGGCTTTAACTAATGTTTGTGCTGTTTTTCTCACTTTTCCTTTTGATGGTGCTGAAAGAGAAAAAAGGAAAGCGAGTCACAGGCCACTCAACGCCTACTCCATGGGTCTGATTTGCTGAGACACCAACTTCACCTTCCTAACAAGGTTATTTCTGACAGCATGTGTAGATAAACATTTAGCAACAAGTTAAAAAAGCTTGAGACAATTGAGTTGGTTATACAGGGTGAGGAAACAGAATCAACCTTTTCTGGTCCGTACTGCAGTTTTAATGTTCTCTTTGACCATGTTAAGAAGTACATCTTCATTTTTTTTATGAGTATATTCTGACAAGCTGTGAAAACCCCACTGGTTTCACATCCTCTGTAGTACTTTGAACTAAGAAGGAATTTTGTATCCATCTAGGTACATAATGGCAACAATCATGCACTCTTAGTGCACTCAGGAATGGAAAAATGCCACAAAGCAGGTCATTCTGCTGGTGGGGAATACCCCACCGAGGAGATGTAATGAGCTAACTACGAAAACAAGCAGGAGATGGGTGGTTTTTGTTTGCCTATTTGGAACCTTCAGCCTGTCTCAATTTATACTGTAAAATTCCTAACCCAAAACAACCTCTCCTTATTTCCACATACTAAGGGACCTTTCTCATACAGGAGATTAGAAGAGTTAGCTTTCACATCTAGTGAAACACTAATTGCCTGGTAGTTAAATACAGAAAGTGTAACTTGCACTTTTACAGCACAGGCAGCACTTCTGAGGGCACTTTTGCACAGAGTTAGTAATAGCTTATTCTTTCTGTTGCTTTGTACTTTATTCTTAAAATAGGAATATGAACCAGTGAGTTGGTGATACAGAAACAAAGCAGTAGAACAGATGCCCCTTAATGCCTACAGAACTGTATTAAGCTATTCTGGAGAAGCATAAAGTTGCTCGTTTACTTGTTCTTTGTGTTGTAGGTGCAGCTCAAAAGAAGATGATGGCTACCAGAAGACTTGAACAAAGGTTTCTGTCCTATAAAAGATATGAAAAATACTCTTCATCTAGTTCTGTCTTAATCTTTTAGTTTCCAGCATTTCAGTTTAGAATTAACACTGCTGCAATACTGATAATTCCTGGAACATACTTGCTGTATTAAAATTTGTTACATAGATGTTTCATTTCTGCCTGAAGAGATTTTTTTTAATTGTGTTTAAATGTAGGTAAATAAGCATTACCCTTAAATGTAGTTTTCTTACAATGGTAGAATGATCAGTACAAAATCTATATTTAGGAATAAAATCAGCCATTATATTTGGTTAAAATATGTGTGTTAACAAGTGAATGCTTTAAGCAGATTATGTGCTTTTTTTTTTCTTTAGCTTCAGTAGGTTATTAATTCTAATTCTGCCAAACTTAATTGTTGATACAGAGAGTAGCTGGCAGAGGTTATTCAAAACATGGATTTCAGTCCTCCATCCAGCTGATACTTCTTGTTGGCAGCAATAGAAAAATCTTTAGCTCTGGCTTGAAAAACCTCTGGAATTGAGGACTTTCTGCCCCTGTTAAGGAACACCTCCAGTTTTGGGCAATACCTGAGGTCTCTGAGCAGAGTAGTCAGCTGAATGGTTGTGGCTGGGTGCAGGCACAACAGCTGTGCAACAGAGTGAACTCTTGGTGTATACTGATGTAGTTTAAGAATGAATTACCATTTAACAGTTTTTACTAGAAGATTAATGATTCCTTTAAAACGTTTTTAATAATACTTTATCTCCATACATAGGGTAAGTGGCATTAAACCTCTGAAGAACCTTTATGTGTATATTGAGCACTACACAGAAGGCAGACCAGTCTGTGATACTGCTGGAGATAGAGGGATCTTCTACAGTATGTTTAAAGTTGTAATATGACTGGAGGATGTTGGCAAGTGGCAATTGCTTGAAATTAATAAACTGTGCTTAAAACTTGCTTGCATCCTGTCTTCTGTTGTGCTTACAAGTGTCCTACTCCAAAGCTTTGAAATACATGAACAACTTTTAAATTCACTAAGAATACAGTTCTTTGAAGGGGGTTGTTTGCTTAGGTGTTAGGGACATTAAAGAATCTGTGGAAAAAGTCTTCCTGCATATATAACATGGAGCTGTTATTAAGTTGCCTCTCCCCTGGCTTTTGAAAGCACCAGAGAATTCAGGTGCATTCACTTTGATTTTCCCTGTGCTTTTTTTATCTTTTCTAGTGAGGTACGAGCCTGTTTGAGTCAGGGGAGGGAAGAATTGCATTATAATACAGTGAAGGGAACTCATCTATACTTACAGATTAATCTTTATATAGGAAAAGACAGTCAAGTGGGAGTAGCAGCACTGGGAAGGGGGATGGAGTGTGTGTTTTCCTTTATTAATTGTAAATTATCTATCATATTATTAATGTTAAGTGTGTTTGTGGGTACAGAAGCAAGACTTCAAATGTGGCTCCTAGACTTTCATGTCCTAGTTCTGTTCATTTAAGTACTTAAATGTAAAACTTAATTTAAACTCGTGACAAATACTTAGGGCAAAATTTTTCATTTCCTTCTACTGTATACACCTTTTGAATTCTTCATTGTCTTAATTATTTCTTCATAACATTGATTTTGATGATTGGGGCCCAGATCTTTCTGTAAAGTAGGTTATGGGCTAATTATTCATCAAAGAGTGGAAACATATTAAGACTATTTTAAAAAAAATTCAATTTAAGGCTGCTTGTGGGCAGGTAGAAATAAATAGGTCATAACTGATACAGTTCATGGTTCAGTCCTAGAAGTGTGACTTTTCAAGCCTGAGTGCAACAAAGGTGGCTTTGTGTTCTTGTAAAAAAGAAACCAGGAGGGGGTCCCTGAGGCTAACTGAAGTATCCCCTGTTTAAAGAATAGGAACAATAGCAGCTACCAGGACTAATAAGCAAAGAGAGGCTGTACAGCTTAAAAAGTAAGAAAGGAGTTGATAGCAAAGGTTAGCAGGCACAAGAAGGCAGAGAAGGCTCTTCAAAAAGGAAAGCACTTTTGATTTCCTGCGACATGTCAAAAGCCTAATCCTGTCTTGTTACAGGAAATGGATCTTTCCATAGACTCAGTGAAACTCTTTGCCATGTTCTACAAGTCTCTGCAAGCCACTTTGAAGCTGCAGCTACAATAGATCTGTCCCTTGGGAGAGGCAGATTGATCACAGAATCTGATGCGCTGCCAGACAGAAGTGTGATTTCTTAGAGGATGCAGGTGAATTTCTTCACTGGGGAGAAGACAGGTCATCTGTCTAAACAGAACAGAGGGTATCTAACAGCCTGGGTTTGACTTTCTGCATATCCTGTTTTCAAGCAGCTGTAGATGCTCTTTACCACTTGGAAAACTCCCTGCCTAAATGTGGGGGGGTTTAATTAGCCCAAGATGGAACTACAGCCAATTAATTCCTTGCACCCTGACTGGGGTATAAGGGTCTAAGTGGTGCAGTTGGTGCTGGAAGTGCTGTGAGGAAAGCAGCCTGTCCCCCAGGCTGCTGAAGGGCTGGGGATGTGATTGATGTGAGGCCAGCAGGTGACTCGGGGAGTGCAATGTCCATCCTTGGGACACCCTTCATCCACTGAACAGGATGTGATGCCAAGTAACCCAATCTCCCCTCTGAGCACCATGACCAGAGGACTTGCAGAGGACTGCTACAATTTGGGGTTGTTTTCTGTCGTTTGTAGAGGTTCATTTACTAACAGTGTTAACTGTTACAGTAAGTTCCTTGCAATGAATGGGGGTTTGGTTCTAATCTAATACAAATGTTAAGTCCTACCTTTTCATAAGCCCCATGCCTCACTGTTGCCATAATTCTTTGCCCAGTGCATAAAAACCTCAATTAGAATAAGTGGGAGAATATTCTTTCAGCATTTTATTGAATTTTGAGCTGTACTATAGGGAAGAGTAAGAACAGCACTGAACATATTAAAAGGAGGAGGAGCAGAACTGATATTCCTGACTTTTGACAAAGGCAAATTTCTTCTGCAACTCCCCTTTAGGGTGGCTTTGAGCTGTTGCACTCACCCACCTGTGAATTAACCTGTATTCTTTCTGCTCCTAAGCCCTGCTCTCAAATGAGGAAGCTGAACTTCACATGCTCCCTAGAAAAACATTACCCACCCGGGATACCCCACGTGCAACAGCCCTACATTTGGGATGCAGCTTTTCCATGGGAAAGGGCAAAGTTTTGCTCAAAGCCAAGCTGACCTCCACAGCAGGTGGAGGTTACCTGTGCCCCCACCAGACAGCCAGGAAGGTAACACCCAGAATTCTGTAAGCAGTTTCATAAAACCCAGTCAGGGTTTCATACCTGGACAGATAAAGCTGGATGAATCTGGTAAAGGCGCTGTCCCTTTTGAAGCCTCTTGAATGAAGATGCCACGTTACAGCTGAACATGAGCACTGCCTGCAGCAACTCCTCCTTCAGGTGATCCCCTTCACACAGGGCAATGACAACTTGGTCACTCTTTCTGGCAGTTTTTAAGTTAAATCTGAAAGGTGCAAAATGCCTATTTACTTTCTCCCCCTCCTAAGGAAGATTAAATAAATCTGGCAGAGCAAATTTAGGCACAGAGACACCTTCCTCTTTTATAGAGAGCATCCAGGCACTCTGACAAGGGAGGAAAGGGGTGATTTCACAACTTGGCCCAAATTGCTCTGCTGGCTGATTAAAACTAACACAACAAGTCCACTCCTATTTGCAAGTAATTTGCAATCTTTTCTGCTTATAAGGTCTTATTAAAAATCTCAGCTATGTTTACATGAGAATCCCAAAAAATGCCTAGATCAACATGTTTGGTTTTTTTTCTTAAGGATTTTCTCCTTTAAAAATAATCCAGAAATTCTCATACCATGTAATAAATGATATACTAGTCACAAATAAATAAACCCAAACCAACAAACACAGCAGCCTGTTTTTTGTCTAAAAATCATTCTATCTCCATCTCCTTTCCCCCATAAACAGGAGAAGCCCAGTGCCCCATGATGAACACCCTGAGTTAAGATCCTGGCCAGAAAAAGAAAATACAGTGGTATCAATGTGTCTATCTGCAATAGGAATGATAAAAGGAAATGAAGATTGAAAGGCACAAGGGAGACTGGTTTGGTTTAAGGTGATTTTGCACCAAATGCAAGTGAAAGGAGTTTAAAAAAGAGTTTAAAAAACTTTTAGTGGTTTCTTGGTTTAATATTTACCACCAAGATAAAATATTACCTGCCTTTACTGAGTGCTGCTTAAGCCACTGGACTCCCATCGTGGTTCTCCCAGTTTCCAGCTGACTCCCAGCAGAGACAATCAAGTATATTTTCATTGCTTTTTCCAGATTTAGAAGCAGATGGCACAACTACTACAAGAATGTCCTGTGAAGGGAGATGCAATCTAGCAGAGATTCTCCCTCTAAGTCTTTCAAAAGATATAATTTACAAAAACCTTGCAAAATCATATTTATAAAAGAACAAAAAAACCTTCCAAAACTTACCCATGTGCCTTCTCCTTAGCTAGAGAACAGAGCAGCAGAACTTGAGACAAGTCCCCTCTCCACCCCATTAGTCTCACCTTTCTCCATGTTTTCCAGCAAGATCAAAGGGAGAGCACATTGAAAGAGATGAAGAACTGTAAAGGAAGTGGGAGGTTTGGGAAAGGGAAGTGTCAAATTGAAGGGTGTTTTTGTGTTCTTACCCCATGTGGCAGAATTTGTTTGTTCTGGATGGGTAGATGAGCTAGAAGTAAATCTGAAACAGACATACTTAGGGTCTTGCTAAAACTAGATAACCATTATTGAAATGGTTCTGAGATAACTGTTTTAGAGCAGTTATGTCCAGTTCTTGGGGTATCTAATGCCAGCATTGCTAGAAGATAATCTAATTGTCAGTGGCACCATTAAAAGAAAATGAAGGGAAAGATGCTTATCTTGCTATCCATACTTTGGATTATGAATAGTCCAGCTCATGATTGTTAAAATTTGGTGTTAGCCACGTATTTTATAAAATACTGTTTTCTTCTGACATCCAACTCATTCACAAAGACACTCAGCAAAAGGAACAGCAGAAAATTCTTTCTGCATGCTTGTCCAGTAATAATTACATGCCATTATCACACTTGGATTTTCCAGCAGGGCCTGCTGTGATATGACAAGGGGAAATGGTTTTAAACTGAAGGAGGGCAGGTTTAGATTAGATACAAGAAGGAAGTCTTTAAAGGTCCCTTCCAGCCCAAACTGTTCCATGATTCCTGTCAGATCCCAGTCTGTGCCTTCTCACTTTGATAACCTGGTAACTACTTAGAGTGTTTCAGCCAATTCTCCAAGCCTACAATTGTGATTTAATCTAGATCTCATTTCCTGGAATTGTTTACAGCAGCTGCATAGCAGAACAGCACAAAAACCTTGCTAAACTTCAATTACATTCACTGCTGTCCCACTTAAACAGCAAGGCAGGCACACAAATGAAGGAATTAGATCAGTTTGACACTGTTTGTCCTTGACAAATAAAGATTAAGTTTTGTTCTATTACTGCAGAGTAGGAGGAGATTTCCAAGAAACTCTCTAAACCAACTTTATGTATTTAACTATACCTTCTTTTACAATGGTAGGCATGGATAAAACACCAGCATTCTGTCCCTGTGCCACAAAAGAACAGTAAAGTCACACATTTTCAGAAGATCAGGGCTAATGGAACAATAAGATCAGAAGTCAGCTTCTGCCCTTTTGCTGCTCATATGCTTTTTAAAAAAGAGTTTAAAATGTCCCACAAACCTCCTCATCACTTTAAATGTCAAAAAGAAACAGAACAACATTCAGCAGTGCTGTGAGACAACAAAAATTTCCCTCCAGTGCAAATTGTAGCAACTTAGGAATTGTTTTGTTATCTACTTTTAGGTATGTTGTTAGAAACTCCATGGAATTTCTATAAGTACTTTAATTTCTACTTTTTTTCACTCTATGCAAATGCTTTACAGATTTTTATACAAACCTTCTTATCAAAAGATAAATAATTCCTTATTTCCTATCTGTAAGATTGGTTATATTACCTTTATCTGAACTACCCTAGATATTTTACTGGCTGAAAAATATGAAACTCTGCACATCACTAAATCTTGATTGAGGTGACCACATTTCATATCCCTCATTATCATGGGGGATAGAAACTGGACATACCATTACCTGCATATGCATTTAGGGAATAGAGGGTAAGGGAATTATTAAAAGTTCAGGTTGAAGTTTTCAATCTGCATAAGCATTTCCTATAGATGAGAATGTGTGGTGCACAAGGAATGCTGTTTGCACTTTAAAGTACTGCTGTGGTTCTTGCAGTCCCAGGGTCTTCACTAAATTGGAAGAGAAAGCCCAGTACCAATAAAAGAAGAGCAGCCAAGCAAAGATCTCCCTTCCCTGCTGTATGCTACTTCATTCATGATGAAAACCAACCTCAGAGCCCACAGAGTATCTAATAAAGAAATTACACTGCTAGTGGAGCTAATGAACATGTGAACACAAAAGTTACAAAGTGAAATCCCCAAGTGATCTGAGACAATGATTTAACTGTTCAGAAAGCTGACTAAAACCACGTAGGAGTTCCATTCCCTAGAGGCAATGCTGTTTTATTCTCCTTACTCATGGAGAGCCCTCCTGTTGCTGTGTGAGGGATGCTGGCACCTACTGATCAAAACCCTGTCTCTGCTCCTTCATCCATCAACAGGTTATCCCTGAGGAAAGCAAACACATCACACTTATTCAGAGAAAAGGGGTCGCATGAAGGAAATAATATAATATACTGAAGTTTAGACCCATGAAGCCCAAAACAAATTGATCAACAAATGGATCAAATTCATCTTTGAGATGAATGTGAACACTTTTTTGTAAGACAAAATATTAGCACACCTCCCAGGAACTATTTTCCCTCTCACTGAGGATGTTTTACAGAAGGAATAAGAGTAGGCACGGCATTAATTAAATACTTCTGTTTATTTTTTCATTAATACAGTATTTCTTTCCCCACAGATGAATAAAAAGAATCACTCCTAATTATTGAAGAGCTATCAAAACAAGGTGCTACTGAATTTGTTGCTTCTTTTGGAAGACAATCTGCTTCAACATTGTTCAGAAACATCACTGATGCCTGCACAATAGTGACCCTTTTTTCCCCCCAGCCTAAATATCCATAATGGATCCAAGGCACATAACATTGTATTAATTTTATGAACCAGTTTTAACTCAGTTCTTAGAAGAGAAATATACCACATCAAAAGGTGTAAGAATTATTATCTGAAGAGAGTTTATTAATGATAAGGGCAGATTAGGCTATTGCCAGGTGGTGAACTATTCTACTGGCGAAGGTTAGAGTTTGGATTTCTTCTGAAAGAAGCTGACAATGGCATTTACACATTCATCAGACAACCACCTCTCCTTCAGGACCTCACACTCCTTGCTGTTGACTGCATGGAGCTTCTGCTTCTCTGGATTTCGTAACAGCTGCTTTGACACTGCCAGGGACTGGAGGAGAAATAGAGGAACATTAGCAAGTTTTCTATACTTCTCCTGTGCTTTAATATAAAGTTTCAGAAAATAACACAAAACCCCCACTGGAATCCTAACCCAGTTGTATTGACATTGCACCTCTTAGCTTCTAGTCAAGCTTTTCCCTGGAAGTATTTACTGCATTTAATGACTAGAACTGCTAAATGAGGTGGAGGAGGCTCTTGGGAAGCAAACCAGCAGTCCACCAAGTGCTCATAATCACAGTAAATACCAAAAGAAGAGAAACCCACTCCACTGTCTGCAGTGTCAAATGAACCCACACTATCAGCAGCAGGCACAGGTGTTTCCTCTTGCCCAGGGTAACCTACCATGACTGTGACTTCAGTAGCTTTGCAAAACCTTAACTAGTGAGCAGGATGAGCAAATTTAGCAAAACTTAAAGCCACCCAGTGTCATCTTGAGCACTCCGGGTGCACACAGTACAATTAATATCACAGAACCAATGGTAAGGTTCTTAGAAATAAACTACTGCCAAAATAAAAACCTAAGAGAGGACACTCAAGGCACTCCCAGAGAGACTGCACAGGTGGATTAATTAATTTGTTTTGAAGGCTTTTCAGCCACTGAATCTCTGTGTACAGTGAACTGTCTTAGATGCAGATAGAGTCAAAGAGAGGCATTTGTTTCCCAGCAGCAGAGGGACAGATCTGTGCTCGAAGGAGAATATATCGAGCCTCATTATTTCAATTAAGGATGGAATGAAACCAAGTGACAGGACAGATCTGGCAGGGAGAAATGGGAGTGCTACAGGCTTACAAGGTGGAGAAAAATTTAAAATACTGACATTTTTGGGGAGGCTTGCATAAGCTTCTAATCTTGCCCAAACTTCCTTCTGGAAACTGTTGTCGGGGAAGACTTCAGTCACAAGTCCCTGGGCACAGGCTTCTGCTGCAGTCAGCTTTCTGTTGAAAAGCAACATCTCACTTGCCTGTGCAAAGAAAAGTACAAAGTGTGATTCAACAAGACACAAGACTTGAGTAATCTGCACACTTCCATGCCACGTTTGTTTTCCTCCTGCCCTCTGAAAAGAACACAGACTCACACTGTTGATGATGTTGGAAGGGACCTCCAGACACTGTCTGCTTGAGCAGGGTACTCAGCCCCATCAGCAGGGCCATAATGAGGAGGTTAAGTAAGCATTACACCCAGTATCAACCCCTGGGCTACACCACTGCTGACTGTCCTGCAGTTCCTATTGGTCACCAGGAGTGCCCATGTCCTTCTGAGAAGAGCTCCAAGGATGTAATCTGAAATTACTTCGTCATAAATGTGTTTGCTCACTTTTGCAGTGACTCCAAGACTTCTAGAACATGTACTGGCAGGCTATGTCTCACTGAACAGACTATTCTTGATACTTGGATGTTTATGAAGCACTTGCTCTGCTCCTTACAGACTTAAACCCTGCTCAACAAAAATACATGGTATTAATGCATAAATTACACAGATTTTTTTCCTGCAGGATATCAAAAGAAGCAGAAAGGAGTGATGCTGTTCTAAAAAAAAGAAAATTTAGATTCTGCCATCTCTCTGTTTCTCTTATTTTTTTAATTACTATTATTTTGTTACCTTATTTCTAGAATAGACAGAGAAAATAAGAGTATAGACAGAAGACCACACTTGCTCTTACAGTCAGAGGATACCACAGACAGTGCAGACATTCTTACCTTGGCTAAGCCCATGATTTTTGGAAACAGATAAGAGGAACATCCTTCTGGGCTCTGTCCAAGTTGACTAAATGGGCTGTGAAATGTAGCCTGGGAGAAATAAAAATAACAAAATAAAGCAAACCTTACAACAGAGCACGGAATTAAAGCACTAGGATTTAGTTTTCACTTTAAAGCTTTTGCTGTGACAGAGTTCACCAAAAACACAGCTGAACTGTTAGCCCAGTGATAGGCTTTAAATGTGATCTGGTAACACTGCTTCATCCTCTCTATGCACCCAAGAACTGGCTTGGTGTGTATAATTCAATTCCCTTATCAGAACAACCCCACTGATGAAATTACATTATCTAAATACAGCACATAGAGAAACTAATACTTATGTGCAAAACCTTTACAGAAAGGATGTTCACTCACATCTGCCCTATGTGAATAAATACACACTCCAAATAAATGAATAGGTAAAAAGCATTTCTGCCTTTCTGAAGGCACACTAAGTTTATCCTTCTCCTGAAGAATTCAAGTCACTGAATATTCTTCCCTCAAATTCCATGCAAATCTAAAAAGAGTCTGTGCCAGAAACACATCACGGGGTCACAGAAAATAACACCCTAATGGCAAGTTAGAACTGAACAGCAGAATTTTATGTTTTGACAACTCACATCAACTTTAAGCAAGAAATACAGAATTCCTGCCTTTATTTCCATTTAAAAATATGAACTGACACACAAAAGAGTGCAAAAGTTGCCAAGGCAGCTTTCACTGAAAAGAGAAGGTTTTGAACCTTCTTCACGAAGCTGCAGTGAAAAAGAATGTCTCTGTGCTACAGAAGGCCACATGGTAAGACAGACCAACAGACTTCCTAGGAAGAAAGTGACATTTATAACATTGTAAGCAAAGATTAGACAGCATTTGCCAGGGTGCAGACTGGTTTGGGACACACTGAAGCAACAGGAGATTCCAGGGGACAAACTGGTGTCCCATGAACTAGGGCAAATCCCAGTGCAGGAGGCAACTGTTAACTGGTCTGTTGTCAGACCAGTGTCCCATACATGTGGCTGGTAATGATTTGCTCTGGGAGGAGCTGGCTGAGAACAAAACCAGATCCTGAACAAAGCAAAGCTGCCCATTTCTGGAGCAGGTAGTCAATGCCTGAGGCACTTCAGTGAAACTACTGGAGAATGTGAAATGAAGTAGTAATTTGGATGAGAATGACCTTACTCATAATGCTGGAAAGGCAAGAACAGAGAACAATCACTGTTGAGAAAGCTTCAATAAGCTTTAAGCTAATAGGAAAAATTTCATGAGGGATAACCTGAGTGAAAGGTGAGGTTAGACCCTACAGAAATACTCCAAGAACTGCTATCAAGGGCACATGCAAAAGCTGTCCCAGTGCAGGTAGGAAGGTACTAATAGACCCCCTCAATAAAAGGAATGTCAAGTAGGAATTTCAAGCTGTTCAGGAAAGTAGGAGAACATTAACATGACAAAAAATATTTAATGCTTATTTGGATTAAACTTCAACCACATCTATACTAACTTATGGCTGTAAGGAGATATGCTGAGGGGGAAGTGATTAGAATTCAACATAGTCCTAATAAAATTGAGAGGTATGAGTAAGAAGACACTACTTAATACAGACAAATTAAAGTTTGTCAGGAATAACTTGGTATGTAGGATATGATATAGGATAGGAACAACTATTTTACTGGCAGCTTTACAATAAGGAATCCAGGTGTTAGACCAGATCACAAGTATGTAAATCAAATCATAATGTGAGATGCCTCAACAGAAACACAGCCTGCAGAATGAGAAGCTCTGCTCCACTTTGCATCAGTAAGACATGAGCTGGAGTGATGTGTCCAGCTTAAAGAGCCACAGAACAACTGGAAGGAGTCCAGAGAAATGTGACTGCAGGCCACATGAGGAAAAGCTGAACAAATTGCAGCTGTTTAGCTCTAAGAAAGAAAAGACAGAGAGAGTGAAGATAAACCTGAGGTATATCCAACAGTCTAAGTATGCTGGATGACTAAGCACATTTACCACTGTTGTAAGAGAGACTGACAATAGCCTGTTCTTTAAAATGAGGAACAAGAAATGACAGGTTCACCTTGTAGCAAAAAAAGATCAGATAGGGGGGGCAAAAGAAGGAAAACCCAACAATTTCCTAGTAAAAGAAGAGATCTAGGGGCCAGAACAGACTGAACAAATCACACACATTGTACAAGCACACCCCAGGAGTGCAATGGTCCTAAGTGACCCTGTAATGGGTCACCTCAGCCAGTTACTGAACTCCCACTCCATAATAAACTTTTGCTTCCCCTCTCACACCTGAAAGGGAGCTCCAAAGCATCATTTCACATCATGTTAGAAGAGAGGCTCTTAGAAAAGAGCTTCCAAACTGGAGACAGTAAGTTGATAACCATAACCACAGAAGGGAAATTCCATGCATGTTAACCACTGGCAGATGCACCCCTGTGCCAGTAATTAATATAGGCATTCCTTGATGTGGCACAAAAAGCATTTAGACTTTCTTAAAGTGTTTTTTTTCTCTCAGATTACCCCAAATCAAGTAACATTTGCTACAGAAAGAAGCTCAAAGACTGTCTTGGGATCAGCTGTGTAATGTACTTACCCTGTCAGAAGCATAGACAACATCACACAGCCCAAGCACTGTTACACAGATTCCAATAGCTGGGCCGTTTACCACTGCAATCAGTGGCTTAGGGAAATCAATAAAATGATCCACAAACTCTCTGGAGAGAAGGGAAAAGAGAAAATGTAAGATGCAAGACACATCTCAAGTGGTTTTCAGTCAATATGAACAACTTTCAAAACACGTGATTAGACCCTGCCTAACAAAACCCATGAGTTAGATAGAAACTATGTAGCACGTGCTTTTGACCCTGTCAGAAATGAATTCTGACAAAACAAGAACTATTTGAAGCACCTGCATTTTCTTAGCAGCTAAGAATCAAACATGCACATGCCAGCAGAGCTTTCCTAGTTCCTGCAGTCAAGTTATGAAAGTGTTTTCCTCTTCAGCTATGGTTACAGAATAGAGATTAATTACAAGAATAGTCTTTTGCCTGTAACATCCCTCCCAGCTCCACCCCTGGGACAGCCATTCCCTTCACAGACTGTTCTGCAGTGAAGCCCCAACAGGCACCAACATTGTGATGCTACCACAGCACAGAATTCCCTAGTGCTCTTCTGCACAGGTTCCAGAAACAGCCTTTGGTTTCATGTGACAACTTCCCCACGCAAGAAGTGCAAAGCACAATCTCAAAATGAAAACACTTCCCCAAAGTGAACAGTGTTGTAAGAACTCCAGTTCCCTGGCACCTCTGTGCACAGGCTATTAATGAAGCACTGTGTCTAACAGTAACAGCAGAGCAAACACAGGGCTCTCACAAGAGCAGCGTTAAAGACCATGAAGAGCACATGGGGCTCTGCATTGTGCTGAACACCCTACAGAGCACAGCAGGCTGGAGCAGCTGCCAGGTATCACTGAGCAACATCTTCACACTGCATCATTATCACTTCCAGGGGCAACTGTGATCCACAGACAGCTTGGCTAAGTAAAGGTGCAAAACTGAGTACTTCACTTTAAAGATTAACTTCAGTTCATCTTTAAAATATAAATCAAAAACATTGAGTTTCTGGGTATTTTAGCTTTTCTATCAATTCCAAGTGCCCGAGGGAGCAATCCAACTTGCAAGCATCTCTCAGATGCAATCATCACATACAGAAGTAAAAGAGAAGACCAAGCCTGCTTAAGCAGGGAAAAAAGAAACATGCTGTTTGTCTCAAAAAGCCCTTTGTGAGATGATACCCCTGATCAACTTGGCCTTAGAAAAATAAATTAGTTTAACAGGTAAATTCACTTAAAGATGGAACCAAGAACTCAGAATTACTGGGCAATGTGGAACAAGTTCATTCCAACTGGTTTCTACCCAAAGATGTCTGACAGTGAAGGAATTTGACATGTCCTGCTAGTGCAGATAGAGTTGGATATCAAAAACCCCAATTTTTTTTTTTTCATATACAGTTACAGTAATGATATTGCCATTATATCTCCATGTACTTTGGGGACTAAAAAACAAAATCAAGTCTTTAGTCACTGTACTTAAAAAGACTTCCGATATTAATTTCATTTATTTCATACAATTAATATTGCTTCCTCCCACATGATCTTTGTGTTTATGCACAGGGTGAGCCCTTAGACACAGTCATCTAAATAGATGAATGGTAGCATAACTGGGTCCCTGCTGTTGTGTTTTCTAACAAAGCCTGAAAATTATACTTTACCCATTACAGTAACTTATGCATCTATGAAACCAAGATGTTTTACTTGAGTAATACTGCTCCATCTTTTGCCATCTTCTCCATTTCACCAGGCTGGATATTAGCAAAGTTATTCAGATCATTTCCACTACTGTAGTAGTCTCCATTTCCTGCAAAGAACACAATATGAGTAAATGCACCAATGGTTTCTGAGTGGGTAAGAGAAGAGAAGCTTTCATTTATTAGATTTACAGAAGAATTTCCTACTAAGCGTCTAACATTATTAAGCAATTGGAGGGATTTTCTCAAGGTATGCACATTATTGAAAAGACATCTGTGGTTTGAAAATAAGTTTTGAATGACAACTTACTGGGGAAAAAAATGGTAAAAAGCCAAAGAATATTAACTGTGAAATATCTGAGGGGGAAAATTAATTGATTTTTTTTTTCCTGTAACAGCATCAGATGGAAAAATATTATGTTTCTTTCCCTCCATATTTTCTCAGGGCTTTTTTTCCTGTCAATTCACAATCATTCAAAGAGTTAAGACATAAAAATTGGGGTTTTTTTTAAAAAAAGGATAATGGAAATGTAGGTTGATGCATCTCCCTTCATCCACCTTCAAACTGATAAAGGAATCAAAAGCAGACTGAACAATCCCTTTAAGATGTGGTACAACTTTCACATTTTTTATGATCCATTTAGGAAAAGGCACAGCATTCCAAGGAGAAGACTGACAGTACTGCACTGAAATCATTGCACCAGAAGATGGATTCTTCAGTAAGAAACAGATAACCAGTTAATGAATGTGTAACTCAGTTTGAGGTGCCACCAAAAAAGGCAAGGAGTATTTAAAAGCTAGACTGCATGACTTAATTGTCTAAGCCATCCCATATGCCACGAGGACACTCACAGGATGGGGCTTTCACTGGTTGGCACATCCATCACTTTATGCTGCAGTGCTTTTATTCACAATGTTAAAATGCAACAGAAAGGTTTGTGCAGAGGTGTTTGCTACTCACTCATAAATACACATGTGTTAAACCTTCCAGTTGTGTGAACCACCCTTTTCATTTGGTGAGGCCACTCATTGCTACTGAAAGGAAATCCAGCAGCCAGGAATGGGAACCAGGTGTTGGTAAAGCAGACAGTGGAGAAGAATATTCATGCAATGACCTCAGAGTAAACAAGTTTAAGGCCAAATTCACCTTGAATTCACACTATGTAGCTGCCAGCCAAAGCTCAAGTATAACATGAAATACAATTTTTTATGACAATCAATAAATAAATAATATGCAGTGTAAAAGTAAATATGCAGTGTAAACTTTCTGCTGGCTGTGCCAGTACAGCATTTCAGATGCATGTTTTTAGTGTATCAAAGAGATAAGGAAAATTGACTAAACCCATACCAACAAACTCTAGCAGTAAGGAAGATGCTGTGGAACAAATATCAGCTACTCAAAAGTAATAAAGCCCTTTATGAATATTCCATGTCCAACTTCTCATCTGAGAAACATGTTTTGATGTAACAGCAAGCTTGTTAAAGAATTCAAAACACCACCTTGAAGGAATTTTGCCAAAACACTCTGGAAAATGGTTTATAATAGAAGAAAGAATTTCCTCACTGAATACATGCAGACAGTTCATGTCAATACTATACTTTGGTTTAATATAAAACATACCAGTAATAACTGCTATGGTGGAATCATTTTTCCCAGCTTCTTCAAGTGCCTTGATAATTTCTCTGTACATCTGCAGGAAAGGAAAATCAACAAAGTACAAATGTGATGCTGCGGAAGAATATAAAAATGAGAGTGACACTGACAACAGGTCAGTCTTCCTGCAGTTTGCCATTTTAATTTAGTGCAGGCTATAATCCTGTATAGTCTGAATGAAATCAAGAGACACAAAAAAGCCTAATCTGTAAAATTTTAGCTGAATGATTCCATTTTGTACTGGATATTTATTCCTTAGGTTGTCTTTGGAGTCAGGATACTAACCCTTCATAAAATTCAGACCACCATGCTTCAGTCAGCTCTACCAAACCTGTAGTAAGGATTCTTTAATAACTTAAGTAATTTACTCAGGAAAGAAATAAAAGTCATTAATCCTCCCAGGTTAACCTCTTTACCTGATGGTTGATGGCATTTTTCCTGTCAGGTCGGTTAAACATTATCTTTGTGATATTGTTTTTGGTAGTAACTATTAATGTTTCATAACCATCATGTGTGCCCTCTTCTGGAGAAGCATCTTTCTTCTGGCTGGCAGATTCTGCAGAGACCAGACTTGAGACAAGTTNAAAAAAAGGAAAAAACACATAATATTGTGAAAGGCTGAAATGTAAATCAGTTATAGTGTTAATTAAATGGGTACCTTGGGGGAGCGAGGGGGAAGGTGACTGTGCTTCAAGACAAAAGAAAACAAAAATCTCAATTACAAAGCATTCTAATTAGGGGGGTGACAAGGGGAACATAAACACTGCAGAACGTGCTTGAAGTCATCTGAAAAGCAGCAGTGATAGATTCACAAAATAGAAGTTCACAGATGGGGGGATGATGAGATTTATTCTGCTGGTGAAGCATCCCCATCCATACCTCAGACTACCAGAGAGACCTTTGCCATATTCCCAGCATTTACACATTTTTATGGATCCTTTGTTTCTTCCTTCCAGTCAAACATTTCTCCAACAAAAGCTTTTATTTTCGAATATGTGATGCTGAAAATCAGAGTGCTGAAATGGGTCTTACGGCACTTTAAAATTGTTTGAAGACACTGGTTTTCATTTAGCACCAGCATCACAGACAAAAATCTAAAAGAACCTTGTCTCCTTATTTCTACAGGAAGCAGTGATATAAAAGAATTTTAAGTTCTTGGTTGTTACAACTTGTTTTCTTGAAAGCATAATATACTTTGAACAATTCTATAATCTGTAACACATGCAATTGTCTATCCAATCTCCACTCTAACTTCAAGAGCAGTTTGTTTTCCTTAAGTGTTCCTTGACTATTCTTAAAAGCAGGGCCATCAAAAAACATGACCCAAAAAACCCAAACAAAGAGTCAACATACACCCCAAAAACAGGACAAGACTATATTATGTTCATGAAATTATTCAAGTATGTTTTCTTTTAAAATAAAAAAAAAAAACAAACAAGAAAACCCCCTCTGTATTAAGGAATATCTTTGGCAGACCTCCACAAGCACTGCTGAACAGCAGGCCTAATGCAGCAGTGACACAGCTGATTTGAAAAGCTCATTTCCTTCATTTAACAGGAGCTGAAGAAACTGTGGTAGATGTCAGACTTACTACAGTCTGCATAAAAAGCAATGCTTATGTATCTCTGCATCTTTATTCTTCCTGCTTGCTTCACTTGACTTCTCTAGAGGTTATGAAAAGTATTAAAGATGTCAAGATATACTGAGAAAAAAAGAACGAAGAGAGGCTCTCAATACACCATTTTTTTTCCTACTCTTTTAGACAGCAGCATAAGACACTGACTTTTTAAAATTACAAAGTTATTAATATGCGGGATTCAGAGATGTGGGTTTTGTTGTAAGAACTGAGAAGCTCAATCCATCTTTCTAAAAGAGAACAGCAAAATAGACTGTAATGTGAAAAACAGTATTTTCAATGGATATCACACCATATGTAAGATCTCTTACACTGATAAAAGCTGGTAGTAATAATGTAGAACTGGGCTTGCACAGTAAACAAAAATCTGCAAGCACTGAAGCAGTGAAATGATTGAGGAACACAGTGCAAAACACTTTGATGGCTGAAACAGAGTTGCTCAACTAGCATGTAGTACTTTTAGACATCAGCCATTCACTTACAGACCAGGCACATCAAAGGAGAGCAATCTACAAAATGAAATTAGAGGTATTGTCACCTGAGACAACTTGCCAAGAGAATTCCATGCATCCCACTTGGCCTTCTTGACAAAGTCCAGCATACCTGGTTTTGGAGCATTGCAGGGACCTTCAGTAGCCTGAAAAGAGAATGAAACAAACTTATTTAAACCTCTGATTAAAGTTCAGATGCCTTGGTAGAATGGATGATGACTGTTCGGAACACTTATCTGATCAGGATGCAGAATTTAACTCTGAGACAGAAGAAATACCAAGTAGTTGGACAATATTCAGATGGTTCACATACCATGACCTTTTCAGGGTCTGCTATTTCCCAGTAACTGGTGCTGGGCTTTCAGAAGCACCTGCCCAAAACATCTGTGTGTGTTAAGCTCTCCTACCTTAAAAGCTGAGGAACTTTATACTTGAGAAGAACATTAAAGACTTCTTAAGCTGTGTGAACAAATAAACCATTGCATAGTACCTATTAAGTTGGATCTTACTTCAAAGTTGGCCCTACTGTGAGCAAGGGCGTTGGACCAGTTGAACTGCAAGAGTTCTGAGCTACCCTCAAATATTCCATGATCAGTTTTCCTGAGGAAAAGTTCATTATCAGATACAAATATTTCAAATGGGAAGCAGGAAAGAAAGAAATAAGGAACACATTTATGAGCTCAGCTGGAACTCACAGCTGTCTTTAAGGTTTTAATTAAGTGAGCTACCAATTGACTTCTTCAATACAACAAGCCACAGCCTGTACTGACCCTGCAGCCAATCTTGATCCACAAATACTTCCCCAAACACCAGTACAAACCCCACTAAGGACTTGCAGCTGTTTCTACAGAGGTCTCTTTCTGTGTTGTGGTAAAGGATAACCTTCACTCAAAGTGTGGTGGAAGGGTTCCTCAAATTTAAAGTAAAAAAAACCCAGATAAAACCTACAATGACCATACTGAAAAAAGAGAGAAACACCCCCCATCCAAGAAATCAACCTTCAAATGTCAGCACCATTATATTATAGATGCAGCTGACTGTAGATACAGCAAAGGCAAGAGAATGCATGCAGCATGCTCTTTTTTTCCTAGGCATAAGCCATTTTCCAAAGCTGAATCAATATTATTCCATGGAAGGCATCACACAATGGATGCAATTTGGCTCTATTTCTTTGAATACAGGTTTCTATTCAAAGCACGATTTCTAAGAAAAAACAGGTCTGGCTTCCCTCAGAATTTAGGCAGAGTTTGAGAGGTTGGCATTTCAAAAACATAATTTGAGCACTTCAAATGTAGAGCTTTTTGAGACACAATACATTTGAACAGCCCCCTATTTTAAGTAAGTATTTTGTATGTCCATCCCTTCAGAATAAAAATGCTCTTTAAAAATAATAAATAAATAAATAAAGCCTACCTGTTTAAACAGAGCATAGAGTTTCAACTTAGTTTCATTCCCAGGATCCTTTTTCAAAAGCTTCAGTTGCTCCTGAGCCTTTTCAAAGTCTTTCTGGCTGACTTGCATGGTGGCTGCAGTCATGTGCAGGTGAACTGCTGGAATGCAAACACCTCGTGTTCGTCTGTGAGTAACAGGGAAGGGGGGGTAAAAAAAAATCCCATTACTTGGTTTTTGTGTAAGACTAGAGGAGAAATGAATACGCTGCTTTTTAATACATTTTAATTGAATATAAGATATTACATACCCCGCTAATCAAAACCACAACAAGCAAGATACTAAAAATGACAAGAAAGTTGCTTTAGAGGCCTGCTTTCACTGCAATATAATTAACCTTTGGAAATTATTCATCTTTATTATTTATTATTCTTAGAAGCAGCAGCTGAGGGAGCTGGGGTTGTGTATCCTGGGGAAAAAGAAGCTCAAGGGGGACCTTCCTGCTTTCTACAACTACCTGAAAGGAGGCTGTAGTGAGATGAGGGTCAGTCTCTTCTCCAAAGTAACAACTGACAGGACGAGAAGAACAGCTTCAAGTTTTACCAGAGGAGGTTTAGATTGGTGAAGAATTTTTTCCTAATATCCAAGTGAGTGGTCAGGCATTTCTGCCCAGGGAAGTTGGTTGAGTCACCATCCCTGGAAGTATTTAAAAGAGGTCTGTATGCAGCATCTGGTGGTGGACTTAGCAGTGCTGGGTTAACAGTTGGACTCTGTGACCCTAAAGGCCCTTCCAGCCTAAATGATTCTATGATCAACAGCCTGATATGTCTATGAATATGCAGCCTGTCTGTTCTTTGTGGTCTTTCCAAGTGTGTGTGCTTCTGTCTAGACACACTTCCATTTGAAATCCTGAAGACTAATTTCAAAGTGTACTTTGGAAAAGGACTGGCTGCAAAACAGCCTGCAGACACTCAAGAAAAAAGGTGGTCAAAATATTCTGGGAGAAAACTTTCCATCAGAACAAGGTAATTGCATCAAAATCACCCCCAAAAACACCACACCCCTCTCCAAAGAACCAAACCTAACCCAACTCTATAATGCTTTGTAAGAGCAGATTTACTTCAACAGTTTGGAAGCAAAAGTTCAGAAGTCTAGTAATTTCAGCTCATTTCAAGAGGGGAAAAGCATCCTGTCACAGTCTTTAGCTAAATTGCAATACACATTAGGCATTTTTACTATTTTTAAAATGTTTGCAGTCTTTGTATCAATGTTCCTCCTCTATTTTGGTTAAAAAAGAAGAAAAATAGCCCAACTTTTCCCATCCTAACTCACAGACACAGCTGTCATCTTAGAACATCATATATGATAGATTTCATAACCAGTCACATGTGAAAAATTAATAACTACCTCAAATGAAGATTGATAGAATGCTTAATCAATCTAATGCTAATATCTCAGCTACAGAACCATCATGTAAAAATCATACCTAATATGAAAATTCTGCCTTTTTATACACACCTAACAAGAATTCTAAAGAAATTCTATTGCCTACCTCAAAAATATCTTCATTGCTCATACTTCTTAGAGAAAATTTATTCAGTTGCAGGCAGAAAGTGTGACAAATGCTAACTGTGTGCCAAGAGTTTTATTCCTCTTTCATTTTATAGAGATAGGTCATTTAGGGATCTTGTAAAAATGTTTGTAAGATCTATTGGGTTTATGTCCTACTACAGCCCATCTGTATTAATAAAACCTAGAGTTCCTGGTATTTTGGAGACAGCAAGTTTAAATGACAGACACGGAAAGAGTATTTTGTATTATACACAAAAATTCTTTCAAAATGAAAGAATGCCAAAATCTGCTTAAAAAAAAATCTTATGCCTGTAAAAAGAAACATATATGACCAGTACAAAGTGGACTAGGCTATCAAAAGAGGCTGCAGGAACAGAAAGTCCTTTTCCTTTAGCTCATCACCTGTAGGCCTTTATTAAGGTAGCAGACTCAGACAAACAAGAACCAAACATCTGTCAGCTCCAATAACACTCAAACTGATGTGCTCAAAAGATTGTTGTCAGAGTTTAATAAGTTCATTCCTTAACGAACCAGGATGCTATTTATCCAACTTGTGGACTTCATTTCCATCACCAATAAAAGACCTTCAACAGGAAGAAGTAAGCCTGAACAAATACAAGATTTTTAATACTGCATTTCTTCCGCTGATCTGTCCTGGAGGCCCAGAACATGACACTTGCTTTCAGATCCTATTCCCAAATGTTTCTTTAAGTCACATTTATGGGAAGAAGAAAATGACAGTGTGGGAAGAGCAGTGGTTGGTTTTGGGGTTCTTTTTTCCAGTTTTGATAGCCATCATCTTTGGAATTGCACGAATGCTGCTGTCCCCAAGATGATCTGTGTATCTGGTACAAATCTTCCTCTCAATCTAGGCAGTGACTGAAGTGGATCCAGTGTTTAAAAATGGAGATTTGGGGTTACACCATGTTTGACAATCTGGACTACACTCCAGCCTGGCTGTGGTCAATATTATAAAAAGGCTTTAAGAATCTCTTTTATATACAATTTGATAATGACCATAAATTAAGAAAAGTTGAGGATGAGCAGCTGGGGAGAGAGGAAGGGCATAGCAGTCAGTCTGAAAGTGGGTACGCATGTACATTTATGGCTAAGGGGTTTTTTGCATTTAGCAGGTCACAAGTTCTCTTCCCTGTTAAGAATTCAAAGTGGACAAGTTGGACAAGGCTGAGAAAATATAATAAATATAATAAATAATAAATATCTGGTGAATAAAAAATATCTGGCTGGGGAAAAGTGGAACGATCTTTCAGAAGGTCCAGACTCAGAGAGACTTTCCTTTGCTGTCCAGTTATATGCAGTTTTACTTCTTAGTTAAAAATGTTTGGTTAAAATATTGTCTAACCACTTCAAGTACTCAACCTTTCATTCTTCTTTTCCTCCTTACTTACTGATTTGTGATAGGAGATCATGCAGTTTAGGTGCTTATTAACATCTGTTAATAAGAAAAGGCCTTTTATCTTTCATTCTTCCTTGCTGCTTGTAGCTCAGTTCTCTGCAGGGTGTTGATGATTCACTCTCTGCCCTCTGATCTCTCGAGGACATTTCCTATCCATCAGTGATGCTCACCAATTCTTGACATGCTAAGGCTAAGCTAATATCACTGTTTCTCTATTAAATTAACAAAGGAAAGATTAAGTTATTTCACATTTTATTCACCTTGGGAAGGACTTCATTCTTCAGAGGCATACAAGAATAGCAGGAACAGAGCTCCTTGGCCCCAAGCACATCACAGAGTGAGGAGGACCTGACTCCTCTCAGCACACACAACAGCACTGCCATCTCTGGGACTGCACAGTGATGCCACCCCACAGTGCCAAAGACAGAGGAGCAGGAGAGGCTGCTGCAGTACACTGTGGGGATGACTTGCTCCCTTGCTGTGACACTGAATGCTCCTCAGTCACTCACCGAGCAAATCCATGCCCCGTTTTAGCAGCCACACAAGACTTTGCCGAAACCACCCAAGGCAGGCAGAAAGCCTGGAACCTGACCTACAACCTGCACTTGCTTTAATCCAAGCAGGAAAAGAAGCCTAGCACAGGCAATCAAAAAACCCCCTCTGTATTTGTCTCTCCTTCTCATCTACTCACTGCAACAAAGACAAATGATTTCCTTCACAAAGCTTCCTCTTCATTGTCCTGCACCCTGTGTGGGCAATTAGCTGCTACTAATTACCTTTGCTGTAGAGGCACCCACAGAAGAGCGGGGAGGGCCCGGCAACCTCCCCCAGCGGGGTAAAAAGACACCTCCCACCAGAGAGAGAGAAGCAAGAGGAGTCACAGCTTGGCAGAGCAGTCCATGACAAATGCCTGTGCACTCCTGCAAGATCATTCACTGGGTACTTCGCCAGCTGCACACTCTGAAAAAAGAAATAAATCCTGGGCATCACCACCTGAACCTGAAACATCCAGGCTGACAATCATTTCGTATTTATTCCCGTACTTCAGACATTTCTTTGTTGCCATTCAGTCGTTCAGGATATCTGGGAAGCACAACATTCATCCTACTCACTCTACCTGTCGGCACAAATGTCTCTCATCCCAATAAACATTCAAACATAAGACTCTTAAATTGCAGGTTTTAAAAGTCAGTTACACCAAAAGTAGTTTTCTCACTGTTCAGACGATTTACAAAAAGACTGCAAAGCCTGTTAAAAGACAGGCCTTTCATTATTGTGTAGTTCTGTCACTTGCATAAGGACTTTATGGAATTAAAAATGCCAATATTTTGTGAGATACTCACTACTCACTTTCTAACTTTTAAAGCAACATAGTTTTCTCAAAACTAGACAGAAGCCAAAAGATCACTTTGCACAGAAAACATCAGACACACTCAGCAAAAGAAAGGGCTGGATATACCTGAAATCCATCTTCCATTTACTTAATAAGGGTTTTCTTTAAAACATTAGTAGATCCTGGGGAAATAAAGCACATACAAAAGCAGTTAAAAATCCTATTAGGATTAAAAGCAGCGGGTGGTGCTAGAAACATGCAGTTTTAAGACTCCTGAGAGAAATGGAAAATGCTCATTTTGCACTATTTTAAGTAGCTTTAGAGAGAGATAAGGAAGAAAAAGAACAGGAAGTGTTGTCACACAGAAGCAAGCAGTACATTAAACTGTCACTCAGAGAATCCTGGAACACCTTTGGTCCATTATGTGTAATACTTCAGATAACATGTATAACATCTCTTCTTTGCCATGATCACTATCTCAGGCTGCTGTCCCTCTTTTGCATTGCTTTTCCACACTTTCCTCATGCAGAACAGTGAAGGGCACCATAACCACCCCTTGCCCCTTCACACACAGAAACAGTATTGCAGCATCATAAAGTGGCAATATTTCTGTTCCTGTTCTTTCCAGTTAAGGAGAAAATTAAACAAAATACTGATTTGCTGCTGCTGCTGTAGAAAGAGTGGTACGGGTTGGTTTTTGTTGGGCTTTTGTTTTCATTACAGTACAAAGAAATCAATTCTCACAGCCCTTAAGGTGCGAAGTGTTTGCTTATAACCTAAACCAAACTTCTGATCACATGCCTCTCCAGAGTCCCTGCAAAGAAGGGACAGCACACCTTGCCCTGCCCAGCTTTTCACTATTTCACAGCCACAAGCCAGAGCTTCAGCTGTTCAGGAAGGCTCAGGAGCCTGAAACTTATCCCAGGTACTTCACCTGCTCTGGCTGCTGCAGAGTCACACGAGGGAGGACCAAACTCCCTGTGCCCCTGCTGCTGAAGGAACCACACACACTTCCCCAGCATGGTGATGGGTGGTCCTTGCCTGCTGGTGCGTGGCCACTGACACTCCGAGCAGCTTCAGGCTTCAGTCCCCTCTTTTAGCAGCACTTCTCTCGTTTTGATCCTCCCCCAAAATTATTCTCATTTCTCTCCCCGGAGGGAAAAAGGGGTCTGGAGAAGGAATAGCAGCCTTGAATCGTTAGTTCAGCTACATCAAGGGATGCAGGAGCAGAGCTGGCGGGAAAGCTTTTTACCATTAGGAAATGAGGCATGTGAAGGGAACAGAAACTAGTATTTAAACTTTGTAACTGTGAGAAAATGAGTGGATCATCTGAAAANCCCCCCCCCCCCCCAATTCTTCGTATCAGAATCTCAAACAAGAAGATTAAAAAAGGAAAGGTTGATTACCAAATAATGACAATGAGCAAAGCATTTGCAGTACCACGTTTCCTCGGTAGCTAGGAAAGTAATTTTTACTATTTTCCATATTCACCTGCAGCATTTTATGCATGTAATAAATTTAAAGTTGTACTTCACTTTCTTTTGCTGGCAAGAGGAAGCTACTGTCTACACTGTTAACATAAAAATCATTTGAAATTTTAAACTGCAGGTTGCCCAATTCACCATTCTTCAAGCCATTGGTTACATATCCAAATCCAAGCAGGTAACAATAAGGTAACATTTAGGACTCATATATTGTTACACAGCCCAAGCACTTATAGAGCCATGTAACAGCTTTCCCCATACAGCTGAAAGTGGAGAGGGCAGATGTCAAATTTCTGCCACATCCCTAAGTCCTCCATTTATTCTCCCTATACAC
This sequence comes from Scytalopus superciliaris, assembly GCA_013400415.1. Classification (NCBI taxonomy): domain Eukaryota; kingdom Metazoa; phylum Chordata; class Aves; order Passeriformes; family Rhinocryptidae; genus Scytalopus; species Scytalopus superciliaris. The sequence goes on along the minus strand of VXBX01006008.1, from coordinate 303,137 downwards.
GTTACCTAACCTGAGCAGGGAAAAGCAGCAGCCCTGGACAGTACTAAAGTAAACTGAGCATCCTGTGGCATGTTTGGAGCCCTCGCTCCTCCTTTGCTGTTGGAGAAAAAAGGAGTGGCATGTGGGGCGTAGAAGGTGAATGGATACAGGAATCCCGGGCTGAGTTTCTTCTGGGTGTAAAACAAAAGCAACCCTCTCTTTCTTTATGCCATCTTGTGACAGGCTCCTCCCAAAGAACTTCAGATCATTTAACTATAAACACTATTTCTTGTCATATACGCTTTTCAGGTTTTTTTCTTTCTTTTTTTCCCTTTTCCTGCAGAATTATTTGGTTTTCACATGTGCCTATCAAATCAATATGATGTCTCTTAAAATATGCTGTCAGATGTTTAGGTGCAAAGCAGTGTTCCTGTAAGTTGTACAGACAGATTTTCTTACAAATAGGAGTCGTGTAGTAGGCAGTGACAGAATCATACTAAAGAAGCCTCAACTTGACAGGTTTTACACCAATAAAGGCAAATTACTTCAGCTGTTCATTTCTGTCATTTCAAGTTTCTTCTCTTACACTGGGAACTGTGGAGTAACCAATAGGAGCGCCTTCCTTTGCAACTTCTGACATGCTTAAAAAGCCTGCATGTGAAAACTTCCACTTCCCCTTGTTTGTTGACCTCTTTCAAAATCCTCTGCCATTAGTTAAATCAATTCAGAACACACACAGATGAAATTCAGTCTTTACTCAGAAGACAGTTAAATAGAGACTGCTTCCAGCAATTTTTGCCTGCTTAAATTTCTACTATCTAGCAATGACAAAGGATGGAAACACCGCTAAATAATCAGGTCACTGCTTTGAGTTACAACCAAAACCCCACACTTTGCATGTCAGCAACTTTTGTAGCTTACAATCAACAAGTCAACTAACTTGCAGGAACTGCTACACTCAAAGCAGTCTGTACTTTGCCACTGAAGTCCACAGGCTCGCTCTGTTAAGCCCCACTTTGCTATCAGCTGCTAACACACACCATGGCATTAGGTTAGTAGGAACCCGAGTTAGTAGATCAGGGCAGGTTAACACCAGTTTAGCAGCCGGAGTAGTTTTATTTCTTTGTGCAGCAAGAACCAAAGCACAGCTCTGTTTGGTGAAGCAGTGCATCACCTCTGGCCTGATTTCAGCTGACCTGAGCATGACAAAACAAATTTATTAAAAGCAATTATTGTATCAGGTTAATAGCTGCTGGTTACAATGCTGTTCCATTTGCTCGGAGTTCCTGCATTACAGTTACTGTTCCATCTACAGGGTCTTATCAGCATCAAAGCCATTCTCTAGAAATCAATGTGTTTGGCTCATTTGGGGAAATACAAAGTTTTATTAACCATGGTGATAACTCAGTAGAACTCACACTTCCTAAAAACAACCCCAAATCACAAAGAAACAACTATCCCTCCCTCCTCTACCAGCATAGTTCCAGGCAGTACCCCATTACACTGTGGTGTGTAGCTAAAATGTATTACTATCAGGTAATAGGAATATTTCTACTGTTCTCATATTTCCAGTGTATCCAACTAGTAGAAAAGACCAGTTCAAGTACTCTATAACTAATTTACTTACTGCTACTTTAATAAACAGAAAGAAACAAAGTCAAATTATTTCCTCCTTTACATTAGAAGACTTAAACAGTTGTTCTAAACACAAGTTTGGTGTATAAATTCTTATCAGCTTTTACTATTTTACACTCCTACACTGTTTTGACATAGAAAACTACAGCATAATTATCTGTCTGTTGGCAAATTGAAGCACTGAATCACTGTTGTTTAGTGCAAATGGCTCAGCTGTGCTTGATAGTTTATCTTTCAATATTAAAGAATAGCTAAGAATGAAAGATCTAGATTACCATTCACTGAGATATGAAGTGGTCTGATCTTTGCACCCTACACAGGCACAGTTTTACTTTATTTATTCTCCCATCACAGCTGCTGGGAGGGAAACTAGGATCATCTCCTGGTATCTCTGCAAGAACTCTCTCCAGCAGATTTAAATTGACTGGACATGGTGAATGACTAAAGCATGAGAGAAATTCCTGTATATCTTCAGTCCACATAAGACATCTCTACAAGCAGAAAAATTTACACAGATATCCTCTGAAACACATTTGAAAGTTAAAAATAAGAATGTTAGCAGAAGAAATATAGAGCTGCAATACTCATACAGGTGACATTTGGTGAGAACCACTCGGTTTCCTGCAGTACTTGGAGAGCAGCAAATTCAAATAGGGTCTTTATACATCCTTATCCAAGGTGACTTTTAACAACAGTTATGAACAAATACTCAAAATAATGTTGCTGCTAATGGAGAAAGGAAAAAGCCATTTTGATTTGGCTTGCAGGGGCAAATCTTCTTGACTGTATGGAGAGCAAGAAAGTGTGCACTTTAATCTGCACAATCAGACAAACCAACAAGCTGTCTGTAAAGACCTGGACCAACTTACTCAACAAAAAACCTCATGATCTGAAATGAAAATTATACACATTCCAAGGTACTTCGTGTCATGTCTTAGTAAAACACTGTAAAAAGCTTAACTTAGAGCATTTAGAAGGCTGCACCTAAAGCAGCAGCTCCCAAAACAGATGTCAGAGGATCATCTTGGATCACAGCAGCTTTTAGTGGGACTACAACACGTAGAGTCCCAATGCAGAGATTATGAAGAACTATTGGTCTGGGAAAGAGGCTGACAATCCATATAACTTGGAAGTTCTTTCTCAGAATAAAAGTGTGTTTACCTGGCATGTTACTGGCACTTAAGAAAAAAACACATAAAACCAAACAGAAATATTCTTTTGTTCCAGAAGCAGGTTGACTACACTGATGTGTTTGAAGCAGTAAGTGGTTTACAAGCACATGTATCATGGTATAAAACAACAGCATATTTGAAATTAAAAATTTACTCTGTTTAATGGTTAGCTTCCAAGCACCAAATTATTCAAGAATTACTGGCCTTTCTATAAGCTATATACCTCTTACATCATACTTTCAGAATAAATATTATCAGAACACATTACTAGAAAAAATAGTAACCACTTTTTTGGAGGGCCAAAGATTCAGCATAGAATCCACACAACACAATATTTTCTGATCCTCAAGAAATTATTTTTGTTACCAATTAAGAATGGAATCTCTTCTACCCAGCACTGGTGAGGTCACACCTGGATTACTGTGCCCAGTCCTGAGTTCCCCAGTACAAGGGGGACATGGTCATACTGGAAAGAGAGATCAGACATGTCATGAAGACAATTAAGGGTCTGGAGCAACTCACTTATGAAGAAACTCTGAGAGAGCTGGGACTGTACAGAAGCTGTCCCAAGACAACCCATCCTCAAGACTTCCAGACACCTTGGCTTGGTATTAGGTGTGGGCTGCCAAATCCAGCTCAATTCCATACAGCTAGTGAGCTTGCTGCTCTGGATTACATTTTGCTGATTTTAACTGCTGCATATATTTCCATTCAAAACGGTTTAAGAGGGTGCTTAAGTAAGGACCTAAGTTTATCAAGATGTTTTTCTGGAAAACTATCAAGTCATCTCACCACTACCTTTCATCTTTTAAGCTTGCATTGGTAAACCAGCATGTGCAAACAAGATGTAGTAACTTATGCAATTAACATGAGTATTTGTGGAAAAAAACTTCCATTAAGAGATTCAGTTTTCTTTTTCCTTTGACTATCTAAGCTCATTATTCAAAATACAGTGCATTAGTTTATTCCAGTGGCTATGCTTAGAACCCCAGCTCTTAGTGAAAAAGAGAAATTCAAAGATTAATTGGTGGTTTGAAGACCCTTCCTGAAAGACTCTGAAAATTAACTTTAAAGTCACCATGTTAAGGGAAGATGAACTTACCAGTATTTTGCAAAACCTTACTGCAAAAGTGAAATTGTGCAAAGTTTCAAGCAAGCAAAGAAGGTGATTTTTTCCTAATACAGATAAAAGAAAACATTTTTACTACTTGAAAGGTAAGGAAAATATTATGTGCTCCCTGGCCCTTTTATTGACCTCCACCAAGACAGAAAAGCCCAAGCTTGAGGGAAAGGGGAAAAAAAAGAAAAAAGAAAAGGTTGCAAATTAAGGCAGTTACGTGCTCTACTTGCTTTCCTGGTGGTCAGGCAAGGACACCACATAATTTGGCTCACAAGCATCAGCTAGAACTAGAGACCTGATCTACCAAAGGGAAGTTTGAAGAGATAAACACAGTTAACCTCGAGCAGGAGTGCCTGAATCCAGGGTAAGCCAAGGAGAGGCAATAAACACAAATCTGTCACAAAAAAAAAAAAAGTTGGGTGGCTGACAGGGACCAGCAAACATCTGAGCAAGGCACAGTCCTACAGCCTGAGACACAGAGGCATAGCTTAAAAGACTCAGAAACCAAAACAGAAGAGCCCAACTAAGACAGCAACAAGAAGAAAAAAAACACACTCCACAGGGCCTCTCTGGTGTGAGATCAGGGCATCTGTTTTGTGCCAAGGTTAAGACCCAACTCTCTACGTGGGCACATTTCCTGTTACAGCCTGCCAGCAAGCATTCCCACCCAAGTGCTAGTGGGTGGGGAAGTTGGCAGGAAGATGTTCCAGAGGCTGCAGAGTATCTGCTGCCTACCCCACACTGAGGTCAGGAGGGAAACGGGACCCAACTCAAGCAAGACCTACATCTGGGGGAAAGTTTCAGGCATAAAAGTAACTTCTGCTATCAGCACCAGAGGTTTTGGTACAGACCCACAGAAGACTCAGGACTGTCTGCAAACAAGGTTTTTAAGAATATAGTCTGATATATTACTTGAGAGCAACACCACAGAAATCCAGTGCTCCTTGTAAAAGGGAACTGGACTGGGGGTGACGGCAGACAGTAGGAAAGAGAAGGAAAGCAGCTGCTGCAATACAGAAATAGTGCCTGGCAGTGGGAAAGTGGGTGAAAAGTGAAGAGGTGGTAATGCTTTCTGTGCTCAACCAGCATGAGAAGATCAGAACAAAGCTGCTAAAATTTGTATGTCTGTATCCAACCACAACTAGCTGAATAGGATTGACAGCAAGGACTAGACATTTCCCACTAGAGGGATACTCTCTGAGGCCAATCAGGTGGTCATGGCCAAACCTGGAAAAAAAGAAACAGGACAGAAAAGGGGATACCACCAGACTTACTGGTCATCTCCAGGATGATAGCAGCCTCAAATTGGTTTTCCACAAAGCAAGGCTAACATGTCCCCTGGGTATGCTGACAGCTGTACATTTTTGCAAACTCTACTGCACCTCTGTAGCAGTGGAACACTGTATTTACATCCCCCTCACATATTAAAAACAAGCAAACAAAACCCCATGATGCAGTTGATACACTGTGAACAGCAATAAAGAAATATTTTCAGGGAATGGCCTGGAATACTGAGCTTCTCACCAAACGATGCCCCTGAGCATAGCCATTTGATGAAGCAAGAAATAATCCCAGCTGTAAGAGATTAGTCTTTCCTCCACCCTCAAGGGAGAAGCTTCCTTAAAAGGAACACATTTCAGGGCAAAGTCAAACTCCCGGGGCCCCAAAGTTTCAAGAATTTACATCTGACTGGTTTAGTGGGAGGGTCTGCAGTCAGAGAGAGGAAAGGGAGGAGATGGAAGAATTATAATGCCCTGCTTTGCCATAAATGAATCAAAGGGCCCTTGATACAGTGACCAATAAATGCAACTGCACTATCAAGTAAAGGGTAAGCAATTCAGGGAGCAGGTTCAATTAAATCCCAGGAAGAACTATAAAAGGGCTGCAGAGACTGAGTAAGGTCTGTTGCATATTGTGCTGGAACTCTACAGCACCTGAGCTCCTGCCATGTGCGTGGGCTGTAAACATACAGATGCTTTGTCATGAGGTGAAGGGGGCGAGCCAAGAAGAGATTTGGGATGCTGCTCAAGATACAGATGAAAGTGAACTTGAACTCTTAAGACTGCTGCTTCCCAACCTGAAAACTGTAGTAAAGACAGATTTACTGTAAGCAGGAAATATTCCACGCAAACACAAAGACCAACAAGGCCACATACGCAAGGATGAGCCAACAGCATCGGAGAAAATTAACCAGTTTTCAATTTAAGTGCAGATACATCCTCACAGCAGTGGAGTTGTGGGGCCTCCAACCTCAAACAGCTGAATGCAAAGACTGTCAAATGGGTACAGCCCCATTAAGCCTCTTCTGAATGTTCATTTGTGCCAGCATCCCCCCCCTCCTCAGACAAATTCAGACTCGGAAACGTTACGTGTCACGACAGAGCAGGACAAGAAGCGGGCAGGTGGGAGAAGAGCCTGTAGGACTCACAATTTTATGTCTGAAAAAGTTAGAAATGTCCTGCTTAGGAAAACAAACAAAGCAAAACAACAACATAAGAGTAATTCTTGAATTTTTACTTGTACTTGTATGAGTCTTCCTCTCCCAGTGTTCTAAGGATATGTCTCTTTTTTCCGAGTTCAGACTGCAACAAATCCTTCCTAAATTCATTGGCACAGCAATCCTGTTGGTGACTTTGATATAATTATACTTGCCATACTGCTAATATAGAAAATAAAGCTCACCTCTCTGCTGTTTCCCCATTGGAAAAATTACACTATTTTTCTGTATTATATATGATTATATACTAAAAACATTAACCCACTGTTATTACTGATTGATGACCTTATGTCTCATACAGAATCTTGTTTCAAATACATCTGACTCCACTAGCCTAATGATGATCAACAGGCCAGTCTTTTACATATTTCCTCCCTCTCACAGTAACAGCTACATGGAATTAGTATTATTTAGCTGAGAAAGCTTGCCTAAAGAGTTCTTTTTTCTAAAATGAGGGCAGAAGTCCCACTGATCACACAATCTACACTCTCTTTGTATCTCCCTGTACCCAAAAATGTTCATGTACATACTTAAAGTAATTTCTCACAGAGCTTTGGGAGAAAAACACTACAATTTAATGCATAAATCACTACAGTTTTCTGGCCAAGATGTACTCATGCCTAATGGAGATACTTGGACACTTGAGTAAAAGCATTTCACTTATGAAAGTGTGCATTAAAACAGTCAATTTTGCATGTTGTTAACAACCAGAGCATCACACATCTTTAAATCTATTGGCATGATGATGTCTCCCTCAGTATTCTGCTTAGGAACTTGCTTACCAAGTATACTTAACGCACCAAATGCTTGCTTTTCCTTTGAATATTAAGCTATTTTTGATAGGAAGAGGAAATTCAATGACTTGGCACGCTTTGTGATTCTTATTCATATCCAAGCAGTTTTACGGTGGTATTTCCAATCGAGCCACTTCCAATAAAGTGCCTGTCATGGAATTCCAGGTGTAATTGTAAGTCAAGCCATCCTTTCTGCCACCCCTTCTGCTTTCCACAGCCCAGTTTACGCTGGAGGCTCACGGCTGCTGCAGCAAACTCTACTGCACGGGATGCCTTCCTCGGAGACAGCTTTAAGGCGACATGAAATGAAAATATAACCATGCCGAAGGCCAGAATACTCTCAGCAGGAAGACTTAACCAGCTGGACACACGACTGAGGTTGTTTTTTGTCCAGGCCAGGTCGGGCGAGGCTCTGAGCAACCCGGCCTGGTGGAAGGTGTCCCTGCCCCATGGCAGGGGGGACGGGACTAAACACTCTTCAAGGTCCCTTCGAACCCAAACCGTGCTGTGATTCGTGGGGAGGACGAAGGAAAATAAGAGAAGAAGAGGCAGAAACACACATTCTGTACATTTCGGCACTGCTCCGGGCGCTTTGCCCCACCAGGCCTAGCCAACACACCTCAGGTGGCTCAGGAAGGGACCCAAGGCTGGTCTCCCACTCCCAGTCCCAGAGGCGGGCTGGGACAGCTGGGGGTGCCCCCTGCTCGGCCAGGGAGCCACTTCAGAAGGGGTCGGGACGCAGATGGGAATGTCCAGCCCCGGGGCAGGGACAGGGACACCGCCACTCACCTGATCCCGCACGGAGACCGCCAGCGCAGCCCCCGGACGAAGGTCAGGGCCGGGGACGCCATAACCAGGGGGAGGGAGGAGAGGGAGGAAAGAGGGGAGGGGGAGGAGAAAGAGGAGGAGAAAGAGGAGGAGAGAGCAAATCCCGCCCCGCCGGAGCCGCCTCTCGTTCCTCGGGGATCGCCGCCTCCATCGCCTCAGGGAGGGCGGGCTGAGGGCGGTGCGCCCTGAGGGGATCGGGGGAGCCCAACGAGGGGATCCCTGAGGCGATGGAGGGGCCTGAGGGGATCCCTGAGGAGAGAGAGGTGCCTCAGGGAGCATCCGGGGGTATCACCGCCTCCATCCCCTCAGGGAGCAGCCGCGGGGATCAGAGGATCCCGCCGAGGGATCCCTGAGGCGCCTCGGTCCCCTCAGGGCGCAGCCGAGGGTGCCGCCGCCCCCATGGCCGCCCCCATCCCCTCATGGAGGGCGGGGTGCTGGAGCTCCCTCGGTACGGGTGTGTGGCAGCGGAATCACAGGGTGACAGGCGGAAAAAACCCCCTGTGAGGTGATGGAGTCCAGCCTGTGTCCCAACACCACCGTGTCAATCAATCAGCCCAGTCAACACCCGCAGGGGCGGTGACTCCGCCACGGCGCTGGGCAGCGGCTCCACCAGCGCGGCCCGTCCCACTGTTTTAACAATTTCCGTGTAGAAATTCCTCCCGATGTCCAGCCTGAAGGTGCCCTGGCACACCTTGTGGCTGTGTCCTCTCATCCTGTCGCTGGGAGAAGAGCCCGATCCCCCCCTGGCTACACCCTCCTGTCAGGGGGCTGTGGAGAGCCATAAGCCCTGAGCATCCTCCTGTGCGGGCTGAACAGCCCCGGCTCCCTCAGTGCTGATGAATAAAGGATGGAGAGCGGCTTAGTGAGCTCTAATGCCACGAGTGGGCATGGAAACAGAACCCTCCCACGGGCAAAAGCCATGGACCTGGCTCAGCTCCTCGTAGAGGTCATCACTTCACTATCAGGGCCACTAGTATTGCTTACTATTACTAATATTACTTACTATTCAGGTGGCTCCTAAAATATTTGCACTGTCGTTTTTCCACACAGATCACCTGGTCAGCCTGGTACCCGCACCTCAGTGATGCTGGTGATGTGTAAAGGCAGGACAAACACTGGTGTCTGCCCCACCTAACTTAAAAGATACCACAATTTATTGCTAAGCTCTTGTTCTTTCATCCTCAGCTCCTGAAGATGTATTTAATTTTTCTTTGCCGGTGTTACTTGCTCCGTGCTTCTGTGTTTGGGTAGGTGCTGTGAAGATCCTTACAATTCAGGGACTCAGCTCTTTTTCATTTTTTTATTCATCCCATAAAATCACCTTTTAGTCCTCTCTTTGGGTTTTTTTCTCCCCCTTCTCCCCAAAAATAAATGCATTTAAGACTTTGAGTTCTCCGTCAAGGATAAATGTTTTGAAGCCACTAATGAAATGTGGAGTTCTTCTTCTTGAATGTTTGACTGCAGTTTCACAAAACTGCATGTCACTGTTAGAGATTCATAAATCAGGACAGAATGGGTTTTTTCCCTCATGCTGCAAAGGCCATGATGTGTAATCTCACATAGCTGACTTTTTCTAACATAGCTTTGGATTTCAAGTACAGGTGTTATTTTTTGAACTTGATACACCTTGAATTTTACTCCTGATTACAGATCCCAAAGCCTATCGTTTCTCCATTTCAGACACAACCTTTCCTGGTTTGCACTTCTATCAGACCTATTAAAGCAGATATCTTATTTGTGTTTTAGCCTCTCAGTGGCAATTTCCTTCTCTGCTACACAGGGCTGTGAGGTGAATTTAATTCACATTTGTAGGAGACTTTAAAAGCAGCCTCCCAAAGGTGTAGGAAATGCTCTTGTTGATCTATATCCTTATTACCACTAATCAAACAAAACTCATGTCTTACAAGTATGTAACTTGTTAGAGACAGTATTTTGAATGCATAAAGCCAAACTGTGGGCTAAACTTTGCTCTGAGTTATAGGAATGAGGCTTTCTGTGAATAAATTGAGAAATTGAAATGCTAGCATTGCTTTTGTCAAATAACATCAATTTTTTTAATACATACTGAAGCCCTACCTGCACAACAATTTTAGTCTTGTCATTTGAAAAGGCCAGAAAAATCATTGCAGAAATGTAATGTAATGAATATCAGTTGAAAGTTTACTGTAGTAGTATTGTTAGCACTGAAGTAATGAATCTAGAGAGAGCTCCCTAGAGAACTCATTTAGTAAACTGCTTCAGATTTATTGTTTGACAAACAAATCCCTAATGGCAAAGCTCTCTCCAGCATTATATTATTGATGGTAAGATGAAGGTTTTTTTCCTGGCTGCGTTTTTATCTTTGGGTAAAATTCTCATATTCTTTCCTTTAGTTCAAAATAGTAAAGCTTCTGTTTTTGTGCTACTGCCTAGAAGCTACAAGAGGAGGGCTTCTCCTGAATCCTCTTTGCCTTTAAATTATTATCCTTTTAAAAACATAGTAGTTTTTTCTGTATTTGCTGAGTTGAAGACAACTAACCATAACGAAAGACACCCATTAGACTCAGTTCACCCATTTAAATTTCAAGGGAAAATAGTCTCTTGAACTGTGTTTCCTGTTGCCCCCGTGCAGGTCATTAAGAGCAGCTATGCTTCGTTTGAGAGCTTCCTTCCCACCCCTTCTCACTTGCAGAAAGCCTTTGTTGTTAAATATCTGAGATTAAATAACTTAGATTTTATTTTGCTTGATTTCTTTATGCTGAATGCATGTCAGTTTAAGTAGGCCAGCCTTTTTAGTAAAGTCACTCTGGAACTTCTGAGAATGAATGAATATTTTTCACTTTTACCTAAAGACAGCAAAAAGCCATCTCTGCATCCAAAGATGGATTGGATGCTCCAGAGTTAAATACAGACACCAGCAGTATTCAGTGCTCACCAGAGAGGGACACAGAGAAAGAGTAACCTCAGTGACTTCTTTTTCTCATCACCTCTCTGAGGTGCATATCACAATCCATGTATTGTGTTTACAGGAGTGCAACTGACTGTATGTGTCTGTCTCTAGAAACCTGTATCTCCAGATATCCCCCTTCCTTTTTTCTTCTCTTGTCTTCCTTTAAACTACTTAGCATTCATCTGACTGTTCAGGTGAGCTAAAATAATAAACCCCCCACATTTTGTGAACAGCGTGTCTCAGAAACCTCTTTCTATTCTATTGGTAGTGTTACTTTTTCCCTACATACACGATATGACTTATTTCTTAGGATGTTTTTAATAGTTTATTCTTTGCAAGTACTCCCGAAAGTGTGATCTTGGGGGAGCAAAGTCACAAACCTCACAGGATGGGCTTTCAGAGGGGCTCAGTGGTACACACTTTTTTCCCTGTCCCTTTATACATGTGCACAAGTGCATTTTACCATATGTGTCCTGTCATAACAAACACGAGGTATGTGCATGCTCGAGAAAACATTGTGCTCTTATTGCGAAGCACAAAATCACGCAGTTACTGTTCAGACCACTGGATCCTGATATTTTGTTGTAATCTGTATTTGTTTGCTAAGCGTTTCACATAATTGCAGGTTCTCTGACATGTTGATACAAGCCTGAACAAAAAGTGTTTTGCATAGCTTTGTGGTGGAAGGGAGGAACCCACGCTGACATAATCGGAGCTGATTTTGATACATTGAGGTGACAACTGTATCATTTGCATCTCCGGTTCTTTCAGGATTGTGCAGTATTCTACAGTCTGACCAGCACAATCAGATTTTCTTATTTTGTTTTTGTGTTTTTTTGTTTTTTTATGTAATGACAATTCTTGCATCTTTGCGGTAATTTCTGTAGTCTTTATGTTGGGTCTTTGATGCTTTATTTTTCTGCAATATGCTTTCTGTAATGTCACAGAACTGAACTCAGTATTAAGGAGTTGAATATTTGCCACCCTTTACCATGACAAGGCAGCTGTTCTCTCTTTAATAGAACTTCTTTATCCAGGAAGCAGATGTGGTCATGTACTTTATTATTCAGAATTTGATTTCCATGGCAAGTGGTTTTGCATTATCACTACGGGGAACTTTAATACATATTTAACAGAAAGATTTCTTGATGTTTTGTTCACCTTCCCCATGAAAATCAGTCCAGTAAATCCTATAGGGTGTACTTGTGATGATATTAGCATGGTTTTTATATTGATGATAACTAACCATTTCAGACACATGGGAGAGGGTTTTCATAGTTTTGCTGCTACCGTGTAGAGAACTACAACATTATCAAAAGACATTAATCTCTGATGTCTTTGTAAGCCTGGTTTTGGAACCTCCTGTTTATGTGGGCCCTGTTCTTTCCTCAGCATGAAAGGTATGCTCAGTTCTTGACAATCAAAAAGCAATTAGACTTGTACCTATTTACTTCAGCAGAGATTTTTACTGACAGAAAGATATAAACATGAGCTCTGATCAGGAGCTAACAAATTATACAGTGCTCTGCTCCACTTTTCTTGGCTGGATTACTGGTCCGTTCTCAGGCAATCAGTAATTCTGGAGGAACAGCCTTTTTGCATCATTGTGCTTAGTCTGAATCTAAAATACCAAGTTCTTAGTCCATAATTCTCAGTAGTCACCTCCACTGACCACCTGGTGCACGCCTTGAGCTCTCTCTGTACTAATGTTCTGTCCAAAACCATTCTTACTACTCCAAACCATTGTAGTTCCTTTACCTTGAATGCAAATTAATTTATCCCATCTATCTGCATATTGTTTCCATGTAATAAAAACATAATATTTCTCTCATGAATTATGAATCTTTCCCTCTCAGCATTCAGTAAAGTTGGACAACATGTATAATTTTGATTAAGATCATATGTACTGGACTTCAAGTTTAGGCCTACTTCACTGAAATATTTTCACAAATGAGGTTCTGAGGGGCTAAGCCTCCTGTCTGGGAAGTACAGTCATTATTTAGGCCCTTTGCCTCTGTTGAAGGATGTGCCTCAGTTGTGCCATCAAGTTAGCTGTGACATAGTATTTTTATTGCTTAGTACTTCTCTCTGTGTGCTGTAATGTCTCTCAGTATTTTCTCTCAGCATTTCACTGTAAAGGCTTTCTGATCCCTTTACAAGACAGCTGCAGGAGGTGTCTGTGTTGGGCAGGCTCAGGTACAGTTTTCCTCAGGTAGAACACGGGCAGATTCCTATTTACTTTGGTCACCCACCCATTACTTACAGTATTCAGACCCAGAGAAGGCTGTATACTCTGTAGTCACTATAATAACTTCTTTGCTTCTGATCACCACTTAGCTGCTCTTACAAGTCACAGCTGCATGTTTAAACAAACTATTTGGTGATCCTGTTGTGAGGCTTTTCTCTGTAACCAGCGTGTTGGTGTTCAGAAATTGCTGTGCTTTCCTCAGCAGGCTGCTCAGCTTATTGGCAGAATATTTAAACTACATAGGAATATTATTCTAAAGATATTTAACCAGAACAGAAACCAAAATGCGGTTACAAATCAGGATTTTTTTTATGAAATAACCTACAAAACAATCACAAAGATATTTTGTAGAGGTTTACATAGTAACCAGCCAATCTATATATTTAACTTTTGAAAGACCTGTATGTTTTAAAACATTCTGTAAATTTACAGCCCCTATTAACCATCTGTGGAATGTTTACATTCTCACCCTCCTTTCCTGAAGTGCTACAACTATTTCTGAAAGGTTACATATCATATCCTATTTGTTAGTACTGGAAAGATATCCATTAAAAATAATCTGCAGAATGCAGGAAATGAGAAAATCCAGATTGAATGTGTCTAACGTGGTATGTTGGGTTGCATTGATTTTTCACTCTAAGAGCACCTGGGAAAGAAACATTATTGGCAGGAGTTCAATCAGGAGTTGTAGTTGCAGGAGTCTTATTTTACATATGAATCAACAAACGACAGAATTGTTGTTAATTAAAGGAATTGAAATCTTCCTAAACTGGAGTCCATTTAGTTTCCTGAACCATTAAGGTGTTGGTTGTGGGCTTGGCAGACCCTTTTACCGAAGCATTGGCACTCACATTTTTATGCTTTCACTTGAAATAAAAGCTGTATTTTGAGCCATCATTTCACTGTTTAAACTTTAAGCCAGGATAAGCAAACACCGCTACTGAAAGGAGCAGCCTTTCTATTTCCCTCAGTCCCTCCCTGCTCACTCCCATGGCTTCTTTTCTGCTGACACGGCTGTTTTCATGGCCAAGCGTTGACCCAGTTCAGGGAATTGATCTGAGTTACAATTAACCAGGCAAAACCCAAGTAAGTGAATGAATAAAGGTTGATTGTGACCCAGATCAACCCCCTTATCCTTTTCATTACACAGATGAATGCATGCTCATGCTGGTGCCAAGGAGGGAGATGTAAGGGAGACTGACAGTCAGTAGGATTGCTTCTCTCAGCGGCAGTGCTCCATTATGTCAGCTTGTGACATTACAGCATTAACACACCACCTCTGAGGGATTTGTTTCAGTTTCTGTCACAGCTTTGAGGGATTTGGTATTACTTTCTCTCTTGGGCTGGTTATATTGCTAAAATGTTTTATTTTGCAGAAAGTATATCTGTAAGTAGGTATAAATGGGGCTGTCACCTTGCTCCTGTAGGAAGCATCTTATAAAGTGATAGTAATTTGCATCAATTAGCATGTTAAAATGAAAGCTGACAGAGAGGTAGGGGAAGATATTAAATCCCTACACAGTTTTTTGGTTGACAGAGAGAAAGTAAAACTTTTAATGGTGGCAGTAAGTGAAAGACTGCATGGTGAGCTTCAGCCTGTATCAAACAACTGTTGTAATGAACATTTTTCTCATGTGTGGGATTCTCTGGGCCTTGATGTCTTGTAGGTGGCGACATTCTCTACTTCTGCTTGTTTGTGTTCACCCTTGCAAAGCCCACTGTGCCCTGCTGACACCAGTATTTGTGTGGGCATTCAGTGAACCAGATCAGAGAACTGATCCAGTTAAAAAATAACTCACACAAGAAAACCCATCAGGTGGACTAGTTTCCCATTTTGATTTACTCTCTCCACAAAAAATAGTGCAGCTGACGCAGCTCAGAGCATAGTCACTGTTTGAGGTAGCATGATTGCTGAAACATTTGTATTTGGACTTCGTCCCTATGTTAGAAAGACTTTCTTCACTAGGTTAATGTATTACACTTTTCACGTGGTGATCAGAATCTAACTAGGGTAAATCTCTCTCTGGCTTTATTAGCATGAACAGTAGTGGAAAAGTATCAGTTACCTAATAGCTCCTTCCAAGCTGCTGAATTCAGGGCAGCACCAACTTAGAGCAGTTAAACTGTCTAAGACTTGGGTTTGCCGGTGTTGGGCTGCACCTCCTACAGCTCCAGCACTTCAGCAATCCCAGTTTCACCCAGTGAGCATCCAGACTGCAGGATGTACCTGCTGCCCTTTTTTTTGCTCAGTGTGTAATTTGCTTGGCAGGCTGCCTGTTGTGCAGGACTGGTTTACTTGTCAAGGGCAGAGCTTTTTACAGGAGGGTCTCAGTTAGGCTGCTGAGTAATTCAACAGGGTTTTTGTCTGCACATTCCCCAGATACCTCAGCACGTACTTAATATATCCTTTTGCTAAGGGATTTTCCTCATCTAGGGCAATTCTGTTCCAGTAAAGGCAAAATTCACCTCAAAACTTGCCTCGTGCATCTCTTTAAGGTAGTAATGGCTTGCTCATTTGAAGGAGCACAGACTCCTTTCCATCTCTGTCTGCTTTAGCTTTTAGGAAGTCTCAGGTAATCACATTGTCTCCTAATAAAGTTTAACTGTTTCTTAACTGTAACTTTGCAGTCTATCGAAATGTATCTGTGTTACTTTGACCTTTAGTTTGTGCCACTATCCCCTTTTCTCACCCCAAATCTGATGGGTGATTACTCTTCCAGACCTGCTACAAAGTTTTCCTACAGTTTCTGGCTTTTCCTGGCACAAGGCCTGGATAATACACATTCAGACAATTAATCTACTGAGAAAACCGAAATGTTTTAAATAAACTATAAGATGTCACTTCAGTAAACAGGTTTCATACTTGCTGTTCATTGGTATCTACGTTGCATCTCCACAACCTTTAGTCTCTCTCTGCTTTTGTCTCGACCAGGATACCACTGGGACATTCACATTCCTTGACAGCATCTCTCCTGCTTACTTGCGGAAAAGTTTTTGGTTAATTTAGGCAGCCAAAGTAATCACAAACAATGTGTGTAGGGGGAAAAAAAAATTAGTAGTGGGAGTTATTTGGGGATTTTTTTCCCCCAAAAAAATGTTTGTCAGAATGTTCTGACATTTTGCTTTGCCCAATTTTGACAACTAACCTGCATGTGAAAACACCCAGACAGGTTTTGACAGGCTTAGGTTCAAGCTGTGTCTCTTAACAAAAGAGCCTTAAATTTATTTAAGTGTTGCTTTCCAGACATTCTGCAGTTTCCACAGCTCTTAAGTCATCTACCAGCTATACTCTTACACTGATTTTAATGGCAATAAAATTAGCATAGGGCAGGTGGAAAAGAGAATGGGGCTACTTTGTGTCTTGAGGTAGCTACAAATGTGTTCTGAGCTGCCTTCTCAGCCTTGACTCGCTCAAGCTCCCTGTTTGCAGTGCACAGCAACATTTGCCATGGAAAATGTTATTTATTTTTCTTCCATGGTAAGGATTTTGATATTCACTAAAAAATCAAAATTGCCACTAGGTCTTGGTTAAGCCTTTTTCATTGAAAGACACCAGTCTTTTCTTTTGATTATAATTGTGTTATATAGCTCATTTTTTAATAGATTAAGTTCTGAAGTCATCAGCTTTGTATGATATGGCACTGCAACCTGGTCTCCAGTTTTGCCAATCTTAGTGGGATTGATCAGCAGAACAAAATAAAATATGTGTGCTGGCAGCATAGCAGCCTTAATATGGAATTATTTAAATGCCACTTTGCCATCATGTTCTCTCCCTCTTACTGTTTGTATTAGTACCATCATTTTCTATATATTTATCCAAAAGTGTGAAAATCACCTTCTAATATAAGGACAATTGATCTCCCCAGACTGTAGTCATGTATCAAAATCCTCATATAGCTAAAAGCTAGAGCACAGTTAAGAGCAAGTTAGGGAAAGGAGGAGTTTTAGCAGTAAATCACAACAGGGTTGGAGTTAAGTGCTCCAGGGCATTCAGCTAATACCCAGTGTAATCTGAAGGCTGAGTCCTGCTAGTTAATTTCCTCCCACAGCCCAGGGTTTAGATGACCTAACAGGCCTCAGGCCACCACAAGCCTGTTGACAAGGGGACAGTGTGGGACCATGTCAAGAGCTGTGCTCGAACTGCTGGCAAAGCTGGGGTGTCAGAGGCTGGTCATCCCTTCTTAAATGCAAGCTGGGGGTAGAAGTTGTTAGCATCCACCACTCTAACAACACCCTTTTTCTTACAGTAAGTACAATTGTTTCTTGAACAACAAGGTGAAGTTGGCTGACAAACATGATGCCTCCTTCCTACACTACATTCCGACACTGTCAGCCACAAGCATTTCCTCATGCTTAAAGGGGCACACCATGCCTGACAAAGAATTTAGTGTTGTTGCAGTAAGTCAGTAGAATTTTACTCTTTCTCAGTCATGGTGGAAATGCTTGGTTGAGAAAGGGTAATAGTGCTCTTCCTCCAAAATGCAATGAATACCCTTTGATGGTCCACCACTAAAACGTGCTTTTAGTCCTGTGTGGAAAATGCTTTGCAGCTATTTGCCTTAACACTGGACTATGATTTATTTGGAAGGTGCAGAGCCACAGTTTGCCTCTCAGAATATTCCAACAGGTTCATTTTTTTGAGGTGCTAAATTTGTCTGTGGTGGATTTTGGATCTGTTTTGGCAATACACAAAACCCCAGAGTGTTAGTTTGTTGAAAGAGTACATGGTATGTACAGTTACAGTCATGACAGCAGCTTTTTTTATGTTGGCCCAGAGACCCTCAGCTATGAAAGTAATTAATGGCTTTCAGCAATGAAAGCTATTAGTAAAATATCTCAGTGCTCCAAATCATCCTGCTTACTATATCACTGAAAGCAAAATTGTTAAGTTCCTGCAATTAAAATGAAACCTTATTTTTGACTGAATACGCTGGGATGATATTGAACAACATGTCAAGTGTGGAAATAGGGATTTCTTTTGCAAAGTAAAATGCAATTCTAAAGAGGCATGGAAGTGCAATTGGATCAGGCTCACATCTAATTCCTAGCAAATAAGTGTCCAGATCATACCAGTCAGTATTCCCAGTTGTCATGCTGGTGGACAGCAGCATGCAGTAGAGAAGCAAAAGGGTGAACAGACCTGAAGAGTGAGATGATTTCTACAGCTCATACACTGGGAAAAATGAATGAGAAGAAAACAGTAGGGAGAGAAGAAATATCAGTAAATGACTGAAGCACCTTATTCTACAGTAGAGAATGCTAGATGCTGAAACACTGAAAACAAAATGAAAAGAAATATATAGGGGCATTATTTCATGTATATATTTAATTTCTCTTAATGGGTGAAAAAATTGTGGTCATTTTCTCATCCTCTTCTGCTTAATAAAGATATGTGCCATTAATTTGAGTTAGGAAAAGTAGTTAAAACATTTCAGAGTATGGTTGGCTTGTAAAATATCTGTCATGACTATTGCTTTGAAGATCATGTTCACAGTATGCTATTGGTGTTTTACATCTCTACAAATACTAAGGCTGCTGTAAAACTGAGCAGGAAATAACATAAAATTCCATAGGCTTCAAACAAAATTCTTGGTTAGTTTCTCCTGTGGGATTCATAAATTATGTGTACAATAAATTTTTAGAAGACATTAGAATGCAATATATGCTAATCCATTTTTACCTCTCTCTGGAGAGGATGCAGACAGTTCACGTATAGCCTTCAGCTTGTGGTAGACTTCGCTGCCTGAAAAACCTCATTTCCCATACAGAAGGGACCTTCACATACACACTTGTGACTATGCCTGAATCCCAAGAGGAGCCGAGGGAATGCCCTGAAGCTGTGTCAGGGGAGGTTTAGGCTGGATGTTAGAAAGAAGCTCTTTCCCCAGGGGGTGGTTGGGCACTGGCAGGCTCCCCGGGGAAGGTCACAGCACTGAGCCTGTCTGAGTTCAAGAAGCGTTTGGACGATGCTCTCAGGCACAGGGTGTGACTCTTGGGGATGGTCCTGTGCTGGGCCAGGAGCTGGACTGGATGATCCTTGTGGGTCCCTTCCAACTCAGCATATCCTGTGGTTCTGTGGCACTAACAATCAGTTCCACTCATCCTGTATTTGGGAGAAGAAGTGGAAGCTAGGAAGAACACCTGTCTTTTTATTAGCAACCTAAACCAAATTTTTTTTTTTAAAAGAACAGAAATTGCATGGGCTTATTTTAGAGGACAAGAGTCTAGTAGCCTTTATTTTCATCACAAAAGTTGTTGTCTGAAATGCTTGTCCCAGTACTGGCCGAGTTTGGACCAGATGCTTCCTGCTGGTGTGTTCAAAGACAAATTTTCTGTGTTTTCCAGCTCGTTACAAGGCACCCTACAGCTCCTCCTGGTGGTAAAGCACTGGAAAATGAGGACAAGGAAGATGTTAAGGCGGTATCCTTTGTGCGGGAGCAGCACAGATAATCAAATACAATATAAAAACCAAACCAAACAAACGTAATCAAATGACTCATGCTCTGTCGAATCCCTGAAGTAACTGAATGTAGATAAATAAGAGGGTTGCATATGCTTACTTTCCTGCAGAATAATTTTCAGATTGCAAGCTGAAATGCAAGCCCAAGTAAATGAAGTAAGAAGAGTAACATTAGCAATCGGTCACATCTGAAGCATAAATTCTAATGATGCTTTCTGAAAATACGTCTCTACATCCAGGGTTTAATAGCCTTTGGTAACCTGGAACATAGCAGCCTTGGTGTGTATTTTTAATGACATTCCCCTCCTCCCTCCTGGCAAACACAAGCTCTAATGCTTAAGCCATGCTTCTTTAGTAACTAGAGATGCCTAACACAATTGAAGAAATACAGCATATACTCATTGTTTTAGAAATAAACACAGTATCTGTCTTCTTGGAGAAAGGCCACCATACTGTAAGTTAATTGTAAGGCTTTAAATTTAAACTTGAGACAACCTACTAATTCTCTTCCCACCAGTCCACCTTAAAAGGATCTTTAGTACCCTTTAGTTCATTGATTATTTGAGCAACGTAAGTTTATAGCTAATACAGCTCTGTGTTCTAGGTCATTTGTTGCAAACCAGCCAGTTAGTTGTCTGAAACTAATACCATGAGCCGATACTGCAGACATCTCCCAAGTCCAGCTTTACTTCTGCATAGAGTGCAAGTTGATGTAGGCAGCTTTTTCACAGCAGGAGCTGTCTGGAGTGAACTGGAAACTTTCTGGAGCAGAAGAATTACTAATGGCTTTCACTAGTATCAATTGTTGCCCTTTTAGTGAAGTGGGTTTTAACTGAAAAAGCTGTGGGCTTAGATTACATATTAGGTAGAAATGTTTTATTGTGAGGGTGGTGAGGCACTGGAACAGGTTGGCCAGAGAAGCTGGGGATGCCTCATCCCTGGAAGTGTTCAAGGCCAGGTTGAACACGGCTTTGAGCAACCTGGTCTAGGTGGAAGGTGTCCCTGCCCATGGCAGGGTGATTGGAACTAGATGGTCTTTATGGTCCCTTCCAACCTAAACTATTGTGTGATTCTGTGATACAGACGCCTTGTGAATTCCTGCAAATTTTGAGACAGAATTCGGAAAACTCCAGACTTGATAAAACCAAGAAAAGGTCTGGTGACAAATTACTCTCCTTGCAAGAACTACAGCATTTTCATTTTTCCCTTGCACTGCTGATGCAACTTGTAAACAGGAATCCTGCAAAGGCTGGTCACTGCTTCACAGGTATTGATTGTAAGGGAACATACTCTCTTATTAAACTTTGGGGTTTTTTTTCCTTTGATCCCTCTTTCTCTGGTATTTTATACAGGATTTAATTGCTGCACTCCCCTGGTTGGACTACAGGGATATTTGTGTCTTCAGAAATGACTGATTTATTTATAATTACAGAGAGCAAAATAACAGGAATACACCTTTGGCTAACATAAAGCAGGGGAGCTGCTTTAAGTACTATAGAAGTATTATGGATACCTTTGTCATGCTTATGCTTGTAATGTCTTTTGAACTGTCCTTTTTGGTCAAGCATTTAATGAAATGCAGTTTATTGATTAAGCTCTGCAAAAAAAGTATTCATCTATCGTATTGTGATCTGCAGAGCTGTTCTTGAAACAAACACTTTCGTAAGTCTCTGTTGTACCTGTCAGCACATTTTATTGCTGTGCCCCAGCATGTATGGATTACCACATCAATTCTAGGTTTTTGCACTGTTTTGCTTTGCCAATGACCAGGCTCTTTCCACAAACTGCAAATTAGTATTACCAATGCTTGTTTTTTTGGCTCAAACTTATGCCAGCAATAATACCTGCCTGGCCTGGGGCTGGTTTTAGCACAACTTGCATTCTTTGCTGCTCCTTTCCCCGAGATTGCTTCGTTCTGGGTTTTTAATCACTATCTATAGAAACTGAGCCTACTGTGGGAGGAGGAGGGAAATTCCTGGAGCAATAAATAGGACATCAGAGCAACATAATCCAAACAAACCCATCCTGCTTGACTATGGCATTATTTCCTGCGAGCCCTGCACCCTTTTCTCTCAGATGAGATCCAAGCCCATGTAAAGTTTAGTAGATATTTCACCACAACGGTTCTCTTTTCTTTCTAGGCAGTTCTGGAAGCTGTCTTCTCTTTGCTCCAAAGAAAATATAGCAGGACTAGTTTCCCAGGCTTACACCTGCCTAACCACTGCTTGCTGGATCCATCCACTTGTTCTTGAGTATTTTGAACAAGATCCCAATATCCTCCTGATCTCTTTGAATCCCAAAGATTCTTGTTATCTGCAAGAGTTAGGTAGGAATAGTATTGTGGTTATCCAATTGCCTATATACAAGTACTCTGGTGTCAGCAATTCTGTGATGCTTAGTCCTCTCATAAAACTAAATCCTTTTAAACCCCCTAAAGTCTGAGAAGCAGTATTTACCACCTGGACTAAGGGAGTACTTTCAAAACGGCTTTGAACTACAGTCTAAACAAAAAAATCTTCTATTTCAATGTGTGTAGGTAACAGAATAATTAGCTGAGAAAGGGATTGTATGTACATTGGTGTCAAGCAGATATCATGGATAGTTCAGCTTGTCTGGCCCTCTCAGTTCCTTTTATTAGTTGTCTCTACTCATATGGTCATGAGGGGCATTATACCAAGAAGAAACATCCAAAAAAAGTTAGGTTTCCATTGCCACAATCTCATGGGTGAGCAAAGAATGCTTCAGTAAACATGTAATCTGTGAAAATTAATAGTTCTAAAAGACGGCATTACATTTTTCTTGGTAGATGTCATCATAGGGACAGCTGATTCGTTGCAGTGCCCACTTCAGGGAGACAGTATCAGTGAAGTAATTAATCCTTCATGATTCCTCTGCACCTTGAAGCATTTGTTTCTTGTCTGACAAAAGAAACATTCTGTCTCTGTGTTGTTGTTTCTCATGAAATTTGCCACTTCCTAGAAATTTATTCTTAGCTGCAGTTGTAGCTGCCTTACTCTTTTGACACACTAATTATTTGAACACCTTCTCACCCAGACCAGGGGTGCAGCACTGCACTGAGTCTGTTTTATTTAAGTTTAGTTTAGATATTGAGACAAAACATGGATTTACAATGTGATTGAAACTCTGTGAGCTCTTAGGAGACTATCCCATAAATTGATGCTTTGGAGTAACACTAGGTGGACACCTGGATCTTCTGAAGCTCTGTGAGTTTTGTGTTACATGTTCTCTTTTAGAATGGCATGCACTGGGTCTTCCTTCATTGCTATTTCCATACGTTTGGCACTTAACCTTCAAACCTGCATTCAATATTATTGTAAACAGCATCAATTACTTCTTAGTACTATGGAAATAATTGTGGTGCCAGTAGGTGCAGGAAAAGAGATTACACACAATAATCATTTGTTGTTTGCAGAACCCCCTAAAAATGAACTCAAACTACGTAGCTATTTCTTTTTCACATGCAATAAAAAGAAGTCATGTTGTAAAGTGATTATTATGAACATCATGCAAAAACTAGCAGACTTGGGGAAAAAAAAATTAAATGATCAAAGAAACAAATTCTGAGAGGAACACCTTAAATGTTTAGCCTGTGTAGGCTACAAGAGTTTTAGAGCTGCACTTCAGACACAATACGTATTTCCTAGTCCTTCTATCTTTGAAAAAATACCACGGTGTAACTTGAATGTGGTGAATTTGCTTCAGGAGTTTATTACAGACATATTTAATACATTTTACAGGGCTAAATAGTTGAAATATTGACAGATTCACATGGCATAAATCGATGTTTCAGAGCATAAGAGACTCAAGAAAAATACAGACAAAGTACAAAATATTATGCAAGTCAGGCTTCACAAAAGGTCACTTTTTTATTTTTATTTGCAGATGCTTAGAAGTGTTGGCAAATTTATTCACATAGGTGAAAGGAGAGACCAATTTATTCAAACCTTGCTCAGAACCGACAGTCACTGCTGAAACAAAAAGATGTTCCACTCCAAGTACCACCCAAACAAAACAGGTCTGACATGCAGGCACAAATGAGAATACAGAGCCATTCATTGGTGTTCCTGAAACTTTGGTCTCTTTTGATTGTGCTTGAACAGACTGTGTAGCTGCAGACCATGTTCTTAAACACTGAAGCATTTGGCATGAGAGTGACTGCCAGTACTGCTGGACAACCTCTCAGCTGACCTGAGTCGTGTCACCTTCCAGAGGCAAGAGTTATATATTTTGCAGTTTCTCTTCTAAAATGCCTCTAACTGTAGTGGCGCTTTAGGTAGCACTTGCCAAGCTTTGTAAAGGACTCAATTCACCAGGAAGAAACAGTTTGTGAAAACCTATGAAAAGAAGAAATGAAGCCTTTAGAGACAAGCTGTTTTTACTTCCTTCACCATCCATGAAATTGTGCACCCACGCCTGTGGGGAGCGTGCAACATTTAAAGGTGCAGATATTCTACAGGACTGTGTGTCACTGAAGGCATGATGAAACACTCGTGTGCCAGAGCCTTCAAAAAATGAAAACTAACCTTTCTCTGGGCCCAACTGCATCCTGTAAAACCTTCAGTAGAAATATGTCCGTACTCCAGTGGCACTTAATAAGAACTGTCTTCCTCTATCATCAAGAACAACATTGTGTTCTTTGTGACTTGTCTTTCTGTTATTTTTGAACAAAACCATTCACTATAACAAAGATCAGTTTTCTTTCTCTGGCTAAAGCAGCCCACAACATGGTTATCTTTTATTTGCCTCTGTCTCTCTTCAGAAAGATGATTATATCTGTAGGTGACATATTGGTCAGTATTTACATTGCACATTGTCTGAAGAAGAGTATTTGGAACAATCTGCTCACTGCAGCTGAAACCACTATCTTTGAGAATATGTGTATTGAGCAGCTTCTGGAGTCTGGCTGAGCTGGGTAAAAAGGGTCTAAATTGTCACCTATATAGATATAAAAGGGAAAAAAAGAATTATGAACATGTGTTGCTTACTATTATGGTAAAGCTTAGGAACCTCATTCCTCATTGTGCTGGGTGCTGTCCAAAAATGACCCACCACTGAACAATGAACAAAAGGCTTTTCTGCCACAAAGAGCTCACAATTTAAGAGACAACAGGGTGGAGAAAGACAGTGAGGCATAAAGAAATAAACAGCTGCCAATGAATTCATAGGAGACTGGTACAGTTGTCATTGTTGGGCATTTAAAGGAAAGTGGATAAGAGCACAGCTTCAAAATTCCCAGTGCCCTGTTCTATAAAGAATAAATGTATTTATGGGACATGTTGAAATTGATAACTGTATCTTGCAAAACTCCCCTGAATAATGAAATCCATATACACACACTGTACAGTCTTTGGTATTTCTTACATTTTTTTAAGAATTAAAGGAAAACGAACACATTTTCTGCTGCAAGTATTCTGAGCCCTGGGGCTTCAGCCTTAGAGCAGTAAGCTTTGCTACCTGTGCCATAGGACTGAGTAGCTCAGCCCTTTGAAAGCTATCATCTGAGATGGTGTAGTTTCATAATGGGATCAGTGGTAGCCTTGTCCCCCCATGGCCACGGAGCAGTGATGTTCAAGATCCTGCAGGGGTGAGGTAGAAAAGGAACAAGGGACACACCCTGGATTTCAGCAGAGCAGACTTTGGCTTGTCCAGGTAAGTGGGATGCTGTAGGAGGCATCACCGAAGAGCAAAGGAGCTCACAATGTTGTTTGTGAGGAATAGTGTTGTCTTG
Source organism: Scytalopus superciliaris (assembly GCA_013400415.1). Classification (NCBI taxonomy): domain Eukaryota; kingdom Metazoa; phylum Chordata; class Aves; order Passeriformes; family Rhinocryptidae; genus Scytalopus; species Scytalopus superciliaris. The sequence goes on along the minus strand of VXBX01006008.1, from coordinate 277,726 downwards.
TCCATACCAGGACTTGGGAAAATGAATATACATATCACAAGACTGGCTCGACAAAATAGGGAACATGTGCCTGAGCTCCTGTGCAAAAAGGACATGTAAGAGGGAGAGCCAGACTACAAAAAAAGAATACAGAAGTTGCCCACAGTGGCATGGGTGGTATTAGGAAAGCAAAAGTTCAGCTAGAGCTGAAACAGACAATAGACATCAAGAGCACACTTACTGCTGTATAAGCATCAAAAAGAACAAATGATGAAAACATACACCCATGTGCTGGGTGGCAGCAGATTGAAAAATGCCTCTGTGTTTGCCAGCGTTTCCCAAACATTTGTGCCCAGAGACGTGTTCAAATAGGAGAGGTGGTGCTGGAGGATCAAGTCAGGGTTCACCTGAGAAATCCTAACCTGTACAAACACATGGGACCAGATGGGTCAACCTTGCTTATGTCCTTTGAAAATCATGGCACAAGTCCTCTTGGAAGCCAGTTCTCATCACATGAAGGAGAAGAAGCTCACTGTGAACAGACAGTGTGGATTTGCCAAGAGTGGTATGCTCGACTAACTCAATTCATGTTATAATATATATATATATATGACTAGATCTATGGATGAGGAAGGAGCAATGGATGTTGTCAGCTTGGACTTCAGCAGTCTTCTGTCCATGTCAGAGTGTCACAGTCTAGGTGTTAGAAAAACTGCAAATTCTAATAGTTTCAGTTTATTCTTCAGTCAATTTTTGTGTGTCTCCAGTAGTACACCTTCTACAAATGGCCTTTACACTGTCCCATATTCCAGTCATTCGTAGTGCTATAATTAACATCAGGAATTTTTTTTACTTTATATTTTCCCTTTCAGATGTAATGATAGAAATTAATCTACTCTGTCCTGGCAAACAGCTCATCCCTCCTCACTCCCTGCCCCACTTAGTATGGATACTTACGGGGCTTTTTGTTGTTTTGGGGGTTTTTTACCCCTTTTTCTTGCCTTCTTTCTGAGTTAAATGTCATTATACTCTGTGTTGATTCTTGCAACGCTTTTATCACATTGGTAGCATGCTCCTCTGTGAATTGCTGTCTAGTTTCAGGATGACTTTCGTTGTTGAATTACCAATTGCACTGTTGATTTGTAGGTCCTGGATAAATAAATAATCTAAATTTCCCAGTCCTTAGAGTTATAAAGAATGGCTACATTGCTTAAACACTAATTAAACTCTTCCCTCGTGAGGTTATTTTTCCCTATGCCAGTTATTCCATCGGGGCCACACTACTGAGCGAGACACCTTGATTTTGATGTGTGCGAGTTTGTGTCATCTCTATAGGCACAAAGAACTACTAAAATAAAAACCTGCACTTTCTGAAAGCCCTCCCTGCAAAGAAGTACCGACCAAACGCTTTGGAGTGTGTAACATCCCTATCACAAGCAGGTGATTCCATGGCCAAGTGAGCTTGGAGGGGAACTTCATGAGCAGGAGTCTTATCCACTGGCCACCAAGGTTCTTGATGATTTTAATACAGTACTTCAAATACCTGTAAGAGCTTAAACTTAGGTTCATATTCACTGGTGTATTCATTGCATATTCAAGATATGGTGCAATGGTAAATTTTTTTGCCTTTTATCTACTTAATAAATGCATCTGAAAACTCCTTTAACTTTGCAATTTTCCTTGATCTTAACTCACATAGAATAAAGGAACAAAGTATTCATGAATATCTTAATAAGGCTGATTATAAATTCAAATTACCTTACTTAAGCTTTAGTGTACTGTGGACTTTTATAATCATTTATGCATTACATAACAGGATTGTTTTTTGAAGAAAACAGTTCTCTTGTGATGGCCTTTCCCTGTAAAAAACCCAAAGTACTCATATAATTCAGAAATGCTTCTTTAGATGCTTCAGCTTTAAAGGATTTTCACATTTAATTTTCAGTCTGAACGGTAGCAGCATCCACATTCACAAATGTCAACATGAATCTGTCTTCTAAATTAATTTAATTATCTAAATATCAAAAGTAATTTCACACCTGCAACTCTTACCTAATTCACAAAAGGCAACACAACTATCCTGGCCACAGTCTTCCAAAAAAAGCTGTGGCTCTTGGATCCAGCTAGAAGTATTACATATCCTAGAGTCTTTCTTAGTCTTCCTTTTCTTGTCATAGCAGATTTGGTGGCTATACAATTATGTTACTTTAACGGTTCAAAATCTGTTTAAAAATACCCATATCACAACATCTAAGGGAAAGAATACTTTACCATCTCAAAGTATATGAGTAGCCCTTTAGAAAAAAATGCTTGACAGACAGAACAAAAATTGTATTAGGTTTTTTTTCCTGCATCCTGAAAGACCAAATGCAGAGATGTATCACATCACTGTCATAATGGATCATTTTAATTGTGGTGCTCAACAGCGATGTGGTACTGTTATGATTGCACTATAAAAGGCTTTTCTGATACCTTTCTATTTTTAACTTTCAGTGACATTTGAAGGGAATTCTAAATTTTAATTTTTTTTAATCAACCTTTTTAATAAAGGGAAAGTAAAAAGAAAGTCTTGACTATGTTGGGTTTGTCTTAAGATTTTTGGGGGGTACGGGGGAGGAAGGAAAGCGTATCAACTGGATTTAATTAGATAACAGGGTTGCTTAAATAAGAATGAAACAGGCATCTTGTTTTATCTGCCTTTATTATCAAAAAGCAATCACTGAGTTTTAAATAAAGGAAAGGCTTATGTGTCTTTCCAGTCCTGCCCCAAGAACAAATGTATAAGTTGGCCATCAAGATAATAACCTTGAGGCTAGCAGGAATGCCTTAGCCACTTGCACACATTAACTTATGATGTTCCATCTGGTCCTGCGTTTCTCTGCTAAAAGACATGAGAGTTTATTAACCTCTGTCCATCTTGAAAAACAATGCACCTTCCTCTCAGTTTCCTTCCTTCCTTCCCTTCATACTTTCTCTGGAGTGTCTCTGCCTCTCTGGCTGATGCAGTAAGAACTCGCCCTGCATGTCTCAATCCATCTCAGCCATTGTGCAAAGGAGGAGTAAGGCACAACCAGACACCAGCTACCTCAGAACTCATTGTGGCTGGCTCAACGTTTTACTTACATAAAATTTGCAGCACTTTTAGTGCTTTAAAAGTCTTATTTCATGTAGGAAGACCCTTGTAAGCAGATCAAAACCTTATTTTTCCTAGAAGCTCTTTTTAGAATTAGGAAATTTAAGGAGGTGCAAAAGCCTTTATAGGAGTCTGAGATGCAGTAAAATGAGGCTGGATACATGAATAAGTAAGATCTATAGTGGGAGGAGATGCTAAAAAAGCTGTGGGACATATGTTGCAAATAGATCAATGTAAGGACAGTCCTATTTTCTTCTGAATTCTCACAAAGTTTCTGTGAAAAAACTGCTGTTGTCAACTGACTAGCACTGTGGAGGAAAAACCCTGTTTGAAAAACCATCTGTATCTGTAGCTTGCTGATACCACAGATAACAACACAGCAATCTCCAAATTAGTCCCTTGAGCTGCTCTTGCCTGCAGGCTGCAGCTCAGTCTACAGTACAGATATTAGCTGTGTAGCTGCACCAGCACAGGTTATTTTCCTGCTGTCTTTGGCTTGGGTTTCTACAGACCAAATCTGAAAATGTTCTTTCCTAATTTATTTGCTCTCCTTCCAAATTTTCTGCAAAATTGTCAAGGTTGTTCTCATGAAAGTAGTAATTGCCACTTCCTGAAATGACAAGGAAGTCTCCAAAACACAGCAATGCAAACTGAAGCTTTTCTTGAATGTGGGATTCACCCACTTTTACAGCAGGTACAGCCTAATGATGGAGCTGTGTCTGACAGGCACAAAGGAGGTTATGGGGTAAAAGATCCAGTCCAGCTTTCTAAGGGTAATGAGGAAAAAGATTGGGCTCAGCTGGCTTGTATCTTATTTAAAATTCCTCCAGACACTCGTGCTTACCTTAAGCTGTCTGTAACACAGCATTGCAAAGGTTGAAGGTGCTCTTTATTCTAACAGAGGTCACAGGCATTTCCCGGTTTCCTTTTTGTTACTGACCATGGTTCTCTGTTGTCTCTGCCTGGATTCCCAGCAGCCTGGCTTTTAACAGACTTGTCCTCTTTGCAGGCCTACTGATTCCTGGAGACCCTGGTTTTACCCTGTAGCCTGGGTATGTGAGAAGGCAGGAAGCAGAATTGAGGAGCCAGTTTGAAGTGTAGTAACTCCATCAGTGCAAGTTTGGCAGTAAATCACACAGAATCACAGAATGTTACAGGTTGGAAGGGACCACCGCCCACAGAGAGACTCAGGAGGTGCAAAAGAGGTAAGCAATCAGCTCCCTGTCTAGTTTTCTAAGATTTGAAACTCTTTCTGAGTGCTTTGGTGAGTTTCAAGGCTGAAATATTTCCAGGAAAATAATCTTCTTGCATTCACATCAGCTTTGCTGCTGTAGCTTTGACCTGATGGATTGGTCTGTCCTTCACTTGTACGTGCCAAAGATCATCTGATCTTTCCTGCCTTACATCAAGGCTGGTTAAGAAACGTATGAAATGTGATGCTTGTTGTGACACTTAGAGCTGAACTGTCCTTGGCAGCTTTTCCAGGTGCTGTGTAATTTCCACAAAGCTCTGAGGGAAAAGAGTAAAAGAGAAAGAAGGAGTAAGAGAAACTGGCTTTCTGCCAGGATATCTAGGAAGAAAAGTGTAATATGAATCAAGGGGGAAAGCTTTTGTTTTAAATAAGATTGAAGGGATTGATACTGGCCTTGAAAGGTATGATTATGGTCTCACTTGCCCATTTTACACTGCCTCCTGTTGAATTACTCATCATTGATGCTGGAGAAGTGTAATCAGGGCCAATATCTTGAGAACCAACAGACTTTATTATAAATGGTCCCATAGATTCACTCAGATTATTGTATATCTTTCCAGGAACATTAATATTTTTGAAAAATCTAAGGCCCAATTCTTTAGCTTCCCCAATTCTTTGACTTTTTGACTTGGTTATATAAATGCAACTAAATAGAACTTGGCTTGTACTCAGCTCAGCTGTTGAAACCTGTAATAACTATATTTTATATGAATAGTTTTATGAACAAATCAATTTGTGCCCTTGCATCCTTTTTGAGCAAGTGATAAACAGAATATTACAGATGTTAATGTATTTGTGCCTTAAGTCAATTACAATATGTTTAAGGTATGGTAAACTTCAAATGCATGTTATTTTGTCTTCCCAGTCATTAGCTGGCAGTGGATGCCTTTAAGAAAAGCATCATGAGCTTCAGCCACTAAAAGTCAAGTGTATTAATGTTTGTAAACTGCAGGACTAATTTGAGAGGACAGTGTTCTGAAAACAAACTTCACAGGCTGAAACAAATCTCCTACCTATAATTACAAAACCTGACGTGCATAAATAAGGAGGAAACCTCTGCCAGTCCTTTGAGTACTTTTTGAAAATAAGTCCATAGCCTTTTATAGGATCGAAAATTCAATACTCCTCAGTTTTACATGAAATTTTACACTGCCAGCTGAAGTTTAGGTGCCCTTTTTGAAGGAGCCTCACTTAAAATAAGTAAAAAGATATTGTTTACATGGATAAAAATGTAGAGTTACATTTTGAGGGGAACTCTTCAAAACTGTTGTGTTTAGTATATGTTGTTGTATATATTGTTGTTTAATAATTTGTGTATGTACTTATTAGGTACTTAGAAAAGCACAAACCAGTAGCAAGTGATACTTTTTTCTTTCAGAGCACTGTTTCCAGTCTTGATGTAGTTATGTTCCTCATAGACAACATATACACTTGCTTAGGTGTGCTTCATTTTGTCCCAATTGGACTTTTGCTGAAGACAATAGCATTAGCAACTGCTTTAGACAGTCCTTAGAATGTGTCTGAAAATTCATTGCAAGGGCTTGGTAGTGTGTAGTTTACAGTATGTGTGTTACTCAGTGCACCACAAGATCCATGTGTTTGCTTTTTCTGGGCAGTTTAGTGCTGCTTTGGTTTTGCTGTTAGTGGGAAGTTGCAGGAGCCTTATTTGCATTTAGTCTCAATTCTGTCCTCAAAGAATGAGTTCAAATTTAAAAAAAAAAAAAAAAAGGATAGGAAAATTAGGAGAGCAGAATTCCAGTAGAATCCAGCAGCAGGTACTTCGTGTTTTGTGTCCAGGGGTTTTCTTATCATTAAGGGCATTAGTGCATACCTGAGATACAAAGTCAGCAGGCAGACCTAAAACCTGATATGAATGCCATACTTCTCATCCACAGTGCCCTCCACAGTAGTCTTCCATCAGCCTCAAATCATTAAAAGGTATTGGTTGTGTTATTGTAGATGACTGTATTTGGCTTGAAGGAGGTCTTTGGGATGAGTTGCTCAGACACCTCAAGGCTTTCTGGATACACACAGCATAGAGGAGCTGCTAATCCAGTGCCCACAGTGTGTTTTTTCATGAAGGCTTAGGGCAGAAACAAAAAGAACAAGCAAACCTTGCAGTGCTCCTGCACCATCAAACAGAGCTACATAAATTAATAGGTTACAAGGCCTTGTCTATCTAGGTCTCTTACAGTAGTCAGAAGCTGAAGAGGTATGTGCCAAGAGGGATGTCCAACACCATCTGTCATGCAGGAATGTCTCGTACAACTTCCATTCAGTCATGGCAGACACTAGCAGGGGGCATGGAGTCTCTTTTGGGGTTGCTTGTTTGGCTTTTTTTAATAAATGCTTTATACTTCCCTACAAATTATGAAAGTGTTCCCATACAAATTGTTTTCTAGTTTTTTTTAAAAAAAGAACTTTGCTTAAGAGGTCTCCCAACACTCAAATCAACATTTGAAAGGATCTCTCAGAATGTTATTCACATATTTAAAGAAATGGGAAAATGGCAATAAATCCTTTGTATTTTCATATATAATACAGTATATATTCTTAGACAAATAGTCTTGGTTACTTGGGAATAGAGAATTTAAAAGAACTAAACATGGTGCCCTGACTTGCACAGCTCAAGAAGTGCCAACTCAGAACAGCTTCAGGACACCTGTAGTTACCCAAAACACTGGAACAGAAGCAGGGAAAAAAAGGGAAAGTGATACTTTTCACCTAGTTTTTTCAGGACATACTTCTGCAACAGACACATGTCATACCAGTGCATTAAATCAGTGGGAATTAAACAAAATATTAAAAACTTGAGAGATCTGAGATATTTTTCATGAGTCTGCCTAGCCTTCAAAAATCCCATCCTGGACTCCTAATATCAAGGCCATTTTATGGAAATATGAAAGGTTTCCTAATTTGTGCCTCTAAGTACTTTAATGTGCTCCACCTGATAGTTCCCTGAGATTCCCAGTCACAACTGGCGTTTTTTGCTGGTTCTCAAAGAAACTAAAAAGCAGATTTGTTTCCTGCTCTGAAGTGTCTGGGCAGATGAACAGCAAATAAATCAAAGTCAATATCAAGTTAGGTTCATTTTTTACATATTGAATGTGTGCTGCTTTGTTTCTTGATGCAATTATGGTATATGCTTTCTAGTGGCACCAGTCAGTTATACTGGGATGGTGTCCATCCCCACAGAGCCTTGAGGCCAAGACACCAGTAGTGTGTTGGTAACATGCAGTGATTAGTTGTATCCTGTTTGTTAAGGCAGATGTTAAGCAATATCAGCGCCAAGATCAACGCTTAGAAACATCACTGCTGACTACCCTTCAAATTTTGAGCTCCTTAAGGCTGGCAGTCCAGCTACTTTTCCATGCACACAAGCCATGCCCTCCGGATGGGCTGAAAAGATCCTTTGGGAGCTTGCGTCAAAAGCCTTTGAGTCAAGGTAAACGATGTTGACTTTCATATCCTTATTTACTGAACCAGTTACCTCATCACCTTTGACTCCTTCATTTGTCCAAAAATGATGTTCAGGAAGATTTACTATGTTCTCTTCTGAGGAACTGAGATAAAGCTGACCAGCCTGTAAGTTCCCAGATTTTTCTTCAGCAAGTGGGAGCGACATTTGCCAAAACAGCCTCCTGCCATGTCTGCTCAACTTACTGCACATGGGAACAGACTGCTATGTTTTGAGTTTGCCCTGGGAGCTCAGCCATTCTTCTCTTCTGTGTCTTGTTAAAAGACATACGAGTTACTATTTTGACTGTGTTCCTATTGAAATCAATGAAACTGTTCACCTGCTTTAAAATGGAGGGGATAATAAATATATATGTTAGGTTGAGGTGCTTAATCACTCACATTTCTAAATGAGAACACAACAGGCGTTAGCCAGAAGATATCATATTCAAACATATAACTTTGTATCTGGTTTTTCAGAAAACAAATCAGAAAAACAAACACAGATGTTCACCATGTTTTGAAGATTGGTAATACTTAATTTCTGAAAGATATAGCAGTGGGAAAATAGGTTTTAAGCTGTTTCAGACAATCCATCAAGCCATCAAGCTGGCTTTTTTTTATATCAGTGGTAGCCAGGTCTTCTTGAAATCATACAGCCAATATTTCACCCCAAGAAATTTCTGTGGGAATAGTAGGAAGGATTATCCCATCTAATTCCAAATTTAATGCATTCTTCTTCTAACTGATGACGATACTTTCTGAAGTTGCTAAATGCTCCATGAAGCTCCTGAATGTTCTTTAAAAAGATTAGCCATACTCCTTAGCAGAGTAAACTTATTTAATTTTATGAAGTCCCATTCTTTCAAGACTTCAGAGAATAAAGAGAAAATGCAATCGGAGTCCCTAACTGACAGGGGAAGTGCGTGTACTATCAAGGATGAACACTGTATATTTTCCATGCAGTTTATTTAAAGTGTATGCAGTTATTGATCTTTTCCCGGGAGCTGTCCATTGCACGTGACATTAAAACGCCATCAGGAATTTTTGTTTGTGTCTGGTTTGCTTTTTCCTTCTGCTTCCTATATTGATCACAGATTTCACACTCGAGTGCCTTTTATCTTCAAAGGAAACATTCCCTGAACCTTATGTAAGGCATCACTGTTTTGGACGTTTGCCATTTGCAAAATTGTTTCCATATTTCCTGGATTTGGTCAAACTGGTTTGGCAACGAGCATTTGATTTGCGTGCTTATCTCATTTATTTCGGCTTAGCAGGTCTTTCCCCCCTTTTTGCTGCCTTTCTTGGTGTATTGAACATGTTTCTGTTGCAGACCCCTGTGCTGCGACAGCGACTGTGTCCTACACAAGAAGTCTTGCAGTCTTACCACCTCCTGATCATGTTGTGTGAGGAGTGATTGGGACTTACCTGCAAAACAAGATAGCTTAAATGTGTATTTTTCAATACATGGGCTGAAGATGCAGAGTTTTATACATTCTGTATCAGATCAAACCTGCCAGAAATGTTGGTTGTCATCCAAACCTGAAACTCTTTGAAGTTTACCTGATTATTTGGAATGCTGTCATAGAGGACAACAGGCTGTTTCAGCTCTGTTGAAACAATTGTTCCACATTGTGATTATTTCCAAAGTAGGAAAGCACTTTTCAACCAAGGCATGTCTTTATGATTACTGTAATTTAGAAAGCATAGTTCTCAATAAGTCTTGCAAAATGCTAGTTCTCCTTGAAACTTTTTATCTGGTTCCCTCAATAATATTGCTTTGACCAATTAGACTGCAAAAACCTTGCTCCCAAATCTGTGCTTTCAACTTTTATAGCTCTATATTTAATTTCAGAGATCTGTAACACAATGGGAACAGTCTTGTGAGGCAGTTGGTTCCGTGTAAAGAAAGACAATTTCCCTGGAGAAAATTTTAACAAAGCAAATTTGTATTTTAAATTTCTGTCTAGCTTTTTCTTGTTGTATTATTCTTGCTCCTGTTGCAATATTTTGTGGGCCTCTAATATCTAGTTACCAGTTTAACTTTTGCCTGCATGCCTTGCTTTCTTCCAAAGATATTTGGAAGTTGGGAACCGTTTTTCTGTATCACGTTTCAGAGGATTCGGGTGGCTTTTGTCACCAAAAAACCCCAAAATTTTTGGTTAAAACGAATGATAAACTTTCCAGTGGTGCAGCTGTTTCCCTGCAGAAAAACAACAATTCTGCTACTCCAGAGATTTCATTTGGTAGAGGCTCCGTTCGTCGAGGGTATTTCCGATGTACCCAAGTGTCCTGGGCAGGGGGGCAAAGCAGGCAGAGGTTCAGCCGGGAGCCGACACAAACAGCAGACTGCGCGGAGCTGCCCAAGACCATCCAGCGGCACGGACTTTGTGTCCTCCCTAAATGCCTTTGCAGGACTCCGTGTGGCGACGATCCAAGCGAGAGGCCCCTCCAGCAGCAGATGGAGCTCTCCGTTATGCTTTCTGTGCACCGCCCGGGGCGGGTGTTGTGTCGACATCACCAAGCCATCGCAGGAAAATGCCGAAGTGAATCGGAGCTTGGGTTTCGGCCCACAGACACGTGTGTAAATGCAGAAGACACTTTCGCAAATCAGGAAGGTGTCTGTGGGGCCCTGATGAAGAAACTGTTTCTACAAGAATGGTCAGAGGAAACAATGTTAGAAATACGGTCTGAAGAAGAAACGGAAAGGAGTAATGAAATTGATGAGATGTAACAAACAGGAGTGAGAGAAAGAATAAATATTTGATTGAAATATACATATATATATATCAATACAGTTGCCAGTGTGATAGCCTGGGAAACGAAGAGCTGCATAATTCTGTGGCAGTGGAGGAATCTTGTCATCCTTCTCCGTCTGCACTGTTTGTATTCCTCTTCTTCAGAGAATGTGTACATTTTCCTTCCCGTAATGTAGTGCCACGCTGAGTGCAGACGGATCTCTGCCATCCAAACCCACCAGCAGATCAACGAGTTGTCTGGTATTCCTTTATTACTCCACAGGGTAGCTGCTGTCAAGCACACATAACCCATGCCGATAATCTCTTTGCTGTTCCGAAATAGTTTCCAGAGGTACTTCCCAGTGCTCCTTTCTTTTCTGGATCATCTGGAAACTTCATTGTCAGAATCTAAAATACCTCTTGATTAAGAAGTTGTTATTTTGTTTTGGTTTGTTTGTTTTAATTTCAGTTCCCATTCTCCCTCCAAACTTTATGCCCACACACACTAAAATGCATTTTACAGCAAAGAAGGACCCATTATGACACACCCTCGTTACAGATCATTCTCTATAACAATATGATTTTCTTGATAGCTGTGCGTATAGGAAACAGGCAAAAGAACACATAAAGAAGAAGGTTTAATGTTAATAAGGCAGATACCATCCTGAATCAGTGCAGCTCCTCAGAAGTTAGTGGGCATTCACTGTCTGTTCACTTTGGAATGAAGTCTGTTCCCTCTAGCAGTGGGCGTTACAGACTGATCTATTTTACTGCCTTCACTGTGTTATCAAGTTGTCTCCTTGATAAATTAATAATGTGGGGGTTTAAGAGCTAATTGATATTACTGTAAAAGACAATTTAATTAGGGATACTATAATTGCTTCAAGAAAGATACTAGTTCATGTATTTAAAACATGAACTTAGGAACTAATATAGGATATAAACTCCAAGGTTATATATTTTTAGTTGCTTTTGAACAGTAGCTTTGTTGTTGTTTATTTTTAAACACACTACTTCTTTTTCTGCCAAATCCGTAGTTTTATGATTCTTTCTTCTTGTTCCTCCTCTCTTTTTCTTGAAGTGCTTTTTGGTTTATATTGAGGCCTCCTCAACTAGCCCTTGAGGTGCAGGCTGATATTGTTGGTCTTCCATTTCTCATTGTCTTCAAGAGACAGAATGGTTTTGACATAAAAGCCAGTTAGAAAGTCTGCTTTTGATTTTAAAGTCCTGATTGCAAAGATATGTTCACTAACATATCTCAGCAGTTTAGTATAGATGGATAACTCATGCTTGACATGCACCTAAATGCCCAAAGTGAGCTCTTGGGATCCATCTTTCACCCATGTCTTGTGAGTCCTTCAGATTAAGACCTCTGTCTCTGCTTCATAATTGTGACTTCCCCTGTTAACATACAAGGTATTCCCTGATCTAATTGCAGAGCAGATAGCTCTTAAAATAGCTTAGAGTTCTATGCAGAAGGAATAATTTACTACAGTCACTTACTGCAGTGTGTGAGTGTCAAGGGAGTGGGGGAAACATCTTTTCTTTAATTTTGCACTGACATCCATGGTGGCTGTACTAAGGAACCATGGCCCACTGTAGACTCCCCAGCCATACCCAAGTGCAGGCCTGTTGGGCATAACAATGGTTTATAACAGCTTCACAGCAGGCTCCACAGTCTGATTAAAATGTTACTGCTGCTGTCTGTGTTATAACATAAATTGGGGAATTCCCCCCTGGCCAGAGTGCCAAGAGCCTTTGCAAATTGTGCTTGACAACTGGCCCTCTGGAATCGTTCAGCTCGAATAATCAGAAACTCCAACTTCTGTGCAGCTTGGGAGTGCCTCCCAACTGACCTATTTTGGTTGGACAAAACAGAGAATCAGTATCTGTGCCCTGTGCCTACTGAAATACAGATTATTTGCAACAGAAAGGTGCAAAGCCTTTTTTTTTTTAATTGGGAGAGTCAGGATGAACTTTGGTTTTCACTTGTTATGAACAATGCTAACTAGGCACAGTCGGAATTTCAATGTACTGGAACAATGCAACTTACACCCAGATCTATTCGTGGCTTCAGCACTTGTGATGTGACCTGGGGACTGACACCGACTGCCTTGATATCACCACATGTAAAATGAACTTGCTTAAATTGTCTTTTCAATAAGATAGTAGAATTAAAGTAATTAAATATTTATTTCCTTACTGTTGGAATGCTTCGTGGATTAGTGCATTTGCGAGTTTTGGGAAAAGGTCTCCTCTGTCAAATAAAAATGTAAGAAAACCAGAAGAATGAAAGAGTTCTGGATGTCAGGTGGCCTGTGATTAATTACTAGTATGGCACTGTTCAACCAGCATTAATCCAATGTCACTTATGTCATCTTTACTCGTAGTTTCAGATGAGAGGGAAAAAGCAAAAAAAAAGCTGGCATGGGGAATGAACTGCATTCTCATTCCTATAAAGGGAAGAGGAGGCAATTTCTTAAAGAAAATTAAAGGAAATGTTGAACGACAGACTTAAAAGAACCCGCTGATATGTAGATATTTAAGTGTTAATGGAGGAAGAATGAAGATGAAGAGCAGCAAATTAAGCAATAATAACAGTATCAGTTAAATCACAAGTTCCAGCAAATATCACTTTCTGAAAACAAACGGGGTTTAGGACTGAGAGTAGAATAGTCTTGACTTTTCATGTTTGTTATTTGTAAACATTTTATGGGTTGTCACAGAAAACAGACATTTTTTCCTGATCACAAATTGCAGATTTTTACAGGTACAGCCTTGTAACAGAAGTCCGTGATTTCCTCCTTGCACCACCTAACACCAGGGATACATTGATTAACGTGCATTGGAAGCAAAACAACCCATACTGTCAAGGTCAAAAGCAGCTCAGGGTTGGTACAGACAGAAAGGCATCTTCCTGGGCCTTCCTCAGGCTGTCAGCAGAGTGCTCCTGTAAGAAGCCGTCATTACAGGGAGGGTGTGCTAACCCCCTGCAAGATGCAGACACAGCACTGCCAATCTGCGTCTGCCCTGAAGTGCGAGAGTGTTGCAGTCAGGGGCGTGATTGCCATTAACTAGGAGGTATCATAATGATGCCCATTAGTATCCACCAAGCTTGGGAGGGCACCCTACAATCACGACATGGTTGTGAAGTGCCAAGTCACAGTCCAAAAGATGTATTTTGAGATTATTCTTAATCTTTGGGGTTTTCAGTTCAGCACTTCTTCTGTTGGACAATGCTACTTTTTAATTATTTCTTTTTTTTTCTTTTTAACATGGCAATATATAGTTCTATAGTTTTTCAAGATGTCTTCTCAGCAATCAAACACACTGCACTTGAGTATTTTGTACTTGCTGACTCGGTCTAAGTGACACTGCCCGGAACATGGCCAAGCTATTTCCCTGTGTGGATGCACAAATAATTTATGTTAGCTCCCCTCTTGAAGCAACAACCCTTGAAGACGCTGCTGTTACCTCCACTCAATGCCTTGGCATGACCTCTTTGGGTTTCTTCTTTCCACTTGCAAAATTCTGGAAGCCAGTTTTCCTCTTTTGTCACTGTATTAAAGCAGGTAGAGTTGACTCTTCCTGCCTTAGCAGGTACCTTATGGTACCTGGTAGCAACAGGTACCATCGATGTTGCTTCATTATTTAAGGTGCTGTCTCTGGAGACACACTTTGCCTGTGGGTGCTGCTGATATTTTCCACAGTCCATGGCATCGTTCGGCAGGCTGTGCTCTCCAAAGGGTTAAGAGAAAGTCTGCGGTGCTGCTGTAATCCTCCAGGGCTGCCAGCACGCTGCACTGTTGTTGTGTCACATCAGGGGGGTTTGAAGGAGGCTGTGCTGCCTCCAGCAGCTGCCTCAGCCACGTCTGGCATTTTGGGTCTCTGCTCCTGAACAACATGGCTGAAGCAGCAGGTAAAAGGAACGAAACCCATAGTGGGAAAGAAAGTATGTCTTTTCCCTCCCTCCCGCATCCAGAGCCTGCACGGCCTCGGAGAAAGAGCCCTCATTTCCTCGGAAAACTAACACAGCGTGTCAGGGACGTGCGCCCTTGGGGGGTGGGGGGAACAAAAACCCGTGTTTGACAAACAACCCTCGTCCTGACTGTAATGGTGAAAACAATGCAGGTAAACCCAACTGCCCTCTGCCCTACTTCTCTTCTGCTGTGAGCAAATAATTCTCCAGCAAAATAACCAGAGGGAGCACTTTTTCCACAACACTGCTATTTTCTAAAATCTGCATTGACTTTGTCCTTACACTGACATTGCAACCATCTGGTACGAATGGTTTGATACGAAGTGGGGCAAATCCACCCTCTAGCTTCTAAAGAAGTACTCTTAGTTAACCATGCTAGATTTCACTTTTATTTTTAAAAAGACTATGTGCATTAAATTGGGGGGAGCAAAAGCCATTTGGAAATGTCAGAGCTGGACTTCACTTCAGCTCCATTTGCAGGCATGCAGTGTAAGTTTATTTTTATGGTTTCTGTCTCACTTGTTGTCAAAACATCTGACATATTTAGCCACATAAAACCTTTTCAGGATTAAAAAGCAAAAGAAAATAAACAAACAAAACCCACCACCCCACAGTCATTGTTACCTTCTAGGTTGAGAACCAAGGCACAGAAAGGGGTGAATCCAAAGTCACAAAAACATCTGTGTCTGTGTTATCACCATAACTCTCCAGATTAGTCTTCTATGCTTGTCTCTCCCAAGGTACTGACACCTGTGACAGGAAAACTGTATTTTCTTAGTAGCATAGGTGTGTTTTTTCTTTTGCAAATCTTTGTTACACAGAATATACTAAAATTTGGGATAATGACCAAACAAGGCATGCAGGAGGCCAAGGGCAAAGCTGGGACAGCGACCTGGGATTCATCATTCCTGTGTAAGGAGCACCTCAGAGCAAGGGCTCTGCTCTAGCATTCCACTTCCATCCTCTGGAAGGCTCAGCAAAGGAGATGGGAAACTTCTACCACATCTTCCAGTCTTACTGGGAGAAAGAATGGAAAAAACAACAAAGATGGGCCTATCAGACGAGCCTGAAAGCCCAACTTTCAGCCTGTTAGAGGGGCTAGTAATGGATGTTTAGGGACACACAAGGAACAAGGTAAATATGCTCTTCCCTCATCTTCTAACAATAGGTGATGATGGATTTTTAGATTTGTGTCTTACATCCAGACCTTCACTTTTAATAGGACTCAGTAGACCTTTCGATGAAGTGGTCTAATTTCTAATTATTTTCCTGTTAACCTCCATAACATCCTGTGTCAATGAGTCCCACTGCTTCATTCTGCAGTGCAGAGAAAACACTTCCCTTTGTGATTTTCTAATCCTGAGATCTGGTAATTTGCACTGGGAGCCTCTTACTTCCTTCTTTTTTCTGAGAAACGTTGAATTAGTTGTTCTGCTTGCCACTCTTGATATTTTACTTATCTGCTAATCTTCCTGAGTTGTATTTTCTCTGGACTGAAGGGCCTTGCCCTCTGCCTGAGCAAAGCCTTTCAATGTTTTGATCATCCTTTCTGCCCTCTGCTGTTCCTTGTCTCATTCTACTGTAATATTTATGGGCTAGAATGATCAGAAGTACATTCACTTTTTAGCCTGTGAGTGCGCCATGGATTCATACAGCAGCATAAAACTGCTTTCTTTTACATTCTTTACAACCTTTCTGGTAATTCTCAACTTTCTGTTTATCCTTCTGACTAATGCTAGGGATTCACATGACATTTCCTAAGAAATGTTCTCAGAGGAAGGAGAAAGAAGGCTTCTCATGTTGTCCACTTCTTAAAGACAAACCAAACCCATTTTAACATGGGAAGAAAATACCAGTATGTTTTTCACGGCTTTAGCGCTTTCACTGCTGGCTGAAGCAAGCAAAACCTTCCTTTATTTCAAGATTTGGAGGGGCATCATGGAGTGAGGAATACTGCAGATCAAGAAAAACACACATGGGAAAACCAGATGGAATTACTGGTATTGTAGCCCATGAATTTCACTTGAAGGCTGGGAATTGGAAGAAAATCTAGACTTGGTGTGGAGTAGGGAAAAGAGGAGCAGAAGAGCTGTAGGTTCTTTGCTTCACTTGGAAGGAAAAGTAAGTGGCTTAGGTCACAGCATTTTATGTGGTGAGATTGGGCAGGGATTGAATAGATTACAAGGCTGTAGTATTGCAAAAGCAAGGGCAAGTGTATTGATGGTTTATCTGACACTGATTCTGAACAAGAACTGGGACATTTTCCAGTGGCAAACTAAACGCTTGCATACTTTACAGCTGACTGGAAGCTTAACTTATTAACTATACTACTGAAATATGATTTAAATGCTGGACAGGATTCTGATGTTTTGAATTTATCAATACTGTTGGAATTCATGAGTTAATCTCATGTCCCTGTCCAGCTGTAATTTAAAAGTCGGGCTTTGTTCCAGCTATTTTTCAGGCTAAAAGCAACGTGAGGCTCATTCATGGCTGCACAAATGATTGACCTTGCTCTCAGACAGGGATTATGGAGCAGGACTTCCTTGGGTGGTGTGTAGGTCACACCATTACCTCTCTTCTAGCCATCTGAGGAGTACCCCAGCCATCTCTACTTGCTTGTTCCTATTCTGCCCTCCTGATTTGTTTTGGGGAAGGAGGGGGCTGTGCCAGAGGAGGACCAGAGGTTTCCTCCAGCAGGTATGTCAATGCCCTCTTATTTTCCTTAACAAGGACTGAAGAGATAAGAATTCCCTGCACTCAGCAGCTTCTCCTGCCTAGTTTACAGCTGAGACATGTAATGCTGCTGCCCAAGCTGTCTTGCAAGGTGTGGTAGCACTGCCATCAGGACACCCAGACTCCTTCCATAGCTCTCCTAGAATTTATGTGTCAAACTTGCAGTAAATTCTTTTCACCATTAATAACTGTCTTGGGGGGAAAGGTCATTAAATGAGAAGCCATTATTGCTCATCTGTATGTGCACAGAGCTGTTCAGCTGGGATGCACGCTCAGACAAGGAGCATTTGGAGTGCAGGAGGCAAGCACTTCTGGCCAGATGGCATTTTTCGTACCAGCTCTAAATTCCACTCTTTGTTATAATGGTGCCACACCATTTCCATCTCATGAGTTGGGATAACAAAGCAGAGTCCAGCTCTTAAAATAGCATATGATGGCCCTGTATCTACAAAGGTGATTAGTGCAGGAGATACAGCAGCAACCATTGCTAAGGAAATGTTGAGGTGCAGCTTGTGAGCTTGAAATGCTGCCAACCACAGAGTTTTATTAGCAGTGTGTGGAGCAGAAGGGACCAAAAAGAGAGTGGCTGGTAGGAAAGGTGTTGTCACATTTTTAAAGAAATGTGTCTTTGCAAAGAAATTAAGAGATTGTCAAAATCATAAAGGTACAAAAGAGGTTATTGGTCCAGCAGAAACAGCAAACTCGTGCTCACCTCTTTACTGCAACCAGTAAAGGTTGCACATGGCTCCTTGCCTGTAGCTGCAGCAAAGCTAAAGAGCTGAGATGAATTAACACTGATCTCCACTGCAGGAAGAACATTAACCTCCCCAGACACTTTGGGCCAAATCCACCCCTGGTGTGACATCATTTGGGTTACATCAGGCTTAATCTTGGCCCAAATGTCTGCACTGGCTTTCACAGAAACAAAACTTTCCTCTTACTTCCGAAATAAGAGTGGTGAAATGAACCAGGTCAAAGGAGACTAAACATTGGATCAAAACCTTGATCCCAGTTAGAAGTTTTGCCTGCTTGGGGACAGGGTTTGGCTGGCTGTGGTAATCATGGGGTGGTTACGATGTACTCCAGAGGTTGCATAACTGCCGGTTTAATTTACTGCGAATCTTATTCAGAGCTGAGGATTTAATTCTTCTGAACATTAAATCTTACAGCTGGGTTAAACTCCTCTTCATAAGTCACTGTATATTTTTTTCACAGAAGTAATGGTGGGGTTTTTTTCTCTATTCACAAGTCTAGTAGTTCTTTTTCTCTCTTAACTGGTATTTTTTTTGGTAGATTTTTCTTTTCAACGCCCGTGTTGTGTGCATGTACTTCCTCCATCACCATAACATTTTCCAAGTCTATCATCAGCTCCTCTGAAAACTTCAGATATCAGGTTCATTTCGGGATTTGCTCTTAGATGGAGTACTGGCTTTTCATCCCATGTCAAAACTGAGCGTAAAATCATCCCATTAGAGCAAGAACAGGTTTTGTAAGTTCTGACCCCCTTACAACTTGTTACACTGCCTGGGTTTCACTGCATTCCAGGCTGAAATCCTTGACAGTTCAATCGTGTAGTAAAATTGATCATCACAAATTTTCCTTCAAGTTAATTTAATTAATTGCTTGATTATCTCAGTTACAAACATTTGTTTTAAATTAATTTTAAAAAAGGTTCTCATCTTCGAAAGATACTTGGAGATCTTCCCTACATATTTTTTTTCACACCCACTCTGTCCCACTCTTCAACAGGGTATTATCTTGCCGTGCTCTGCAGGAACTCACTCTTCACTTTTGCAGTTCACTCAACTGAATTCCAGCCACTGGACCAAGAAGTGTAAAGGTGCATATCTGCAGCACAGATAATTTATTTTTCCGCTGGGTTTGTTTACTTTCCCATTGCCTCTTTGCTCTTGACTCACAAAGGTACAGATTCTACCTCAAAGAACAGCACCAGGAGGTAAACTGCCTTTTGTTTAAAAGTATACAGATGGCTTTTAGTGCTGCCCTTACTGGCATGTGAAGGTCAAAGGGATTGCTTCTTATTTCTCCTGACCTATTCCATCTCTCAAGTGCTGTAAAAAATTATGGGGATTGTTCATAAGAAGGAAAAATCAAAGGCAGAATATTAACTATAAGTAACAGTGTGAAAATTTCCTTGTCTTTAAAGTCACTATATGGATTCTGAATACATAGGAGTGGAAAAATCTGTGGAGAAAGAGAAAGGATTTATGTAAAGTTTAATAAGAAAAATAATCTGCCATAATTTGGAAAGAAATTTAGACAAGTTCAGGAACAGTAATATAACCTACTCCAGTTACACTAAAATAGTCTGGTTTGGATTTGACATGATTTTATAGCACAAGGTAATGTGACCATAATTTTCTCAGTTCAAGTGTCCTGTTAAAATTTTCAGGATTTGTTAGGGTATCTTTTTTTATTTCACAGGTATTTATGTTTCTTAAACTTTTCATAAAGATAGAAGAATGACTCCTTATCACAATTGCACATAGTGTTCAGAGCATTATTATCTTCACATTTGTCTAACTCTGGCAGAAAAATTACAAGATTGTAAACTACATTACTTTAAACACTCTTCAGTAGGACTGAGTAGCATTACTGTAGCTGAGATCCCCTTCGAAGGAGACAGAAGGAGAAACATCAACACATTTCACAAAATTGCCAAATTGCTAATTGAAAGTAAGGCAATGTTTTATTTCAGCATCCTTAAAAGATGACGTTATAACTTTTTTCTTCAAATTTTAGAAAACTTCCTTCTTTAAAAAAAAGCTGCTTAATGCTGAAACAAAATCTTTTTTGCCCAAAAGGAATATTTCTTTTAGAGAGAGTGAAATACTGTTTTAAAAGTCCCTTTGTGCTAACATATAATTAAATTTCTATAGATTTTTTGGTTTGTTTTTCTTTTCCAAAAGAACCATTAGGATGAGGAAATAAGCTATAGCAAAATTCTGTTCTTTGGTTTGCCAGTGTCATCTTAAATGGACTCTTTAAAAATGAAAGTGACTGTCTTGTATAGATCAGTGATTTTTCCCACTCCCAGATATCAGCAGTGCTCAGTGTTGGCGCTTACTTGCCCATCTTTCATCTTCAAATGCATTGTCTGAACATACAAATGGAACTGATTTAAACCCTTTACACAACCACAGCTGTAGCATGGGAGGCTGTGCTAATGGAAAGGAGGAGGGAATGGGACTACAGCTCTGCTGCTTCTCCCAACAAAACCAAACCTGCAACTTTTGTATGGAGGTCTAAAATCTGTTAATGAAGGTACTGACTCATCTGTTCTTGAATCAAGCCTTCAAATGAGTTTTAGTGCTCTACAAGAGCCAAGAAAAGAACTTTGCCTATTCCAAGGCAATGCCCAAGCTCTGTTTCTTCCAGAACTCAAACAAACTGAAAAGCATTTCTGTGAAACTGCCGGGAGAGAACTCTGGGTAATGATGAATGAATAAATATGCTCAGCATCCTGCTTTCCTTCAGAATTCCTGTGTACAGTACACTGTAGTGAATATTTACATTTCAATGCTCAGATTGCTCTTTCAAAGCTGTGTTTTTTGAGCCCTGGAGCTGCCCAAAGAGGGTTTGGGCTTTACTGGGAATGCAAGTATGATCTGAAAGAGGGAAGTTTGTTTTATTCCCCTGTCCCAAAACTGTCAGGAATATAACTGTATAACTCCTTCGCAAAGTGAGTAGTCAAAGATGCCTCTTTCTTGATAAATCTTCTGAAAGTCATGGTACAATAACACTACTTGAATTTATTTAATTTATTAAAAAGAAATATGGCTTCATGTGGCAGATATTAGTTGATGATTTAATAATACATGGTACTGGATGCAAAACAGTGGAATATCTCTACTATCACTTTTTCCATTCTATTGGAAAAATATAACCTTGTGTTAGCATAATCTCTTTTGTATCACAGCTTTAGTCAATTAACTGAATAAAAAGAGTAGGGACAGCTTAGGCTAGATAATAGATTAGATTTCTTCACAGAGGTTTCTAAACTTGCATGAAGAATGTTGTGGTTGCTTAAAAATCCATGCAAGTGTTGATAAACAAATTTATTGTAAAACCCCCTCAAACAACAGGACTAATTCTTAGAATTATGTCTGCTTAGAAGACATACTACTTAGTCTGCAGCACAAGGTGTGTGGATATGCTTTTGTCACTGGTTGGGCTGATTAGATTTTGGTAACCCTTCTGCACTATAGGAGCACTAATATTACATGCTGGGTTAGAGGGTGTGTTTATATACAGGAGTGCATTTCTCTGGCAAAGAAAGTATGTCTTAATATTGTTAAAAAACAGAGAAAAGGAAAAACAAACAAAAAAAGGCATTAAGGTGGTGTTAGACCAAGGCAACAGAGAGAAAAATACATAAATGCATCAGACTGTGCCACCATGAATTAAGTGAGTTAAAATGATGCCGTGTTTTAAACATGTTTTACTTTAAAAAACAAGCAAACCACAAAGCAGAACAACCACCACCAACAAAAAGAACCACAAACAAACCAAAACAAAATCTCCAGTTCCTCACCCACAAGGACTCTCGAGCCATTGCTCCCTGGAACAGCACAGACGTGTCAGAACTGGTGCAGAGCTCCAAGGGGAAGCACAGGTTGCATGAAGTAATAGCCTGGGAGGAGCACCACAGAGTTGGTTTTATGCACATGGATGAAAGGTGCACCGAATAAATGCAGCTGTAATGGCTCTATTTGTAGGATTTTCATTAAAGGACTGGTGTGCTGGCTTTGGCTGGGGTAGAGTTCATTTTCTCACAGTGGCTAGTGTGGGGCAATGTTTTGGGTCTGTGCTGAACACTAGGTTGGTAATATAGGGATGATTTTGTTATTGCTGAGCAGAACCAAAGCCCTTTTGCTCTTTGCACTGCCACGCTGGCAGGGAGTTTGGGGATGCATGGGAGGCTGGGAGGAGACACAGGCAGGACAGGTGAGCACAACTGACCAAAGGGATATCGCATACCATAGGACATCACGCTCAGGATATGCAGTGGGGGGAAGAAGGAGGAAGGCAGGGGATGTTTGGAGTGATGGTGTTTGTCTTCCCAAGTAACTGTAATGCATGATGGGGCCCTGCTGTCCTGGGGATGCCTGAACACCTGCCTGCCCATGGGGAGCAGGGAATTAACACCTTGTTTTGCTTTGCTTGTGTGCACAGCTTTTGCTTTCCCTATTGAACTGTCTTTGTCTCAACCCGTGAGTTTTCCAGCTTTTACCCTTCTTGATTCCCTCTCCAATCCTATGGGTTGGGGGAGTGAGTGGGTGGCTGTGTGGGGCTTGGTTGTCAGCTGGGGTTAAACCCCGACGACTGGTTTAGTTTGATAAGTATGGAATCCTTGGAAGTTATTACTTAATATAAGGCAATAGTAAAGAGGATGAAACTCCCCTACACCCAGTAGTCATAGTGCCCTATGTGAAACACAGATAACTGTGAAAATTAATCTGAGGCTGAAGAACACATTTTAGCTTGGAAATAAAAAGGAAACCAACCTGAGCATCATACAAAATTCAAAATTCCCACAAAAATTCTAGCTTGAAGTAAGCAGGCATGCTTGATGTTGGGGTGGAATCCAGAGCACTTTCAAATGAATGGAAAGATTTTCATTGTCTTCACTAGTGACTGGATTAGGATTTTAAGAAACTATAAGGATTCTGAGAAAGATAAGACTTTCACTATATTAATTAGGTTTCCATTATCAGTTCCTGAAATAATTTAAATCTCTGTGCATCAGATACACTTTTTTTTTTTCTTAAGTAGCTATAAGAACTTAAAATGTCCCTTTCTGGTTTTTGCCCCTATCTATTGATCTATTAATGTTTCAGAGTAGTCTATGATTTTCCACAGATCCAGTATAAAATTCAGAACTTTTATGCTGGCCATGGCATAGCAACACAGCTGTTGTGCTGCTATTATACCCTGTACAGAGATGCAATGCTCAATAAAAAATAAGGGAGACAACCTTTATGTGGTCCCATACAAGAGAGTGAGAAGTACACACGTGCTATATTCCTTACACTGGAAGAGGTTAACCTTTAATGTCGGGTGTGGCCAACTAATTTCACTGAACTAGCTTGTGTGTTGAAATAAAAACGTTTCAGAAATATTAGGAGGATAAGAAGCCCTCTTGTTTCTAAATATGTATTTTCAAATTTTAATTGCATGGTTTACAATTACTTATTTATGTAATTCTGACAGTAGTCCAGTGTTGTGCAGTACTGAAAGAAATCCCAGGTCTCCATGCCAAATCATTATTTCTAATACCTTTAAGAACTTTGTTTCTCTGTTTTCTGGCAGAGTAAATCCAGTTGATAAATTACAAATATGATGTTTTATTTCAAGTGGTAAGGAAAATAATTTCTGAAAAAAAAAAAAAAAAACCAAAACCCAAGGTAAAATCATCTTTGTGGTGTTTAGACTTGTTAGGAGTAAAAATAGATGATTGTCAAATATTCATCAGTGTTCACTGGTTTCCATGGAACCTTTTTCTGTTAGAAGCAAAATTTTTGGTGTCCTGAATACGGCAGCACTTCACTTATCGACAAAAGGTGTCGCATTTCTGCTTTGCAGTAAAATTGGAGAAAGTCCAGTATGTTGCAAGGAAAGTGGGGTTTATATAAAGCTCTGGCTAAATCTGTCTCTGATACTCAGAATCAGTGAAGTGTTTTGTTCTTCTAAATTTAATGATCAATTAGGTGGCACTTCCTTTCCTGCTGATACTTTTTTTAATAGGTAGTGAAATTTCTTTAGCCTTGTTTCATGTATGAACATCTTGGCAGCAACTTGAAGGATCTCAGTCCCTGTAAAATCAAGCTGGCCTCTTTATTACGAGAATTATTTATAGAGATGTTGCAGCAGAAACTCCAAACTTCTTGTTGCAGCTGAAGCCTTCCCTGCTGCTATCTCTTCTCTTCCCTTTGCATTTCAAAAACATTCCAGCAATCCTGTTTCTAGAACCACCCGTTTACATTTTAATTGAAAATTAAATTAAATGTTTTAACTAAAAAAAGTATGGAGGTCATTCCATTAACTTCAGCAAACACATCCCTGCTTTGTATCAATGTGCAGAAAGGCACAATTCAGTTCTGGTTAGAAATGCCCTGTAAGTGCCGGATGGATCTGTTCTGCTGAAGAAATAATGGTTCATTTCATCCTAAATAAAAACTTAAAAGATGGCAAATAGAAAGGAACAGGTTAATACATTTTAACGACATGGTTTGCTTTCCCTAGATGGTAACTGTTTATTTCTAATTGAGGCCATTTAGCTCTTCTGAAAATTGGTCATTATCTTCAGCCATCTAAACACACAGGACTGATTTACAGACCTATGATATTACGTATCTGAAGTTTCTATTGATTTCATGTCTGAAAATCTGGCCCTTTTATTTAGCTGCTAATTGAAGTTAAGCCACTAACTTAAAAATCTTCAGTTTGAGAACTTTGCTTGGGGTCTTGAATACAAATGGCTTTTGTAAACCAGGAGTAAAAATGGAGAAACTGGGACATCCTGGCTCATTTCACTGGATGTCTCAAATATTTCTTTTTGATTGCTTTCAATTACAGTCCTGCTCTGTGTTGACATATGCAAAACATGGCAAGGAAACGAAGGGATACTTTCCAAGGTACAAAGGTTTAAAGGATCAACATATTCGAAAATATAGTGGACAGGTTTATATAAAACTGCTCTGGAGGTGTGTTAATAGACCATTCATGTCCCAAGATGTTGTTCTTCACTGTAATTTACATGCAAAGTTTTCAAAATATCTGTACCTGCAGAGTCAAGGCAAATTTTTCAGGAATAAAAATGCTGAACAAAGTATGTTGTCTTGAATATCTGCCTATCTAAATAATCTATTGATTTACATTAAAACACTCATCTCCACGTGTTTCAGAAGGTTTATTTGCCAAGTACTGAACACGCATTTTAAAACTCCTTTAATTTGAACTGTGTGTTTTAGATACATAATGATATTGAATGGAAAGACCAATGTCAATGCAACATTCAGGCTGAAATAATTTAGTGGTTATGTGTGAAAATGAGTGTTTCCCATAATATCAGCATATACAAAATTCGTGATACCGTAGCCTTATGTCTTAGGGAATAGATTAACAACAGTAGAGAGCAAAACATTTAACCTGAAAGACAGAGAGAGAAAATAGCTGGTGGCATGACCTAATCCTGCAGCCAGATACTCACACTTGACTGCATGAGCAGTACTTCCTACTCTTTTAAATGGACATATATAATGGTATATATAGAGAGGCCTTTCTCCAGCAGGATACAGCTGTGGGATTTGTCTGTCTTCTCTAGGTAATTACCTATTTTTGAAATTTCCATCTTTACATGTATGATTCTATTAAATCAACCCTATGTAGTAGGGCGATGCTATTACCCATGTAGTCAGAGATAATCTCGTTGTTGAAAAACTAAGAATCAGGGAGTCTGCAGGACGGGAAGAAGGAGAATTCCTCTTCAGTTTGAAAATGGTCTCTCTCTGTGGACTTGTCGTCTAGGCTTGTATCGTTACAGGTTAGGTAGGCATTCATCCTGTGAGAAGCAGGGATAAACAGTGTGGAGGTGCTGGTCTCTCTTTCCTGGCTTTAAAGAAGCATCTGGATGAATTCTGCATACTAGATACTGGAATTTTCAGACTGTTGAGGAGAACTCTTGTGAAATCACTAATTTAAGGCTGCAGAGAAAATCCTGTGGTGCTGGATCTTGTCTGCTGGAAGTTCTGCCCCTTGTATATTCTGATCTGTCTTAAGGATGGCCACCTTAAGTGATGTCCCTGTCACTGACATTTGGCATTTCCTGGGACTGCCTGTGGTTGTTACTATGCAAGTTTCATTGAGGATTTAATAATACACCAGCTGCATGTATGTGGGGGAGAAGTCCACATTGATTTGGGGCTTTTTTTTCCCCTTAATGTTGAATGTTTGGGTAATGACTTATCCAAAAGTTCTTCAGCTTCAAGAACTTGTTGGTCTGATTCTTTTTCTTTTCCAGAGAATTTAAAAGTTGAATAGCTATTCAGCTAGTAAGTGTTGTATTTCTGGTACAAACATGGGCTAGGGAAAAGGCTTTTTGCAAAAGCACTAGGTATTAAGCTTGCCCTACTCCTACTGATGAGAGAAACATTAATTCACGACCAATAAGGATTTTTAACTGTTCTTTTGCTTTTGTATTGAGCATGTAATTTTTGTACCAACACAAGTATCATCTAAAGTGTTGTGGGTTTGGGAAAGACATTTTTGTGAATTTACTTTTTCTGATAGAAATAGACTGATCTGACATTTGCTGATGTAAATAACAATATTCTGTGTCTAGACAAGTCTTTTACAAACAACATATCCAGGTTTAGCAGACAGTAAGTCCACTGTGGTTTTCTCTGTTACCTCCACAACAGCAGACTTTTAGTCCAGTATGTCTCTGATTGAAAACCAAGTATTATTTTGAAAATAAACAAGGCTAACTCTGTTAAATATGGTGTGCCTGATTTAAAGCTCACTGCAGTTATTGTGGGTATTTCTATCAATTCCTATGGGCTCTGGATTAGGTTGTAGGTTCCGAGAGTTTCAGAAGCGAGTGAGTAAAGTAACTCACAAATATTGACGTGTTTTATTGTGCCTTCCTTCTTCCCCACTTTTGAACACTCCCTCAAAACTCTTCTCTATAAAGACAGACCACCATCAGGCAGAAATTTAAGAATGCAAAGTTTCAGTTCAAGAAGTGAGTGTTTTCAGAAAGCTGTGAACACATTCAGGTAGTGTCATAACATGGAACCTACCTTGCAATCTCAACCACTGTTGTCAGTGATGTTACCTGCTATAATTAACTTATCAAAGTGAGCTGAAGTGCTTATTTGCTTGGACACTTCAGAAAGCCTGGTTTAAGCATCAGATTAAGCAAGCAAAATAACTTTGCATTTTGTCTTCATGATGATCTTAATATCACAAAACAGATGCACTGCAGCATGTTTTAAATCCCCTTTTGCATCTGCAAAGTCTTATCCTTTATTAAAGACTAATCACTTGCCAATTAGATTTGAAGAACATACGGGAACAAATGAGCATCTGGAAAGAAAGTACATAAATGTTGACTTTGAAATAGATTAACCAAATAAACCCCAAACTGATCGAGGCATTCTTTGTCTATGAAAAGTATTCACACTCTGATATCACGCATGTCATAACTGATTCTGAAAACAAAAATCCCTAAAAGCCATCAAGGTATCATTTGTCATTATCATCTTAATTCCAATGTGTGTCTTTTGATGTATGTCTATGAATTCTATAATAGTGTTAGGGAAACCTTACCAAATGGACCATTTTTGGGACCATTCACCGCTCAGATTTAGTGAAAACTCCTAGGACTGTATGGTGGTCATTGCTGGTTTAAGCAGATTTCCTTGAGACATATTCCCAAGAGGGTTAGCCGAAACACTAGCATTTTTCCATAAGGTAGAGAAAAGATGCCTTAAAGTGCCATGAACTGAGCACACAAGAAGTCATGCTGGCAAAGCAAAAAGAAGCAGCAGAGAGGAAGCAGCAGCTGCCATTTGGCTACCGGAGCTGCCCGGCTTAGTGAAGTCTGAATGGCAGAGATGGCCTGTAAGAGCAGCCGCGTGTGATGTGCATTAGCATCGCCGGGTAGTTGAGCTAACGCGCTATTTCAAAGAAAGCTAGCAGAGATCTCTCTTAGCAACCACGGGTGCAGTTTCACATTACACCTAATACGGTGTGACTGCAGGCTGCTAAGAATATGAGCAGTCCCCATCCATTACCCGCAGCTATAACTTCCCACACTCTTCCTTCCTTTCAGTCTGGTGATTGTGTGGCCATAGGGCAAAATGCTTCAGCTTTCTGATCTGAGGCAAAGCAAACCATTATCCTTTTTTCTCTCTCTCTTCTTCTTTTTTTTTTTTTTTTCCCCTCCTGCTTTTGGGCTTTGGGGATTTTTTTTTTTCTTTCTTTTTTGTGTGAAGGATGAGTATTTGTCAGAGCAGCAAACCAAGCACTCTCCACTTGCAGCTGTGTGACTACAGGAACCGGGGTAAATGTAGGGGTGGGAACCCACAGCTGAGCCAGGAAAGCTGTTTGAAGTGGTCGCAGATAACGTACCAGATCTGCCAGTTAGGGAGGAATCAAGTTCAGACCTAGCTTGTAGCTATACCACAAGCAGTAGGCATCATTACATGACATCAGATAAAGCTGTATTATACTCAAGCTTAAGGTCAATTTTATACTCTTCTCAGCACATTTCCACATCAGGCTACTACACTCTGCTTCAACTCCAGAGAACATTCTCACATGAGAGGGCTTGTTATCCCATTCTTTATCCCAAAAAGGGGACTGAAACATAGGTCTAAGTGTTTTCTTCAATCACACCCTGCTGTAGCAGGATTATTTATTGTTTCAGAAATGCAGTTTATCTGGCTTCTGTGATACATCTGCAATCCGTGAGTCAGAATGGCTTTGAGAAATGGATGAATTGTAAACATCCAAGTTTTCTCATTTTTAAAATGATCATTGAAAATATCTGAATCTCTCCAAATATGAAGCGCTCGGCAGACCTGCAGGGTTTATGATCTCATGGAATGCTTCTGTTCCAATGAAATGTGGCCTGGGCAAGACTGGTTTCTTCTTACTACTATCTAAAATTCCTTAAGGTCTCAACATAGTTCTAAGAGGGGCTAAAGGATTTGTCCAAATTCAGCACCCTTTTAAAAAGTCATCATAATGGAAACACAGTAAGAAGTGTGCAGGCAAAGAGGCAAATTGGATGCCTGGTAGGATAAAGAAATATTCCCATTTTTGCAAGTGAAAGAATGCAGAAGAGGAATTTACACAGGAAGCCCCAAGAGGGGCAGGAGTTGAATCTCAACATTTTGAATGCCAGTCCAGTTGTTCATCTTTCCTTCTTATTCAAGGAAAAAAATGAACAGGGGAAAAAAACGCAGTTTTCTTTAATTTTCTGAGATCTCAAAATGTTTCCCATTCCACAAAAGCCAGAGTCTTTTGAAAATTTTTAAGTACGAGCTTAAAGATTCTCTTCCGGCATACTGTATTTTTAATGACTTGTACAAACTAAGTTTCACCAAGAGAGCCTGACCTCTAATTTTCCTCATGCTGTTGCTTTTCCGTGATCTGCAGAGCCTTTTATGGTGTGTGCCTGCATACCCACCACCTCGCAGGCAGCATTTTAGCAGCATCTTTGGGCACAGACAGTTAAGCAGTATACTCTTGGTAGGTATTGTCCTGATGTAAATGAGCTGTGACAGCAAATCCCAACTTTTATATCTCACATCCCAGGCCGGCAGTCCAGTCACCGGACCATATGCTATCCTAGGGCGGTGAGTCAGGGCTTCGCCTTGTGGAAACCAGGAGCACAGTCTCGGTTGTCACAGCGGGGGAAGCAAAAGTGGTTTCAGGCAATGTTTGAGATACACTGTTTTAAAACTAAAAGCTTAAGCTGGAAGATGCCCATCAAAGGGTGTCAATTCTTCTCTGTATCAATAAAAGGCCACTGTTACTGATACCGTGTGCAGGGCATGAGGAGACAGGCAGATTGCCTAATTCTCCGGAACAGAGCCAGGCTGTGCAGAGTCCATATCCACCCTGGGATACGCAGAGAGAAAAACCACCACGCTTCCCTGTTGCATGTCCTTCACACGGGACTTGCCACTGAAGTGCTCCTTTGCTTCAGAGGAATTATAGCTGTTTAGGGGCGTGAAATAGCTGCGAACAAGGAAGGAATGTGATACAAATTGTTCTACGCAGAGCTCAGCCTTTGGCTTGTCACTGCCTCTGCATGCACTTCTGCCACTGCCATTTGCCAAGGCCCACAAAAAAAAGGCTGAGTGATGCATTTTGCCACTCCCTGGATAGCTCGGCCGTGCCACCGACTTCAGCCACAGCAATCCTGACCTCATGAATGCCTTACAAATGGTTTGTTAGGGGACCACCAGGGGTTGCAGGAGCAGATGGCTGCTCAGGCCGGAGCTTTAAGAGATGATGATACGATTTGCAGATATCATTGCTCCCTGTCTTCTTCTATTTAGAGGACCACTGGAAAAACTATACTAGCTCTCCTCCTACTCTGTCACCCCCCGACCAAAAAAGAAACCCTGGGAAATCTTAGCACAGAAGAGCACACAATGCCTGTACAACCAGATAGTTGTGCAGGGAGAAAGAAAGGGTAGAGACCAGAAAAAGGAAAATGACAAAACCAAGCCCAGTTCCCAGAGAGACTTTGAGGAGTTAACACCAGGAAGATATCAAAAAAGCAGATCTCTGAAAATCCTCCACGGAGGTGAGGATTTCTGTGGTTAAATCTGATGGAAGGATTGAGTGAAAAGGGTCACTGGTCTAAAAAAGTAAGAGGAGTGGAAAATCTTTCAGCGAAGAACAAAGCTGCAAAATTAATCAAGATTAGATTAAGAGTAAAACCAGAAGGAGTTTGTAGAGAAAAATCATAAAAGAAAAACTAATGTAAGAGTGAGGAGAGGAAGTTCACAGGAGGTGTAAAAAGGAAGTTCCTATTAAATTCTTCAGGCGAGATCTTTGCTTTTTTGTGCAACTGGAAAGAAATCCAGCAATCACTGTAGACTGAGCCCAGAAAGCTCTCTGTACCTCTGCCAAGAAATTAATAATACCAAGATTGCACTCTTCTAAACAGAAGGATAAGATTCTGAAGAAGGCTATAGCATTTTTGCAGAGAGGACATAAACCAGGAGTGTTTCAGGGTTCATTGCTGTTTGCTTTAAGGGAGCAGGAAGAGGTGAGCAATATTATGGCCTGTGTTAGAATACAAATATAAAATACGGCATTTTCCTTTCAAATGCCATATTTTATATCAAGGACACATCATAAAGAAAGAAAAAGGAAGATATTAAATCCCTGAAGAACTGAATGGTGTTGGAAAGCTCTAGAAATACAGTCTGAATCTGATGTAGACATCAAGTGACAACACCGTGGTGCTGCACAACAAACTTATAGCTGAAATAAAGACGAAATTTAAGTACAGGGATAAGAAGACCACAAATAAACCACCAAACAAAGTCACAAATGGATTTGATTAAGACTGCAGAACAACATGAAGAAGAGAATAAGAAGCGGAAGGTGAAAAATCCCAGGAAATAACAGAGATGAAACTGAGCTCCTGTAAATGGATGTGGGAAAAGGAATGTTCTGAGGCTGGAAGGAAAGCACTGGGGAGGTGAAGGTGCAGTCATAGCAGAATAGTGAGCCAAGATGCCAGTCTTCAGTAAATATACCACAGGGCCGCAGCATCACTTGTGTTCTCAGTCAAGAACCTTCCACTGCTCCCTTGAGAAACGGCTAGCAAACCTCCCTAGAACAGGACAAGGGAAATTGAATTTTTATCCTTTTTCTGCAGGAAAGGAATATAGGCATTCCTGGAAAGGTGACAAAGGGAATGAATTAAGCAGTCAGGAAACGCTGACAGGGAAGTAAATTCAGCAATTTTAGGGCTCTAAATTTGGCCTTGGAACCAAAAAAATTGAAATCACAATACATTGAAAAGAACTAGATGAAAACCAGATTTCCAGTGGTTCTTTTAAAGAATGAAATTAGTATTAAAATAAAATCCTTGTTGTTGAATAGTCAAGGTTTTATAAGTATTTCTAACATTTAGCTTAGACAAGAAGAGCTATGCTTTGAAAATAAATTTTTAAACAGTAAAGTAATAGCAGTAGAATGATAGAACAAATAAAAATTACTTTTATAAATTTTCGAAGATCTGGTTGAAAGAGGAGGTCACAAAAACTGGAGTGGTAGTCTCCTGACATTTTGCCATTACAAGAAAACAAACAAACAAACAAAAAGATTACAAAGCATGAAAAATGAGCCATTGCTCTTTCCTGAGTGGGAAAGAGGTGTGGCAATTTTACTGGCTCGATGGATCGTGTGTCTTAAAAATCAAGTTGCTAGATGAAGGATGTAGATGCTTCTGATCAAAAGTTACCTGAAGAGAAAATTAACAAAAACTCCTGTCTTAAATATTTCCTCTTTCTTTTTCATTTTGTTAGTCCAGCTTTTTAGTTTCCTTATAGAATGTAGGGAAGACGAAGTTACCTTTGTGGGGGAATTGGAATGAAGTCCTAGGTTCAGCTGATGAGAGATCAGGATAGATGTGTACTGTCCAGAGCAGAATATTTGGAAAGGTTACAAATTTCTTAAAAGCACTGAATCTGAGTAATATTTGGAGGGTGATGAGACATGAGTTTAGAAACTGCAATTCTTATTTCCTACTACATAATCCATATATCTTATAATGCCTCAGAGGATAATATCAACTTACTTCTAACTCTACAGCAGCGATCAGATGGTCTGAGCACTTCCTGATAGATCCAGTCTGGGAAGCTGTTTGGATTCAGCCAAGCTGATATTCATAAAGACTGAAGGTAGTTCCCTCATGTGACCAATCACTAGGGAGTGATTCTCAGAAATATTTAAGAGCCAATTGTAAAAATCACATCAAAAAAATGGAACATGTGCTGGCAAGAACAAAGGGATCAAGAGGCATTGCTGTCTGTGAAGCTTCTTTTCTTCAGAAGCCCGGAATCTAAGATAAACAATATTTAATAAAGGCCTGTTTTGGAGAGCTTAATTTTAAAGAAAGGGGTGGATATGCCTTTAAAAAACCTAAGCTAACTGAGAAAGCAGTCCATGAAGGTTTAAAGATTGGGTTTTACAAAATCTTTAGGTAGAATTTTCATTCCCATATTAATGGGTATTTAATGTGATCAGGCAAGGAGGATGTGATGCTTTTCTTAGAAAGAAAGAGAAGGCAAGGAGGATGTGATGCTTTTCTTAGAAAGGAAGAGAGGAGAAATGTAGTATCCAAAGTGAAGAGAGTGCATGGCAATGGTTTGTTTTACAGGTTTTTGCCAAGACATTAGCAGATTGAGAAATGAGTATTCTCCAAGTGACTGTACAGTCCAGTGTTTGTAATCTTACTTGTTAAGATTGTTTTAGATAGACGAATTGTGTACAGCTAAAGGAATGTCTCAAACAGTTGTCATGCATTGCATAAACCCAACATTTCTCTGCACATCCAAAGTAATGTGCACTCCAATGGAAGGGAAAATATCAATTGGATATCAATTGGATATCAAATAGAAGATATATTGAAAACATTGTTTTGGGAAATGCACAAAAGTTTTCTGCTTTTTGCAAGGACTCTCTAACTCCAGAAAAGGAAGGGGATCTTACATCAGATTAACTTAGTTTAAGTAGGAAGGAATCATGTAAGACAAGCTGTACCAAGGTATGAATTGTTGTTGTTGTGCTTTTTGTATGGGATCAGGTTTTGCCCTCAAAGGCAGTAGATATAATTGAGGTAAGGCACAAATGCAGACTTTACACATCCAGGAAGACGAATCCAGGGTGTTAAGTTTCATTAAGTTAGAGGTATTCAAATTGATGACCATAATAAACAACCATTAAATACATACTACCACATCAGTACCATAATACCTGTGAATCTAATTTGGTGTCTTGTTCACAGCCTTGCACAGCCCTGGATTTGCTGTGGCCATCCACCTATTGTCCTCCTGAAGGTTGGGATGTAGCTGCATGTGACCTACCTGCTCCCACAGTGGGGAAGGAGACAGCACCAGGCTGCACCTCCCCTCCACTCTCCTGACTTGTGGCTCTACTGATTCTCCCAGGAAAGCATCATCACAGAGCAGACCTTTTGAGTACATAGCCACTGGGTACCAGAAGGGAACTCCCTAAAGGCAGAGTGAAATGGCTGTTCTGGGGAAAGGATTGTTCTGTGCCCCAGCTGATGGAGGGGAGAGAGTTGCTGCACTCTCCTGCAGCTTGAAGAGGTGCTTGTTCAGCCCCCACTGAGCTTGGACTACCTTGGCATGAAGGTTACTGAGAGAAGACCCCTTCCCATCACCTCTGGAATCCCACTGACCTCTTATTCAAAAAGCTTGATATTTCTATGATATTGTTAATGGGGAGAAGTATTACAAAGGAGTCAAATAATGTTGCAGCCCATAACTGAATGTTGCCCTGAGGGAAGTCCGCTAGAGGATGGAACAAAAGATGTTGGGTTGAGCTGCTCCAGGAGAAGCAAAAAAGATGAACAGCTACTGAAAAGTAACAGATCCTGACCTCTGAGGTAAGTAAAAGTTCATTATACAATTTGCCTAACCTAACCATTTCTTTTGTATTATTAAAGAAGAAACAAACCCACAGCCATGCTTAGGGGTTTTTCCTATGTGAGATGCTTACATCATAAGCATTTCTCCTTAATGTTCCTCTTTTAAACCTCTAATACCTTCAACCCATGTAATTCCTGTGCGCTCACTTCTGTTTGGCCATCATTGTGGTTTGCTTGTATTTTATTATCCCAATGACTTTTTAAAATGTCCAGTTGTATTTCTCCTTTGCACCCCAAAGAGTGTCCTCCTGCAGCCCATGAGCCCCTGCTTAGGAGGGTGTAAATAGCTAACAGTGGCAAGTGATAGCAAAATGCAGTTAGCAATAATTATCCTGGGGAGTGGTAATGCCTTGGGCACGTTCCAAACTTGCAGACAAGGCAGCCGAAGTCCAGCTAGTCATACCCTTTAGAGAAAGACTATACGGTTGAGCAAAAACTCTGTATGAGCACTGCAGTGTGGGACAGGTTCTTGGAATAGTTTCCTGTGGAAAATTTGATTGCTAGTGCACACTGTCTTCCATCCAAAGTATCCATGGCAATATAAAATATGTTGTAGCTTTAGTATGGAGAGAGAAGTTGAGGCTGGAGTGAAGGCAGTTTAAACAGGAAATTCACATTTCAAAATGCTGTATATGTAAAACAACTTCTTTTTCACCGGTTTCTGTCTCAAAGGCTGCTGTTGTTTAGCTTGCCTTCTTATTATTTGCTTTTATAATGGCCTATATATTTGCAAAGGATCAGTCTACATCCAAGCCTCATTTAATGTCTATTTGCTACCATTTGCACCACATTACAAACTCATTTACAAAGCGAATGTAAAAACAAACGCAAGCCCCATGGAAAGCCTCGCTGAGCCTGTATGTGATCGAAGCCGTATGTAACAGCTCATAAATGGTGTCGGCTAGAGACTGTGCTCAAGTACTACAGCACAGGAGCCTGTCATTTCCTTAACCAGATTGCAGCATCTGTATTTCTCTTGCCCTTTTCCTGGCGCTGTTAAGCCAGAGAATTCTTTCTAGAGCAGTCATCCTAAAAGCCAAATAGCTCCTCTGGAACAGTTCACAATGCTGTCATCTTTAAAATATGCCATTGTGCTGAAAAGCGCTCTTAAGAGCTGCAGCGTTCTGGCTTGTGCACCAACACTGAGTTTTCAGAGGAAAACCAAAACCCGGGGCTCTGGCAGGTGACCTGTAGTAGCAATGGCAGCATTTGAGCAAATAAGAAGTCCTTCTGTTCTCAACCATCTGATGAAAGGTGAGTTCTGAGAGACGCTGAGCAGCACTGACCTTGAACATCAAAAACAAAGAACAAAGTGAAGGACTCAGGAAAAGCCAATCCCATCCCTCAGAGCCCAGACCTGTGTACAAATCACGTGTGTCTTGCTCACTAGAAACAGTCATCTGGAGGAGAAAGAGCAAAACCAAGAGAACCACTAGTGCACCTAAATTAAATTAAACACTTTTTCTCAGGTATGCAGCTTAAACACACTGCTAGGATGAATCTTTACTGCTTATGCAACAGATATGAAACATATCCAGGGTGCTTAAAGTGGATGGAAGAACTACTAACTTGATTGGACTGAAACTTAGAGTGTTGGGTGAAAAGCAGATTTACACAGTCAAATAGGGATAACAAGGAGAATGCTGCCTTTGTCATAAGAAATGTCCTGTATCAGTATCCATCATGCCTGAGATCACCAAATAGGATTTGAACCCCAATGGCAGATGCTTGCAGGTATCAGAAACCCTCCCACTGAGCAACCTGTGAAGTTTTCCCCATTGAGAAACCTGCTAAGTTTTCTTCTGATGCTTTTCTCATGTTTGTAGACGAAACACCAAGTCAGTCTTGTAGCTTTATGGCTGAATATAAGTTCTCTGTTTTGCAGCCTTTTGTGTAGGACTCCTTCTTTTCCAGTCAAATTTCAATAGGCCCAGTCCTGACAGAGAATGCAGGCGAGACTCCCACTGTCTTCAATGCTAAAATAGGATTTCGTGCTTGTAACACTTGAAGAAAAGCAAATATATTTCCAGTTATACAAAGAATTGTGTGGGGAAACTCCTTTTACTTTCCATTTCTACTCAGAGATGGCATGTAAAATAGTCTCTATTTGACTGCTACACACAGAAAGACAAAAAAAATTCTGCCAGAGGATAATATCATACATAAATTTCCACTAAGTATTTGCATAAGGTCTTTCACATAACAGTCTCTAATAGGGCTGCAAAAAGTCATAAATCTTTCATTTTCAGTCTCCCAGCTGAATTGTTTCTCCTTTGTTCTTGTTGCTCTGAATTTTTTTAACAGGTAATGTCTTCTCAATCTATCACACATGGTGAACCCAGAGAAGTTTGAATTTTGCTGTTTGGTTTGTTTTGAAATTTATCTATAGTTTCTGACATTTCATAGGCATTTTATCTCCACCTCTTCCAGTAACTGGGATGAAAAATATGGGAATTATTGTGCTGTTGAGTTCAGTTGAAAGAAAGAAATGATTGCTTACATTTCTTCCCAGTTCACTCTAAAATGAAGATGTATTAAGGTAGGTGAAAATATTTGTGGGTGAGGGAAACATGCAAGGGCTGGCAGAATTTCTTTGAACTTCAGTCTGCTGGTGTTTTGAGGTTAATATCAAGGGTTAGACCAGTTCTTGCATTATTCAGATAAGTTTGCCTGTCCTTAATAGAGCTCTTGAAGCAGACAATTCAGTGTGATATGATGACTGTCTAAAATTATTTCAGGATAAGAGAGATTTAATTCTTTGCGAAACCAGACAAAGGGATATGTTTCATGTTTGGAAATGTGATTTTTTTTTTTTCCCCCCTAGAACCATTTCATTTAAAAGTAGGACACTACTTTTTCAAAAGATTAATTAGTTTATAATGGGAAAGATAATATCCCACGAGCCAAACTGATGTCAAGTGTTGCATTATAGATCCAAGAGTCACAACGCTGAGACAGAACAGATAATCCTGAGATATGAGAAAATAGAGCTGGAACAGATGTATGGCACCCTATGGGAGTGCTCACAGCTATTTGTGAGCCAAAGAAGTACATGTATTTAAACACTTTCTTGGGGGGTTTTCCTGCATTTTCTTTACTACTTTTGAAAAATCAACTACATTTTGGAACCGTCCTTACTTCCTGCTCGATTAAACAGAGATACAAGGTCTTGTATCAGTTTTTCAAAGGCAGACTTGTAGCCACAATGAACAGATGTGGGAGACTTGTTTTAGAAATTCTAGTTCGGAGGATGAAAACTTGGAAAGAAGATAGGAAAAGAATAGTTATTGAAGGGAAATGAAGAGCCGTGGTAGCAGTTTTATTACTGAGATATGTGGGACCCTTTAATGATCTTCTTTTAAACCACAGACAGTGTTCTGGACTTCAAATGGCACCGGCTTTCCACAGTGTGGTGCAGGCTAAAATGGTTTCCTGGTAAAGTGAAACATTTTGCTGGTTGGTTTGTTTGTTTTTTTAATAAGTTCTAGTGTTCTTTATTTATTTTATCAAATGAAACTTAGCAAATACAGGACCTGATCCAGCAAATATCTCACAGGCAGGGTGACATAAGTAGCTGTGCCCAGTTCCCCTAAGCATTCAGCTGTGTTTGTTTGTTTTTTTAATAAGTTCTAGTGTTCTTTATTTATTTTATCAAATGAAACTTAGCAAATACAGGACCTGATCCAGCAAATATCTCACAGGCAGGGTGACATAAGTAGCTGTGCCCAGTTCCCCTAAGCATTCAGCTGTGCTGATACTCAGAGTCCCCTGAATAAATTATTTTAAAAGGTGAGCCTGGAAAATATCTTCAAACTAAATACATTTTGGGTGGGAAAATGCAGAAGAAAGACTTGTACTTTTAAGTCACAGGGAAAAAAAAAGACAGCACAGTTGCTCTTCAGAAAGCATTTTCATGGCTGTATTAACAACATTCGAGACAACCACCACATGTTTAATATCTCGAGAAATCTGAGCACAGCCTTCCTGTTTTTTTCTGCCAGAGGGAGTGACATAAGAAGAACCTTCTACATAGCTTTCCATTTTAAGCCTAATTTCCATTTTCTTAGTTTATGGTTATGGTCACACACTCTGGCGGTCACAAAAGTAGTAAAATTACATTAATCTGTAAATCAAAATACTTCTTTCTCAGGGTGGGTTGTTTGTAGCTCTCTTTACCATTGTCAGCCTCTCTGATATTTGCAGGGGACACTTTTTTCCTCTTCCCAGCCCCCTCTACTTCTCTCCCCAAATCACATAATTAAGCTGCAAATTCCAGCAAGCATGGACAAGGAGTGAGTACCATCCAAATGTTCCATCATCACTACCAGTCACTTTAATGAAATAACATGTTGTTGGACTGAATTCACTAAATTCACTGAATTCACATCCTATCTAAGAAAGGCTCTCTGCTCTCCAGGATACTTGTGCTAAAAATAAAAAAAAAAGGAAAAGCCTTTAACCAGCCTAAGGGGTAAAAAGAGAGAAGAAAGGAGAGAATATTTGGAAAGAGCTAGCAATAAAAAGGAGTTGCCTGAAGAGCTGAATAGATACAGAGACAAATAAGCCACCAAATGTGGATGAAAGAGACCTCAGTGTAGACAGAGAAAGAAAAGGGGAGGGGGGAAGTACTGGCACCAAAAGATAAGAAAAGATAGTGATAAAGGACAAAACTCCTATGTGCTATTATTCAGCAAAGTACACCAGGAGTGAAAGTCAAAGCTATACAGGGTCTATATTATATAAACTTCTCAAAATTATGGGAAAGAAATACCAGCCTTGCTTTGCATGATGATAGGGGAAAGTGCTGGAGTTTTTGGATCTACATTTTCACACCTGACTGGATCAAGCAAGGAAACTTTATACTATGGACAGTATCATAACACATGATTGGAAGGCAGGAGGAAAGACATAAATTAGCACAGGGGAGTTAGAAAGAGGTGTTATGGAAGATGTGTCATTGTGTTATGAAGAAAGTTGGGAACATATGTGTGCATATGAGCATGTGAATGTGCGTGCACCTGCAGGGTTGTTCCAGAACATCCATCCAGGCTCCTGACCTGAGGGTTAGAATGTGTGTCACTGCTGTCATAGTGACCATTAAATTAAGCAATTGCTTTTTGCCAGACTTTGCCCCCTCATAGCACAGTTTCCCTATGTAATAATGTAATTAATATTGTCTAAATTATTGACTGAAACTCTTACAGAAAGACTGGCTCTGTAAGGCTTGGACTGAACCTCGTGCAGGAGTTTCCCAAGCCCTTCGACATCTGTGGGCTACTGGGGAGATAAAAATAAAAATATGAAAGGACACCTGCACTAATTTCTAATACATTCCCCCAAAATTCCCATGAATCTTAGTGATAAGAAGACCTGTCATCTGCCTTTAACTCTGATTTCTTGCACTCTTAAAGTGATTACAGAACAAAATCAAACCATAGCATGACTTGAAGTGTTACCTCTGTGTAGATAATGCTTTTTCAAATACATCATAAAAAGGGAATTAAAGGGACAGCATCAATGTACTCTGGGGATACAAAAGGAAAGAAATTCCACAGGACTGCAGAGCAGATGATTGTATAACCAGAAGCGACTGACTCATGCTAAAAGAAAATTTAGGCTGCATGTTAGGAAAGCTTTTTGTCAGTGATGTTTTTGGATCCTTAAAATAGACCCTGTTGAGAATAAATGCTGGTCTTGAATGTCCAATTTCCTGAAAAAAGGAAAGGGTGAGCTCTTCACTTGGCCCCTCTGCTCTTTGCTCCTTGAAAAGGCCCTTCCCTCTGGGTGAGGAAAAAAGCCTGGAAGGCCCAAAGCAGGGCAATGGCCAGGTAAGGATGTGATGGGAGAAAGAGATGCCATCTCTGAGCCACAGCACTGCAGGAGTCCTGGCAGGGTTCTAGTTTGTGTTGCTGAAAAAATTTCCTCTATGAAAAAGCTTTCTGCTGCAAAAATGTGACTTCATTAAACTCACAATCATTTCTGATACGACACACTCTCAATCTGCCTGTCAGTGCCAAAGTTTTCTCATGGTTGATGGTATTGTCTGACTTGTCCTAAAGTACTTAAGATGACTTAAAGCTATTTACACATTACAGTTTCTGGCTTCTCTATAGTTATTTTGCTTAAACCTACCTTCACTGGGAAGGAAAGACTCCCACTGTGATTCAAGGGCTTGTATTTCTCACCTTCATACTATGCAAATTCATGGAGTTTAAGCTATAGGATACAGAGATAAATACTAGGGCTTGTATAGAGGGATGTCACATCTCATAAATCTGCTAAAACACTCTGAAGGAGGTCATGTGTTAAGATTGTCTGGTTATCAGCAAAGCAGATTGCATTTTCAGAAGTCATTCAACAGAGATTCAGAGAATACTCCTATGGAAATCAAGCTCCCACTGAACAGAATCACAGAATCAGAGAACCAAATGTGTTGGAGAAGACCTCTGAGATCATTGAGTCCCACCTATGACTGAACAGCACCAGGTCAATTAGACCATGGCACCAAGTATCATATCCAGCCTATCCTTCAACACCTGCAGGGACAGAGGACCCACCTCCCTGGGCTGTCCATCCCAGTGTATAATCATCCTTTCTGTGAGGAAATTCTTTCTAATGTCTAACCTGAATCTCCCCTGGCACAGCTTGAGTCTGCATCCTCTTGTCCTGCCACTGGTTGCCTGGGAGAAGAGGCAACCAGACCTCCACCTGGATACAACCCCCTTTCAGGTCACCCTGAGGACCCTCTTCCCCAGTCAACCCCAGCTCCCTCAGCCACTCCTCATAGAACTTGTTCTTCAGACCTTTCTCCATCTTCCTTGCCCTTCTCTGGATCCACTCCAGTATCTCAATGTCCTTCCTGAATTGAGGGGCCCAGAACTGGACATGGTACTCGAGGGAAGGAAAGACCTTTTTGTGTGTTAGGAGCTGACTACTAGAATATCAAAGCAGATGTTTGGAACAGGCTGATGTCTCTGATGGAGTTTGCTGGGCATTTGTGTTTGGGGCCACTCATCTTCTGGAATGACCTGGGAAAGGAGGCAAACAGTGAGAAAATGCACAAGAACCCTGTAATATCACATCACCAGTTTATAGCAACTGGAGGAATATATCAATAAAAATATCATTCTTTGTTTACTCTGTTTCTTTTATTCTTTCTGAAATATCTGCTGCTGGCTACTGTCACAGCTATTGAACTAAGTGGCCTTTTGACTCAACAGTCATGTTCATATGAGTCAGGCAATTTGGAAATGTGTGAACTTTGTCCTTTGTAGTGTGTTGATTCACTGTCATCTTGAGATACAAACTGTTTCACTTAAAAGTCCTTAATGAGGATTCTGCTGTTCTGCCTTACTTGTTCCCATTACCAGTTTTTTTATACTCTTCATTTCTGGGGCAGAATTTTCCTTCTTCCAGCTGGTTTTATCCATTCCACAATGCAGAATAAATATTTAAGTGGGAAACAAGGGGGGGGAAAGCAATCTTCTATGACAGGGGAAAGGAAATTTTTACTTGCTGAGTTTCATAGATCTTTCCAAACACGTTTACCAAGCCACCCACTGACACAATATTAGTGTTACACAGGAAGAACACACACATGTGTATGTATGTGTATGCATGTGTATGTAAACACAGATGTATAGAATGGTGATGGGCCAGGTAAAATGCTATAATGGTTTGCATCTGATATTGGGTGCATGTAAGTCACCTTTGCTCCAGAGTATTAGACAATGAACTTTAGGAGGGAGCTCCTTCACTGTCCCTGTGCTGTGGTTTTCTTCTGCTCCTGTGGGC
This sequence comes from Scytalopus superciliaris, assembly GCA_013400415.1. NCBI lineage: Eukaryota > Metazoa > Chordata > Aves > Passeriformes > Rhinocryptidae > Scytalopus > Scytalopus superciliaris. Next base: position 235,426 of record VXBX01006008.1, on the reverse strand, counting down.
ATTTCACAGAGCTCTTGGATCCCTCAGGAATTAGCCAAATCTAGACTCACCCAGGCTGTTCAGTAATGCCAGCAGTGATGAATTGTTAATAGGGATGCTTGCCCACTGCTCACGTTGATTCACCAGTGGTGTGAAACTAAGTTTAAAGATCAGAAGCTGTTGCCACCTTCCTTTATCTGAATCATAGAATGACCTGGGTTGGAAGGGACTTTAAAGGTCATCCGGTTCCAATCCCCCATGCCACTAGACTTGGTTGTTCAGAGTCCCATCCAGCCTGGTCTTGAACACTTCCAGGAATGGGGCATCCACAGCTTCTCTAGGCAGCTTGTTCCAGTGCCTCACCACCCTCACAGTAAAGAATTTGTTCCTGACTCAAATCTAACCCTGCTCTTTCAGTTTGAAGCCATGGCCCCCTGTCCTATCACTACACAGTCTTGCAGAAAGTCTCTCCCCATCTTTCTTGCAGGCTCCCTTCAGGTACTGGAAGGCCACAATTAGGCCACTTTAGTCTGTACCAGCCCTTCTTCAGTGGGTCCAGCAGAAACAGGTGAAGGAATAGGCAGCAAAAGAACCTGTGAGGGTGACAATCTTGCAGTACAGCAGCTCTGACTTCAATTTACCCCAACCTTTACCTGTAAACCTTTATGAATATGAGAGTGTGGGAGATGTTGCACATCCTTTGCAGCTGTCCTTGCATGAGAAGCAGCAGCCTCCAGCAAAGAGCAAGCAGGCAGCCAGGAGCAGTAAGTACTTCAGTCACTCTCATTTAATCTGCTGTTGCATGTGAGCTGACATCCCGAGCTCACTGAAATCACTCCACACATAATGCATTCCTAAGCTTTCCAAAGAGCTGTAGTCTCTTCACTGTTATCACATTTTCCGTTTCTTGCTGTCTTTAGGAAAGGGGAAGAATGAAATAAAACTATCCCCGCCTACAGGCTAGGAGCCCACTGGCTTTCAATCATTTTAATAGTCAATTACAGTCAAGAATATTTGGTTTTCCCCTTCTCCATATCCTCACATATAGGTTTGTCCTGTCACAAATCATTCACCGTGGACTTGGGAAATTGCACATACGACTCCCAGCTTAGCAATTAATGTCACATAATAAGCCATCTATAGCCTTTTCTTAAAGGAGTATTCAGATAACAGAGAAAAAGTGAGCCCTGTTAGTGTGTCTTCAGCTCTGTTTCAGGGCTTGTGAGGTGGATTTCATGTAGAAAGGCTTGTGAATTGAATACGAGCCAGTTGTCACATGAATAACAATATCAGACTTCAGCCTTTCTAAACAGAACTGTATCAGTGGATTCTGCTTTGATTTTGTTGTAATTGGTTTTAAACAAACCTGTAACTGCTTAGCATCTGGTGGCAGAACTGAAATATATTGGTGTTAATAACGAAGAAGCCACTCGCTGCCAGATCCTGATAAACCATATTGTATCTCACTCCAATGCAGTCACTTAAGGAACAAAGTGCTATTTAAACATAATAAGAGTTTAAGCATCTGGTGTCCAATATATTTAATATTTATATTTACAGTTGCCAGACCCTAGAAAATCTCAGGTATAATAGATTTGCACAGTAAAAACCAAGCTTATGCATAAATAATTTGTGTTCTGGTAGATGTGAAGAAAAAAATCTCCCTCTATGGAAAATGTTTTTATTCTTTATTTTCAAACCTAATTACATGATACATTAAAACAACCCTTGAAACTCCCTCTGTAAGGAACTAGTTAATAAGTTGATTGGCACTTCCTGATTATTGCTTTGATGTGTGGTGCCAGGATTTGTTTGCACTTTATTTTTCATAATGTCTTTTTTAATACCGTGAAGAACTTCAAGAAACACCTCTGTTCTTCAGACTTCTGCTTCCTTTGGAATAGTTATCTGCTTTGACAATTACCAATTACCAGCAGAAAAAAATAACAGAACAAACTACATCCTGATGAGTAGAAGGGTCATTCCTGCTCTCTATTCATCTTGATAATTTCCAGTGCTATGCAAATAGCGACAGATGTTATCATGATTCATGTGGAAGAAGTCATCAGCTGAACTCTGACTCCAGAGAAATTCTTCCTTAATGTAAGTGCCATAATTGAAGGCAACGAACAGCAGAAATATGAAGACATTTACTTCCCAGTTCTGTAGTGAACGCTCCCTCTAGAATATTGCAAATGCATATATGCATCAATAGAAATACCTAATGTGATCAGAGAAGTCTAGCAATGTAAACATAAGCCTTTATTTACTACCTTTTCCTCATGGCACTGCTGACCTCAGTCCAGCTGAGGTTGAAGATATGTGTCATTTTCAGCACATCTGTAGCTCCACTGTAGCTCTTTGAGGGTAAGCTACAACTAGCAGTTCTTTTCCCATGTGTACTGTAAATAGTACTACAGTAACGTGAAAGCAAATGATTCATACAAAAGGTTTGTGTGTTTCTTGTTTTAGTTCACCATACTATTAAATATCAGCACAGAGGCCTCTTTCTTTCACTTTCCGTCTCTGCATTTGATGCCCGTGTGATTTTGAATGAGCATTGATGGGGGGACACAGTATGAAGTAGTTAGCACGCTGTAAACTGAAGTGCTGGTGTTGTTTTACAGCAACATCCTTGTATAGATTGGTCTCTTGTGGCTCTCTGAAGAGGTAGATGTGATCAATATCTGTGTGACCACCCAACAGAACGCCCTGCCTGTTGGTCAGAGATCAAGGTAAATTACCTCAATGCTACTGTCAAATGAGACTGAGATGCTGATGAACTGGACAGTAATTTTCATCTTTGAATAATTTCTTAATACATATGCAAAGCCTCTTTGTAAGTATCTGTTCCCCTGACTTCTTTTGGTTGTTTAATATGCTCAGTGATAGAGTGGCCATGAAAATAACATTCTAGAGATACCAAAATACTCAAATCTAGTTATATGAAACGTCATCATTTTCAGAGACAGAATCTGGAGCACTTGTACCTCAGGTAATTAGGAAATTTATGTTGTATGTTGTGAACCATAGCCTGCACCTGCAGTTCAGGTTCTCCTTACGCCATAACATAACCTGGTCGCAGCATCCTGGCTTCCAGCAGGCTGGAAGTATTTTAGGAAGATCACAGTATAAAACATGGATGTCCAATGGTAGGATTTTCAGCAGTTTGCTGCCAGCAAGGTCTGTGTTTTCTGATATCAACATGCTGCAGAGTAATAGGTCTGACCCTGGGAGATGTCAGAATATTAAGTGAGTTGAACTAAACAGAGGACTAAAGAGAGAGTTTCAAATACAACAGGAGGTCAGGCAAGGTTTTGATATCCATGAACCTTTTGTCTCCAGAACAGAATGTGGGAGGACATTATTAGTCAGTGTGAGTAAAGCAAAACACTGGATGTGATTGGCTGCATGTTGGCTAATGTAGCATGAGGTGAGGAGGCAAAGATTGGAAAACTACACTCCTTCCTCAGTAGCAAAGTGGTAGAAAATGCTGAAGATTGTGCATGGTAGGTCCAACAACTTTGTCAATAGGTTGTTGCAGGTCTTTATGTTGACAGTCAGTGATATCCGACAGGGTAAGTCAGAAATCTATTAAGAGAAGCTATGAGAGACACCAGGTATGAACTGTATTCCACTAAGAAACTAAACTTGAATTACAGGAGAAATTACAATAGTGAAGCATTCAACTGCAAATGCCAGTTATGACAGCTTTACTGCTGAATCAGATCTCAAGTTATACTCAAGGTTAGAAAAGTCCTAAGAATTAATGCCCAAACAGATGTCATTAAGCCAGACTATTTACAAGCCCAAGTTTCAGGAAAATCATTGACATACTTGTTTAAAAGAGCTGGCACTATTTCAGAGCCCATGTAGTTCTTTGAGTTCAAAGTTTGCTGAGTACCATGCATGAAGACTTCTGAGCAGTGGTTACAAAATTAAGCCCCAGATATAAGTGAGTTAAGTCAGGCCATTTCATTGGAGAGCCAGTAAGTTTTGCCATATTTGCAGGTAGAAATCAGACGCAGGACAGTGTTGCATTTTAACTTTTTCATTAATTTTCACTGTCGGGAGCAGAAAATCATCTATCTCTGCAGTGAGAAAAATGCACATCATTGGCAAGATCCATTGAAGAATGAGATATCCTTATGGTTTGTAGCAAACAACAAGCAATATTCCAGCATGATAATTACTTCTTTGGCAGAGATGCTACCTGGTTTTTACAGGCTGCTCATTCTATATTTAGCATTCTGGGTCTGAGCATGATGACCAAGTTATTTGAGAAATTGCCCTGAAGAGGTAGCAGTTTTGGAGTTCCTGCGTGCTTTCTCTAATCTACCCGTCAAGATGCATTCTTGAGTATTAATATATGCAACATTACCATATGGACTAATTAGATGGATCTTAAACTGTAGCTTAGAGGATGCACAAGTAATCCCAGCTTTATCTGTGGCCTCTTGGTGACCATCCGCTCAGGGGTTTATGCCCTCTAGAGGGCTTGTAGACCATTTCTGGTCCCAGTGTTGAGGAGGATCTNCTATTGTTAGCAGTTCATGAGGGGACCAGGTGGAACTCTTTTCCATGGGGCAGGCAGTCTCTTTCCTGGTTCCATGGTTGAAAAAAAAAGAGAGGAGGTAATCCCTCTGAGGCACAGAGTTGGTAGATGAAAGAAAAATTCCAAGATTTTAAATCCATAACAAAAATAAATATCAGGAATATGGACAGGGAGAGAGGGAGAAATAAACAAAATACCAGGGATAGCATTAATTTTAATTATAGTTTCTTTTGCCCCTATGAAAGAGGTAGCATTCACCATCTATTCAAGCCTCTTACTAGCTGTATAATTAATAGGGCTAGCTTAACCTTGACTGTGAATTTCCTTTGGAAACTGGATGCCAATATGCTCAAAGTTCCTTTGTTGCCATCTGAATGGCCCTGTAGAGGGAGTGCTTCCAGCTTATTTAATGAGATGATCAGTCCTTTGAATTTATTCTAATTTATTTTATAAACAGAGAATACAGTGCAGACTAGATTGATCTGGGATTGTACCGAGTAAGAGGATATCATTTGCATGCCAAAGGATTTTTATCTTCTGAACTTGTCTTGAGTCCACTTATTCCTCAAGAATATAGTCCTGTCAGACTGAGGTGAAAAGATACACTCCTGAATAGTTCCTTGAAAGAGGGTGAAAAAAGATATGAGAGGAAAGAAGTGTTTATTGCTAATATTTCACAAGTGGACATACATGTCCATGTATATCTCAGGGATTTTCAGCCCATGGTCAGGTACTTCTGAGTGTCCAACAAGGGCAACTAAAAATCACAAGGCTGTTACCAGTCAGAATTCCCTCTTCAGGGATCTGCACTCCTGTGAGAAAATACTGATGAGTCAAAGACTGCACAAAACTTGCCAGCTACTGGTCTAAGTAACATTCTCAGTGTGCAGGTAGGTCAGTCAATCAAAACCTTCTATTCACAGAAAAAAGGCTGCATAGAGACTCCATGGTGTAGATGGGATGCTAAAATTGATGGCTGTCTGAACTTTTTAGAAAATGAATCTAACCTGATTAGCCTAAGCCCTATCACTGATGACCTCATCAAATCTCTTATCAAACAGCCTGATAGTTTTACATGAGGAAGACAAGAAAATATCTGTTATGGTTCTGCACAGCTTTTTCCACTCTAAGGGCAGGTGTAAAGGTTTTTCTTCACACTGTCTGTAATCTTTCTGTACCTTCTCCAAAAAACTGCTTACCAATTCAAAGCTGAGAGGTTTTTTGATGATTTTGTGGACTTGTCAAGGTACAGCAATAGTGCTAAGGGCTTTGGCACTGCTCTCTGTCTTCAAAACCTTGTTTATCTCCTCTGCTTGGGAAGGATAGATAAGCCACACCTACAGCTCTGCTGTGGGAGTCTGCAGTTGTTACCAAGCCACTCATTTCCTCTGTGCTATGTGGTGAATCATTTTTGCAAAGTGCTAGTCAGAATTTCAGAAACTGATCAGCGATTGCCTTTTGATTAGTAATAACTCACCTTTGATCTCATGCAAACAACACTGTTTTCAGACTGACTGGCTTCTCACCTTTACTCTCTATGGAGTAATTCTTTTTTGCTCAAAGTCCCACAGGACTGAACTTTTTAAAAAAAAAGGAAAAAAAAAACCGAGGAGGGGACAACCCCAGGTTGGACTGAGAGAGGCCTGTTTATTTCATGATAGTGCTAAACTTCTTGTGTAAGGCTTTATTGGGAATGTCTCTCAGAGAAGTCTGGTATAAAGCATTTCCCTAAACCTCTAAGCAGCTCCCACTGGTCCTCTTCCTCCTTATGGAGGGCAAAACAGTGCATAATCTTTCTAAACTGCTACATTTACTGTTATTTTAAGGAAAAAAAAGCCCATGTTGCCAAATGATTTATCTTTCCAAAAGCAAGAGTGTTGGTCTCCATCTTCCTACATGCTGGGTTTTTCTGAAAAAGGGAAAAAAATTGCAGGATCTTTGATGCACAATGAGAGATTGTACTTGGGTTAATATCATTATTAAGTATTAAGTCTGCTTTATATTCAGGAATGGTGCAGAGGAAGCTATCTGTGAATAGATAGAAATCAGAAGTGGGAAGAAAAACAGGTATTTTTAAGGGAACACTAAGAATCTCAGATAAAACATTTAATGGTTTATAAATATTATTTTGAACAAGACTTTAGCTCATCAAATGTGCTTGTGAGAGGCAGCTAAACTGAAAAGCTTCTCCAATAGATTGAAACTAACACTGCATTATTCAGACATGAATTTCCTCATGAGCTTTCATTTTACACAAATAGGCTGTGTGTTGCCAGATTTACAGGAAAGCCCAGTGCTAGAAAAATGGTTGAGACACAGTGAAATTGCATGAGGAAGGCTACAGGATGGGCTGAGAGCAGTGTGCAGCTGAATTTAAAATATCATCAGCTACAGAATTCTTCCTCAGTTTTCTGCCCAATATTGCCAGTGCACAGGGTTGAAAATAAGGTAGGATTGGTGGAACAGTCAGGCTTTCTAATACCACTTCACTCCCTGTAAGAAGAAGGGAGAACTCAGGCAAAGCAGGTGTATTGGTGCCGTGGATACTCTGACCCACTCGCAGCAGCTGCTGAAACTGGTCCTGAAACTGTTTTCTCTGGAACAAAGAACAAAGATCAAAGTTTAATCGAACACAACTCCTTTTCCCTACCCATTTGCTCTTCGACCTGCTCCCTCTGCTGGTAAAGTCAAGGACACCTAAAGTAAGGAAAATGAGAGCTTAAAGGGAAGACAAAATGGTGGGTTTGCCCTTTACAGTTTGACGATGAATGGAAAATTGAATGTTAGTAACCCATCTTTAAAAATATTTCGTGTCATCTTGTCTTCATGATCTCTGCAGGGAAAGGCTGTCTGTTGTAGTAATACTGGATTTCCTTCAAACCTTTTCATTAAAAAAAGCACCCTTGTTGCCCTTTTTAAGGTTAAAAGTTTCAGGAAAGAAAAGAATGTAAACCAGCTTCTGACTTCAGTGATGGTTTTCGTGCATTGAATTTTGTCTTCTTTTCCATCATGTTCTTAAAGCACATGATGGAGAATGACCACCGGTTGTTTTTATCTATCATAATTGAATCTTCCATGTTTTATAAAGGACAAAATCCTCTCTGTGCTGTTTAAAATCTTAAAGCCAGATAAAGATATTTGATGCAAAGGAACATTGTCTGTCCTCTTTTCTAAAGGTGAATGTTCACAGTACAGCTGTCACAAAAATGCATCAGTCCCACTTGCCCCTTTCTCTCTAACACACTCTCTATTGCATGTCTCATTCCTTCCTTTGCGCTGGCTCTGGCATTCCTCCAGCTTCAGACTGAGCCAATTCATCTTCCTAAGCAAGCAAAAATTTTCTTTTGGGTTTCTCTAGCCTCATTTTACCCCATTTTAATAAGGTGAATGAGCTGAGCACAAGACCAGAAGACAGCCAAAGACAATGCCAGAGGTGGTGCAGTGTCACACAAGGGATGATGAGATCTGCTCATGCAGTATGGTGCAACTTTCATGCCAGATTCTGATGGAAAGAGACAGTAAACATTGCTGGTGGGTAAAACTCATGGAAGACTCTTTCCATGTGAGCAATTGGTCCTTTAGTAGGCTTGGAACAAAATGTAAGGCTCTTGGAACATTTTGACTGAAGCTGGTTGCTGGTGGCATTAGCTGATTAGAAGCCTGACTAAGAAGGTCTCTTTCCCTCCCTCACTGCTCCTTCTGCCAGAGTTTGTCAGGCCGTGTGTTATGTTAAAGGTTCACTATTGTTGTTACCCTGCTCTCCCTAATCACCAGCTAAGGTCACAGTGCTCCTTTTCATGCACCCCTTCTGAAAGATCACAGCTCTCTAGCTGTCTTTCCCTGAAATCCCCCCAGTTTCATTTTGTCTCAGTAGTACTCTTTCTGGTGCTGTTTCTGAAGCCTGTGATGCTTCTTTTCACAAGGAGTTTCTATTTTCAGCTTCCCTTGTTCTCAATGACCAACCATGCATGCTCGCTTTATTTAACACTTTTTTACCTCAGTGACATCTTCAGATATTTTCTCAAAGTCATTTTTGTCATGAAGTAATACAAGAGGGTCAGATGCTCCTTGTTCAGCTATCTCAATTACAAGGGACTGAATAACAGCCTCT
>VXBX01006008.1:107133-226774 GCA_013400415.1 Scytalopus superciliaris | reverse complement strand
TTTTTGTGCTGAATCTGGCAAAGAAGGAACACTCTTAGTCCTCTTAACAGGAAAGGCAAAGATGAAGAATATATGATTGAATGGTAGGGATTTGTATGGATTTTAGGACACAGAGAGCTGTGCAGTTGCTGTCTGCTTTCTGTCAAATGACTGTACAATTTCTGAGCATCATGTTAAGCTTTGACACGGTGACGAGGTGAGCATGGAGGATACTGGACAGTTTAATGTACAACATAGACCAGAGCATGAGGAGACTGCTTTTAAAATCCACTTTCTGCAGACATTATATCACCTGAATGTTCTTAGACAGCAAACATAAAAGGACACGAGAACAATCAAAGTTAATTCTCTTTTACATTTAAACAAAATGACTCATGGAAAATATTTTCTATGTGGAATAGAAAGCTGTCTGGAAAAATGATTTAGTGCTGTGAGGAGCCCTGTACAGGATGTGCCTTATTATTGATAAAACTGTCATCCTACATGTTGCCACCTGTGTTAAGACACATCTGGGATTCTGTGATAACTGACATCAATCCTTTTAAACTAGTCTTTAAATTCATATTTGTTTTCTATCTCTTTTGTTTATAAATAAATATCTGTATCCTTACATAGAACCAGAGCTGTTACTGAATTATGGGGACTACTTGAGCAAAGTGTTACTCTATCACCTAATTTTGGCTCTTTTCAACACTTTTTTTTAGTTTTTGGGTATTTCCAATTGGCTACATATCTTCATTCCATCAGCAACAGCAGCTGTTGATTGTATTGAGTTTTTTACCCTAAATCTTCTTCTGTCTTTAGATTTCTTGTGTGAAGTCTCATAGTGTATATGCTACCTCTGTCCTCATTAATTCAGTAAATGTGGGATTTTTACTTTTTCTTTTTTTTTTTCACTTTTACCTGAGGAGTTTCCCCCCAATTTGCCAGTGTGTGTTTATAATTTCCTCCTTCTTGTTGATCCAGCTACACTATTTGCTGTACACACCACACAGCAACTCCTAATTAGTGTATGTTTTCTCATGTTGAATTCATGGCCGTGGTGAAGATGAAAGGATGAACCTAACAAAATTACGACCATCTGAGAAGCGATTAAACAGGAAACTCCCCTGCATTGTGATTGAAAGGAAATGAGTGGGTGTCAGCCTACTGAGTTGTTCCATATGAATCAAGCTATAATGGGTCTGTTTTTCACGTGTCTTAAAGGAGGACTCAGATTCATCCTTTAAGTCTCTTGCCTGTTGACCACGGAGAGGAAAGGAAACTCACACCTGTGTATTCCTGGCCTTACAGCAGAACCTGACTTAAGAGTGAAGTAAACCAGTGAAAAAAGAGCAAGGGATTTTTCGTGGTCCTTAAAACTTCTGCTGTGCTATTGCAGTCTCTGCTTATCAACTGCCCTTTCCTTCCTCTAATTGTCTGATGTAATAGCCTCTTGTCCTCAATTTCTTTTGTAGCTCATCTGTTTCAAACATACACTCTATAGCTGACCTATTTCTCCTTTTTCAATCTCAGGTGGAGAATATTTTCCTTCAGTAATTCTTTTTTCTTTTTGAGGTCCTAAATAACACGGCCAAGTTTTCCTACATCTGAGCTTTACGCTTGCAACGATTTTTTACCTCTTCCAATGCAGGATCAGATTGATTAATTTGGTTTCTTTGTGAATTATCATAATACATAATTTAAGGATTTCCCTGACAAACTGCCTCTATAATTTAAACCAAAATGTCCCTTTTTAAATATCTTGGCAATCTAAAAAAGCCCCATGTGGGATGGATTCACTTGTCTGGCAACCCATGCTCTTTGAAATCGGAATGATTCTTGAATGTATGTCATCTCTGTGGGTGAATTCAGTATGTAAACATAACAACTTAGGTGTGAAGAGAGAATCCATGAACAACCCAAAGGTTGCTGGAAATTAATACATTATTAATAAAGTGGTTAGCTGTTCAGGTCAGTCTACCCTGACCTGTGTATCATCTGTAATGACTTATGGACTTTCCTTTTATACATCATCACTGCTCTTTAATAGCAACGCTCTGGATTTTTTGCCTTTCAAGCACCTTCTTTAAACACAGCAATTGTTTTTATGAGTTACACAGAGAAGAGATAGCATTCCCAATGAAACATGAAATAAACCATGTGTTGGGTATGTTACCAGTATTGATATCAGCAACGAATACAGGAACCCAACTGCAGCTTGTGTAGTCCAGTCAACTGAGAAGAACACGTATTTGATCTAATTTATCATTCTACACGTTTAAGTGCTACACATTTAAAATGAGATGCTCCTCGCTACTGCTTTTAAGCCTAATTTTATTAGATTTAATTTTGGACAAAGAGTATTTCTTCCGTTGTTTGTAAAAAGCATACACATTGTGAAATCACTCTCCCTCTGAAGGACAGATGGAGAGAACCTAAACAGCAGCATAAATGCCAGAGGTTCCAATATCTTCAGTTGGTGGAAGACCTGGACAGTGCATGTAAAATGCAGTTGTGATGGGGATGAGAGATATGTTGGCAGGATCTTATTCCCAGGGGAAAAACCCTAAGCCCACAGTTATAAGGGGGAAAAAAGTTTGCCATGGCTCTCTTTGGCCTCACACTTGGAGAAATATCCAAAATGTGCCAGCCAAAATCTGTTGTCACATGGTAGGAATATGTGTGCGGTCATGAAAATGGCCTTTGTCCAGGTAGGTCCCAATAGACAGTGATTTATAGTCTGAATTTTACCTGAATGTGAGATGGATATTTTAGTAAAAGCAGTCAACTCATGTCTTTGAAGGCAGGATTTCCCAGGCCATAAAAGAGAGGAACTGGTTCTACTGGTTCCTGTGGCTGGTGCTCTCAGCTCAAGTGCGTCCACCACACCCATGTCAGGCTCTCTGCACCTCTGAAATACAAACAGAGATTGTATCTGCTGAAATATTTTCAAAAACCCTGGATTTTGGTCTTTCAAGTCATTGGTCTATGCTAGTGGGAAAGTAAGGATTATTTCAACTTACTGCTATCTGCAGAAATGTTCACGTACTCAAAATAACCTCATTCTTTTTAGCATAGCAATTGTTCTTTCTGAAACTACAGATACATTTTTAAAGCAAAATATTCGTCTCCAATTAAAAAATTCGGCCTGGAATCACCGAGCAGAAGCAGTGCACTGAAGGGTCTGGTCACAGCCTGCCAAATTTTGTCACACAAATGTACAAATTCACTTAAATAACAGTTTCATACAGACTCCTCTCCTGATCAGTCTTGTTGATTCATTGTATGGACTGTCATTGCTCTTGAAGCGCGAAGCACCCAAGTGAGATTCAACATGATAGGTTATAAACTGATTTAAAAATATTTACTATAAAAGGCAAATCATCATCAAGCAGTCACTGATAAAATCTGCACATTTCACAAACTGTGGGGGAGTGCTGAATTACAATAAAGACAGAACATCAAGAGAATGACATGAATTACTCGGTAAGCCAGCTGCAAGCAAACACAATGTATTTCACACAGACAGCTCAGAGGGTATAGGCCATCCTTACAGAAGGTGGCACAATGACTGGCAAAATTAAGTGTTGTGAGCAATAATAAACTGAAAAAAATCTTCATGGTATGATGTGGAGGCTAATGGAGTTAGCACTCCACTGTAACCACTGGTAGACTGTCTACTGCAATGCTTTGTATCCACAAGAGCATCCTGTGAAAAATGTTAAATAGTCACTTTGGAAGAGATGCAGATGATTAAAGAAGAGAAACATGACGTACAGTGAGAGAAAGAAAACAGCTCAGTGATGCGCAGGTACCGGGGTGATTTGATTGCTGTCTGTGAAAAACAGACACTAGAAGGCAGTTCTTACACCTAATAAGCGACATGTAAAATGATCTGAGGTTGAAAGTCACGGAGAGAAATAAAATGAAAATGTCTCAGAATAAGAAAAATCAGCACCAGAACATCTAAGCAATAATTGTAAGAGACGTGTGACTGGAAATTTTCAAAGCAGTTATGCTCTTGGATTTGAAGTAAGAATTAATTGTAAGGCTTGTAGCCTTTTGTGGCAAAGGGAATCAGTGGTGCAATGTTGTGTCTTACAGTAATCCCTTCTGTGTTTAGAATCTAGGAAGTTATGCTGTTTGTAGGTGGATCTACTCACAGTGTGATAAACATTTTGAATAGCCTGATAAATACATCACCAAGTATTCATTGAAATAAAAAGTAAGAGATCTCTAATCACTTTTCTGCTTTCACCATTAATTCTCTTTGAGCTTGAGCATACTGAAAAGTGTTTTGAAAACATGTTTTTAAAATTCTGACAATACATCTCGAATTACTCATCAATCACTATGAATATTACTGAAATGAAGATAATTCATACACAGAAAGAGTCTTAAATATTTGTCTTCTAAGAAAATACTACCCCATAAAAGCACTTGCATAATCCACCAGCAACATTAACCTATGTCTACCCAAAACTTAAACGATTAAGCTTTGATGGCAAGGTTATGGTCACAGTATGAGTACCCAAACAACATAAATTTAGCCAGTTAAGCTTGTCATAAAGACCACAGAGATGATGGAAAAGACTATATAGTAAAAGAAATCTATGGCTAGGTCTGATTAATATTTTTGACATGGCATTCAGTTGAAAAATGAGGCTTTGCTGAAATGAGATTCTTTGTAAAATCTTTTATATTTGTTATGAACCTGGCACGTAGGTGGGCTGCTCTTGCAAAGATGAAGATTTGACAACCTTGGAAACCTTGATCACACTGTATTATACCTATAAATGAAGCCAAAAATTTGATAAAAATGACTTTTCTCAACTGAATAGAAATCCAGCCCTTATCGACAGAATAAATGTATTCATGTCAATATACTCTCTATCTGCCTTCACTTTCACATTCTTAAAGATGGGAAAAGAGCAATCACGTGGATAACTCTGAGTCTTTTAGTTTTAACGTGGTAGCATATGAAGTGTTGGGAAATATTTGAAAGAAATAACAATTAAAGCCCTGAAGGCAAATGCACAATGGGATATTCCTGGCTTTATCAAGCAGAGATGGTGTGAGACTGAAATCTTTTGGCATAAGATAACTGACCTTTTACACAGGGACAATGTGACAGCCTGGATTCTCACACACATTAAAGCAGCACTTGTAGTGTCAAGGCAAATTATTACTAAAGTGGAAATTAGGAGGATTATCTCAAGACCTGATTGGGTCAATAAGGTACTGACCAGTGTGAGACTTCAAGGTATGAAAAGAGAAGTTCTTGAGCCGAAGATGGCAATCTGTTGGCACTTCCTCACAGAACAGTCCTGAGACTTTTCCTATCCCCTTAATCATTTTCAGCTTAAGGACAAGTGGCAGAAATGGTAGCAGGTTGAGCAGCACAAACTCCTGCATGCATGGGCTGCTAAGCCAGCCAGAGCTTTGTGGTGTGTCTACCTAAGGCACCCTTTTCGTAGTGAGAGCTCTCCAAAGTAGAAAAAAAGGCCTTTAAATCTCAAAAGACCAGGTTTTACATGCATGTGCCCATGCATGTTTTATACAAAGACAGTTCAGTGGCTAGGTGAGCTGCCACGGAAATAAGAATGTATTTGTAAACAGCTTGCCTACTGCCCACAGTTACTTTGTTGTCTGGATCCTTCCTTCTGGTTGTGATTTCGGTCCACCGAGTGGCTCTCTGCATTGTCAAAACTCTGTGTGATCCTCTCTTGGACCATCAGAAGAAGCTACAGAGCTCTAGCCTTGGCTCTGCTTCCTGCTCCTTAGAGAGCAGTCTCATCATCTCTCTGCTGCTCTGCGGGATTTTTTTTGCCTTTTCCTCTGCCCCGCCCCACTGTGCCCCCATGGAAGTGCCTCTCCTCCAGGAATTTGCTCCAGGCTAGGAGCAGTCTCCCCTTCTCCACAAGGCCAGTGCGACTCAGTTCTTTCTTTCTTAAAGGAATATGACAGAGCAGCACAAACCACTTAAACATTCCATCCGTCACAAGGAGGAAAAAGACCTCAGCGTATCGGTTATCAGAGGGTTGCTGGTGATGACCATTTTGAAGCAGCTGTGAAATGCAGCACTAGGATCCAATGACTGAGGTATTTCTAGCTGGGCTACAGATGCAGGAGCTGCGTTTTACGAAGCACTATGCAAACTTTCTTGCAGTGTTCCATGCAAGTTTTTCACGTGTTCAAGAACAGGAGACTAAAATGGAATAGTTGCAGCGGAAGGAAGACCAAAAGTTTTTTAAAAGATACTGTAGTTGATACTAAGAAGGGAGAAAAACTGAAAAATAATGTCATCACAAAATCATCACTTCAGATCAAAAATGAGGAATAAAGTCCTAAGAGATATCTAGAGCATAACTTGAAGTGATTTTGCAAACAATGAGAATGAGGGTGAGAACCCAAGGATAAACCTCAGTGCAAGACTGTATGATGGGACAAGAAGATTTATGGGGAAGGGAAATTAAGATCTCTTGAGTATCCAAGGTATTTGTATCTCAAAAAATCACTAATTTGAGAGAGACTGGCTCACTGTTTATCTACCATATCCCTATACAGTAAAAATCTCACCTTTTGGCTTCCCCTGGTTGCCTGGAGAGGTCAGAACGTTGTGTGCTGGTGTGCTCAGTGACAAACCACTATGGTCAGACTCAGAGTGAAAGAAAAATATTTCATTTAGAGGAGATTGGCAGGCACCATTAACTTTGGGTTTCTTGCCATTCTCTACAGTGAGGGCCATTCTCTGCCTTTCTGGTTACTGCAGAAGCTTTGCTGAGGAACCACTCTGCTGTTGCAGGGTCATAGCACAGCGATGAGAATGTTGATTTTTTTTCTTTTTTCCTGCAGTATGCAGTAGCTGTGAGTTACCACAAGTTTTACAACTGTCAGAAGGCTTTGGGAAGTGTTGGTGGTGTATTGTAATTAGATTACTGTGGAGTTTTATAAAATAGATGTCTTCTGTATAGTGACTGTGTGGCCCTGAAATTCTTGTTCACAAGCGATACTCTGATTTGGGACCCAGAATGTTTTCACTGAGAGGAAAACTAGAGGAACTGATATGTTGTTAAGTCTTCCTTGCTGGAATTTAAATCAGTGCAATCTCCAAACCATGGGGTATACATAGATTCAAAATTCCTTTGTCTGCATGTTTAAAACTGAACAGAAATTACATAGCTGTGCTTCTGTCTGGAGTGACAATTGCTTTCAACTGGACTCTCAGCTGAAACAGAGGAATAGAAATAAACCAGAGAATGTAAGGCAGAAAGAAGGAAAGCGCTGGAGCCAGAAGCAGTAACATTTGGTGCCATATTGGAGGACTGAAAAAATACATGTTTTTAACTACAGTAATTTAAAAAGAATTGGAACCATCTGCTATTCTCAGGACATTAATTATTAAAAGTTTTGAGAGACCGAAAGCATAATGGCTGATAGATTCTAAATTGTTATAAATCTTATTTATGATCCTTCCTCTTATTTTGTCTGGTGCAAACAGCTGATCATCATGCAGCAAAAATTATTTCATCAGAATTATGATGAATTTAGGGATAAAATTGGAGTTCTTGAAAATAGGCTGAAAGACTTGAAAAATTACTTCAATATAATTTTGTAGTATTAGTTCCACTTCTACACAAAGTTGCATCTGTTTATCCAGATATACGTTTTAAAATTTAGTTAAATTCTTACAAAATCCCATGTGGACATTCTTGATTAGATTTTAATCTAGCATAAATTAATTAGAATTAAGACAGTTCCTTGCTGGGTATGTGGTTTTCAGCCATGTGCCCAAAGGAATTTGCAGCACCGTCACTAAATTAAACCATTGATTGTGGCTCAGTTTGTGCAACATTTATGTAGGGAAAAGCTCTCATTTTATTGATCAGCCTGAGCTGCCAATTGCAGAGCCAAGTCCAGGCCTTAGTAAGATGTAGGTATGCTGAAATACTGATTCAGGCCTAGGTATTTCTGTAAAAATGTGTATAGCCATTCCCTCTGCCAAGTTCTCCTGTGTATTTTTGCAAACCCCTTTAGTGCAAACCACAATTCTGTTCAGATCCAGTCTGTGGGTAACTGTATTTTATACAGATATTATAAGAGCGTGTTACGAATCTGGAAGTACATATGAAAAGTGCGTGTACAGCCACGCCACTGAATGTAATGGGATGATCTACATTGCATGGAGACCAGGCTAAAAAAATCTGACGGCAGGATTTTCACAAATTACAGTGCTAATAAGTTTGTATTAACTGGGATTCATCTAGACAAAAAGCAATATACAGGCAAAACCACATAATCTCTGTAAATTGTTAGCTTTGTACTGTGATACACATTCACTTCTGCAAGGAGAAAAATACTCAGGATTTATGGACTACTCATATTCATCCATGGATAATGCTAGAAACAGACTGTTGGCATGTTAAAGGGATTTATGTATACTATTATTCAGTATCTTTTGAGTCTGTAGCACTCATGGCCGCCAAAACTCAAACTGCAGTCAGTCACATAAAATGTATCATATTGTTGTTTGTAGCCGACGAAAAGATAAAACACGGGCAAAAGGACATAATTTGCAGGTAAAGAGTTACAAGTGTGGTTTTAAATCAAACAGTTAATCAAAATAACTGTTAAGCTACCAGAGAAAAAAGGAAGAGATTATCAGATATGACAGTATTATAAGCACGAACTTAGAAACTAGATGGAATAGAATATTCTGCTGTTCTAGGGCATATTCTCACAACTGCATATGACTGAGCAGTAGCTGCTGACAGACAGATGGCACCATCCAGAAAGCCCTTCTCAAAGTAACAGCCAAGGTTAAAAATGGGATTGCACTAGAAGCCAAAAGTTAGGAGAAAAAAGTTCCTTATGAACTGCCATAATTGTGAAGTTATATATTCAGCATATACTGAAGGTATAGTTGCGTGTATGGGAGTAAGGCTTCTTCTTGGCTTACCTGTGATCAACTAAAAGGTTTTTTTTCCTGTTAGTAATACATTTAGCACTGTGGCCAGGTACTTACTGTGCCTGAGCAACTAACTTACTGGTATTTGCTAGAGAGGCTTTCTCTTTGCCAGCACAGTGATGTAACTGTCCTATTGGACCAGACTCCTCCCATAAATACTTAAAGCCAATGGGCTTTAAGTGCTTAAGCTCTTCTGCAGAATACACTACATGCCTATTTGTACTACTAAACAGCTAAATACCCTTCTAAATCTGTCCTTAAGAGTAGTCTGTTCTGTAGGTATGCTCCTTTGATTAACCAGGATTAGGGCTTGGTTTCCTCTAAACAAAACCTCACCTTGAAATATGTAGCAGGAGACTAACGGGAGGCCTTCTCCATCATTCATTCGCAATAGAAGATCTTCAAAGTACTTTTCTGCCATATGGCACTCCGTCTTTGGCAGTGCTTCACTGAACTGGCTGGAGCTTTCTCTTACCAATATGAACATCCTGTGGTGTGGGGATGAAGTCTACCATTGGTTGTGTAGAACCATTGTTGTCCTACTCTGAAAAATATCTCCTGCTCTTATAATCCAATACATGTAGTCATTTTCTATACAGGGCTCATTTGTTGTCAGAAAAAGAAAACCAACCCAACCGAAACCCAACAAACCCAACCAAAACCAAAACTTCCTGAGGAAGACTTCACGCTAATTTTGATGGCAGGCTTTCATTCATCTTGAAGGAGTGAATTGCTGGCTGTCACCATCTCCAACCATAGACAAATGCTATGACAGCCTCACATCACTATCCTGTAGCTTCAGGATCTTGAGCTGTAGCTGAAATCAGTTCCTGATGCTTTGTAATTGCTTGTGATTGCACTGTGTGTCAGCCTCATGAGGTAAACTGCTGAAATCATCTCCATGCAAAGAGCACAAACAGCAAATGTGGAACTGGAGTCAAAAAAGCACCAGCCACATTCACAGGGCAAGGAACATGTTAAGCACTGTGCTCTGAGTGCAGCCTTTGGCACAGAGAGCTCCTCAATAGCGCTCAGAAGGCAGAGGTTTGTCATAAGGGGAAGACCACTCTTTTCCTCCTTATAATGTTCTTTTTCTTAGTCTTCCACAACGAGGTGAGAGTGGCTGCTCCCAAACACTCTTCCCCTTTCCATGACAGAGCCTCACTAAATTAGCAATTTATTTGGGCATTACCTTTGCATAATGTGGTCCTAGGCAGCCTCAGAGACCGGAGAGCTCTGCATGGCTATCAATCTTCAGAAACGGTGTGTCTCTTAAATTTTCTTTTTACTTTCAATGTATATTTTTTTTGCTCCATTTCCCTATTCTTTAACATTGCTTGCTGCATCCAAAGAAGAATGAGGAGCAGGGTGAGGAAAGCGATCCTCTCTCTCTACTCCATTGTCATGAGACTCCACCTGGAGCACTGCATCCATCTGTAGGAGTCTCCATCAGAAGGAGGACATGGACCAGCTGGGGCGAGTCCAGAGGAGGCCACAAAGATGGTCAGGGGGCTGGAGCATCTCTCCTAAAAAGACAGGCTGAGAGAGGTAGGGTTGTTTGGCCTGGAAAAGAGAAAGCTCCAAGGAGACCTTAGAATTGCATTCCAGTTCCTAAAGGGGTCTTCACGAGTGCAGAAGAGAGAATTTTTACAAGAACGTATAGTTATAGAACAAGGGGAAAAGGAGGCAGGTTTAGATTAGAGATTAGAAAGAAGTTCACAGTAAAGAAGTTGATGAGATATTGGAACAGGTTGCCCAAAGAGGCAACCCATCCCTGGAAGTGTTCAAGGCCAGGTTGGATGGGGCTTGGAGCAACCTGGTCTAGGGGAAGGTGTCCCTGCCCATGGCAGAGGGATTGGAACTGGGTGATATTTAAGGCCCCTTCCAACCCAAATGGAGTTTTCATTGCTCTTTGGTAGGTTATTGTTTCCTTTTAGGAACAGGGCTGTCTGGGTTAAGTAATTTTTTAATCTTGTGCTCTAAGTGTTTCTGCAAGGTCTCACTTTTCCTCGTGCCTCTTTCACTTCACCACAGCTGGTAATGTTGCTATAGGTTGAGCAGACAGCTTATGCACGGCATTACAGCCATGTCACAGCTGCCCCCACAATTCTGCTGCAGGTCACTGATCTCACAGTTACAAACAAAGCAACTGAGTGCATAATATTTTCAGTACAAAAACATTGATGCCTTAAACTTGTGCCACGTAAAGTCCCTGTTTCATAGCAAGTCTATATATTCCTACTTGGGTGGGGGGGGATGAACAACTGCTTATACTCTTTTTTATTTTTCTTTTCTTTTTATCAGCTACAGCACTGGGATATGAAATTAATCTTCTTTTCAACATCCATAACATCCTTGTCCCCAGGCATATTTCAGTCTTCTTTCTGTATCCTCCTGCATTGTTGTCTCTCTTCCTGGCAAGTTTGTTTCTGCCATGGGTGTTCCTCTGGCTTGAGCTGGTAGCTGTTATTGATTACTCCCTTGCAGCAATTTTTTAGGTGAGCTGGACTTGTGTCTCATATACTTCTCCTTTAATAATGAATCATTTAATGCTTTAGAAAGAAAATGGGAATAAGCCTCTTAACACTGAAATGCAATGCTTTTGGGGGGGGGGGGAATAAACTCTCTGCGGTCTCTCATTTTGTACCTGCTAGAAACCCTTCCCTCCTGAATGTTTTTCTGGTGTGTAAGCTTGTCCCAACCAGGCTGGGCCCACAACTGCAATGAGCCCAGTGCAAGAAACCAGTTTTCCTTAGTGGAACTTTTAAAAAGTGGGGAGAAGAACATTATTACCGAACACCAGTAATGGAGTGTAAAAGCTCCAACAAAAACTGTAATTGGGCCACACAAATATCACTGTAAGTTCTTACTTAACATCTTTGGAATCCACTTGCTGTGCCTCTTAACTACTGCTCCAAACAGGATGGATTAAAGATAATTAAGATAAGGTGGGATAATTAGATGTGATGTACACACCAGCAAAACTTCTGTAAGAGTTTACGCTGTATAATCCCAGTTGAATTCAATAAGGTGGAACAGGATCTTACATCGGTGTGAAATTGATATGTAGGCCTTCAGTGCTCCATATATCACAAATATGCTTAAAACGTTCCAATTCTTTCCAGTGTTTTATACAGGCATTAGTAAATTATATGCATAATCCTCATTCAAGAACCTAGCAGAGCATATGAGATGTAAAAAATGGCTGTATTAGGCAACGGTCAAGTTTGAGTTCCCAGATTTTATCAATTTTGTTGAAAGTATAATAAAGATCATAATTACCAAATTAGAGGAAAAAATACCAAATTCCTGCCCCAGATCAACTTGTTTTCATCGTTGGTCAATGCAGAAACAAACTATCCACCTTGTTCTGACTTTTGACAAATAGTTTGCAAAGATTTGCAGTCTCTGTGATCCATTGCTTTTCAAGTAATTTAACTACAAAAATCCGCCTTGTGAATCCTAAAATATAAAACTGTCATGGAATAATTCTCCTTGTCATTGTATTCATTGCCAAGGTCATGGAAGGCAGGAAAAGTTCTGGATGATTATTTATGGTGAAACATAATCTCAGAGGATGTCTTTGAATTATTAAGATTGTCATTGTAAATAGTCATAAAATCAGATTGAGACGATTTTGTGAAAAAATATCAGGCAAGATTTCTTTCAAAATTCACTTTGCACAAACGTGTCATGCTGATAATGGAAGTCTCCATTGTGAGCATATTATCTGAGCCTACTCTGGTCAGTGCTTCTGAATAAAGCAAACATCTCCCAGGGCTCTCAGAGTCTGTTATTACATACATTTTCAGACAGCAGGGCCACAAAATAGTATTATTCTTTTCCAGTTCCTTAGCTGTCATGATAAATCGATTAAGCTGTAATAATTTCACCTACATGTGGTACTCAGAGAGAACAGCCTGAATTCAGAGCCTGCTTTCAATCTGTGCTTCATACAGACACCACAGGAGGGGTGCCTGAAAAAAGAATGGAAGCTGGTTTTTCCCCCTGGTGTAGCTCTATTATATAATACCACTCTCCTGGATCTGAAGACAAACTGTTGTTTATCACTGCAGAAGAGCGCACCGAGGGAGACTTCAAGTGGCAGTTGTAAAATAAGGGGTGGAAGTTGGTTCCCAACATGTACAGAAGTGGAAAATTAATAAATAATGAAGTGGCTTGGTCCAACTTACAGATGCAGTTCAAAAGACAGCAAAAAAATGGACAACCCAGGACTTTCTCTTCAGAAACACCAACTACCGGGATTCATTTTTGAGGATGGTACAGACCATGCTCAAAATCAGACCCTGCCTTCTCCCCCAGCACTGCTTCTTGCTTTCCAGCCTATTCCCACTGAGCAAGAATCTGCTCCCTGCTAGAGTGGTCTTGCACCACACTCTTCCAATTTGCTCATCCCTGTGGTTATCTCAAGTATATCTTACAAACAAAACAAAGTTACACCTTGATCTCACTCTTCCCAAGTGGAAATGCCATGAGGGGAGATACACCAGCTAAGTGCAGAAGCAGAGCTGATGTTACTCCCAAGAAAGATGGTTCGTATCTGTCCTGCTTTTATTCCCCTGTCACAGAGATGCTGCTACATTATGTCTTGGCAAGCCCTGCTGCAATGATGCCCTTTGTCTGCTTGTTTGTAGGATGTGTTTTCCCCTCATGGGGTGAGTAGATTAAACCTGCATTTTGGAGCGCCAGTTGTCACTGACACTGGCTGTCGGTGGATTGTCTAGTTCTAATATGCAGTTACAAAAGCAGGTGATATGGAGACATCAATAACCAGAAACAAGTTCCTAAGTTGTCTTATTTTCCAATCTAGGTAATTAGTGCTGATGAATTTGGATTGCCAGGCCTCTCCTTCACCAAGAAATTCTTTTCAGATCTATCTTGAAGATAAGCTGTGCATAGCACTGACCTGTTTTATCAACTTGAAAAATAGAGGGTTCTCTGGGGCAAACCCACTTCTTGTCCAGCTGTCCAGCAGCAATGCTTTTGGGACAGGCTATTTTACTCCTCAAACTTCCTTTCAGACACAGTGTGAGCGATTTTCTAGGCAAGGTTTTGTGCCCACCAATTTTCTAGCAACAAAACCAGCAGCAGCAGAGTCTTCATAGCCCTGGCCATGGTGCATTGCCTTGGATTCTGGCAAGTTTATTTTAAGTGATTTTCCTTCAGCATCTTTGGCCCAGTATAAAAGAAAATGGCAGAATGCAAATCTGGGATACAAATGCCATGAAACATTGTCACTTCTGACAAGTGTCAATGGCTAAACTCTGATTTTTTAAAAAAATAGAATTTTTAGCTATTTCATCTGGATTTAAATACAGTTAGATCATTCCTGAAGGAAAACACCTGCAGTTCTTTTTCTTATTAATACAACTGAATGTATCAGATGCAGACACTGTTGTTGCATCTCAGTACCAGGAGCCAGTGTGTCCTTTTTCAGCAAGAACAGCTCCAGCACATGTGTTATTTCTGTACATGGTGAACGGCATCTGGCATGTGCAAATGACACACTGTCTCTTAGTTCTGTGACTTATGGCCAAGTTCTGCTCTGAAATCCATGCCATTCTGCTTGATTTTTCGCTACTGTCAGTGAGAACAGAGCTTGGTCCTGAATGTTTTGAGAGTCACTGTCTGCTTGTTATTAGATCTGGTTCTCTGTTGTTTTGTTCATGCTGATCTGTTGAATTGAGTGAAACTGCCATGCTGTAATACTGTGGACTTGATAATCAGGGCCCACAAACTAGAGGATACCTCCTGCTCTGCTTTTCATCTTACACTGCTTATACACCATTGACTTCTTAGTGGTTTCCTTACGCTTTCACTGAGGTGAGAGGAGAATCAAATCTTTAGACTGAATACAAATTTGTGCTGGTTCATACAACTCTCTACTCTGATATTTAAGGGACAGCTCTTCAAATGCTCCTAGCTGTCAGGTTGAGTCTGCCTTCAGACTTCTTGATACCTTATTCCCCAAAGAGTCCCACATGGCTGATGGTATCTTGCACGAACAGCAGAGTCTTCTACTTCCCTCCAGGGAGTGTTGAGACATCAATAGAAATAGGAGTCTTTCCACATTTTCAGAATGACAAAAATGCTCTAGCCACTTTTTTTTTTAGGGGAAAAGTGGGCTAGAATGCATCATAAATCTCGAGTCCAGGTACACGTGCTGGCTGCATCTCAGCCTTACTTTAGAGTGTATGTAACCTGTCTATCGAGACACCATCCTTCCCAAACATTGATTTCCCAATAGCAGTGGGAAGGGAATGTGACTGTAATGGGCCAGAATGGAGCATTGCTACCCAGCCAAGTCTCCAGTGTGGAAAATGAGGGGATCAGGACTCCAGCACATACTTTTCTGCTGCTTAGTCTATACACAGGCAAGTGCCCTCATTTCCCTGGCACTGAAAGGTAGTGCTTCTGCTGAAGAACTCCTTGTAAGGTTCAGCTTGCACTTCATTGCATGCACCAGTATGATATCCCCCTCGTGTCTTCTAAAAGAGGAAGAAAAATCAGAGTAAGTAGAATTATCTTGTCAAGGAGACTTCATGGAGGCTCCTCAAGGGGCAAAGATTATTTATATCTTCATTATTCTTCAGGCACTCACTTGAGAGTGAGCCCATAGAAGACCGTGGGACTTTTGTGTAGTGAATCTGACACTACAGAGCCTGCTGTGACCAGGCTGGCATTGCTGGAATTTGCAGACATCAACGGCTTCTTGAGCACAAAGATTAGAATCACACTGAGTCAGCAGCACTATCTCAGCTTCACTACCCCATCCAGGTAGAGCTTGTGTATAAATTTATGAGCTGCAAGGATATACTTTTGTCTGTGCCACTGACTTAGTAGATCTGGTCAAAGCCCTGCATTTTATTTCTTTCGTGAGATTCTGACATTTCCTGGTTTGCTCTGTTGTGACTCAGAGTGGAAAATGAAATTTAGAACAAAACAAAAATCACGTAAGAGGGTCAAAATATTTGGCTTAAAGGAAGCTGGAAACATTTCCAAAATTGTGCCATGCAGCCTTATATTACAATAGGATGCCAATATGCAACAGGATTTAGAGAATTTGGGAATAATTAGAACAGAACATGGGTGAGGTCACGATAAGAAATTCCACTTTTCCAACTTCAGATGTAGAAGAAGCAAGAAGTGGGCAAGAAAAACATGCCAACAGCGTTGCTACAGCAGTAGGAAGAATTCCAGTTTCCTCAGTGAGCCACTGGAAACTGTTCCTTAGGCAAAGGGATGCTGTGTGTTTACAACTGGTACGCTGAGCTGTACATAGATGTGATATACTGGGGTAGACACCAGCCAAAGCAACAGTGGACATGAAGAAGGATGGATGAAACCACAGTCTAGACAAGCCTCTAGAATCTATTAATTGATGGTATAAATGTGAGGGCTGAATTTAAAAATAGAAAGTCGATGCAGAGTCAGGTTGTGAATGCCATGCCTAGTATGGCTTTGGCTCTCTCACATACATATATATGCATGAAGTCATATGGCATTCCCTAAGCTGTCAGGCCAAAAACCACATTAAACACATTATTTTCAGTTAAAGATATGGACACGGTGGAATGCTACCATCTGTAGAAGTACAGTGTGTGGTTGTGAACATGAACTGTTCTGTTCTGTTCTGGGAAGGAGAAAGATACAGCCCAGGAAGATGATTGGGTGTTGCCATCTCTCTGATCCTCTGTAAGTGCTAAGATAGCTTGGCAAGGGAGACATGCAAGGTGAAGCTGAGAGTGCATTTCAGGCCATTACTTTGGGATGAGGAAGCAATCTCATTATAGCTTGCCTGGGAAATATTTGAGAAAGTGATACCAAATACTTCAGAGGAAGTTATTGGAAGTCATAAACAAACAAAGATAAGATGGACAAGCAACAAAATAGAAGGTTGCAAGAAAAGCATAAACAGACCAAGTCTGCTGGCAAAGCAAGAGCCTGATCAAAGTAGTGAAGAGATCAGAAAGACAGTACAAGCAAAGATTCGGGAGAGGCAAGCTCAGCAACCAGAAAATACCTCAGACTACCTAGAAAAGCATCTTGCATGGTGGTTAAATAGTACGTGAAAAGAAACTGAGCCAATCCTATTTATGCTAGGATGGCTCACAGCAATTTGACAAGTCATAAAGAGGTGCCTCAGGTAGAGGGATGTTTTGAAAACATATATTCCCTGTAGGTGATGACACACGCATTCTGTGCATGTAGTAGGGAGAAGACAGCTTGCAAGGCAAGATGGTGTGGCTCTCAGAACTGCAAAGGATCTCAGCACTGCATCTTCCTTCCACGGGGAAAAAACAGTGCCAAGATTAAGGCAAATAACAGGGCAAAAGCTGCTGGAGCACATGACATTTCCACTAAGGTGGCAGAAACATCTGGAACAAGCATCTGGAATGAAAAGTATTTAGAAAGCATTCAAAGGAGAGAACCTCTTGCCAATCCAACTAATTATAGAAATAAGATTTATCATGACTATTAGAAAAATAATTTTAAAAGTACTTGTGGACAGATTATGGCCACATTTAAAAGAAAGAGGAGAAGGAAAGCAGCAGCATGACCTGGCCAAAAGTGTATTGATTATTTGTATTTTAACAGTGGTCTGAATAAAAGGTAAAAATAAGGGTTAAGACCTTATTTTAAAAAATCCAACTCTTTTGCTCATATGTTTTATAATGATATTAGGCGTAGCTCAAAAGGGAGCACTATGAAAAGTGACTAAGTCAGACTAACTGGGGCCAGGGATAAGGTCCCAACAATGCTAAAAGGTGTGTATAACAGCTTCTGCAGTCTTATAAGAACTGATGGGCAACTAAGCAATGGATTCATTCCAAAGGCTGATAGAATAGAAAGGGCCATAAAGCTGCTGCTCTTCTTCATCGCTCTCTTTACCTAGCCATGATGAAGTCCAGTGTGCAACACTGCATGACCAGTGTTCCTCAAACATTCTGTTGGAAAAGGCTTTATTCCATTTTATGAGTCCTGCATAGCTCAAGTGCTTCCTCTGCCCTGCATCTGCAAGCAGGTCTGTGATATGACCAAACTGGAGATGTCCCTGTGAGTCTAATCCATAGGAGTCTCCAGTTGCATGGCTGCTCCTGTAAGCAGTCCCTATTCTTTTCCCCAACATTCCTGTGTGCTTTTGTCGCAGGTTATGCACATTATAGGATGCAGAAAAGCTTACACTGTTGCTGTGTGGCAAGTACAGTCCAGTCCCTTCAGTCTCAACAGAATTTTAGGGAAGAGGTTAGAGAGTAACAAACTCAGGACCTCCTCCCAAGTTGTGTCTGAAGGGCTTATGGTAAGTGGATAGTGGACAACAAACTGCTAAATTAAAATTGTTCTGACAGGCTGGATCTGCTCCACAAACTTTCTGTTGCTTGAGGTCCTGTGATAGAGTTAAGTTTCTTGTGTAGATGATGTCATATAATTGGCAGACACACTTGAATTGATGAGAGGTTCTTGGCTACCTTAGAAAATTGTTATAGTTGCCTTGGACTCCCAATAAATGCCTTGAAAATTAAATGGTTGCATCTAGAAAAAGGAAAACACATAAATTGGTGGAATGGTGCAGGGATAATCCAAAAAAACATTATCTTCTACACACACCTAAAGACCTCAGTGAATGTTGATTGTCAAGGATGAGGGTCACAGAGCCTGTCCTTCAGCCACAAGAGCTGCACAGAGATTGACAGAACTCTATGTGGGATAAAAACAGCATATTTGGAGGGAGCTGCACTGCCTAAAGCCAGTCAGAATTTGGGAGACAATGGGCATCTGTCATCTCATAAAGCAGCAATTTGGCAACTGGTCACCAATACCTCCTTCTCCAAATGCCTTTTATCCAGGAA
The DNA here is from genome assembly GCA_013400415.1 of Scytalopus superciliaris. Classification (NCBI taxonomy): domain Eukaryota; kingdom Metazoa; phylum Chordata; class Aves; order Passeriformes; family Rhinocryptidae; genus Scytalopus; species Scytalopus superciliaris. Next base: position 207,952 of record VXBX01006008.1, on the reverse strand, counting down.
GCAGCAAATGGCTGTTCTTTCAGAACAAGACTGCTCTATTCCATGTCCTCAAACAGAATCCATTGCATGGTTTTCCTGAGCTCTGGGAAGGCAGTTCCAGCACGGCGTAGTCAGGAAGCCTGCAGATAAAGGCTGAGAAATATAGGAATACTGGAGATATCAAATCCCTGAGATCTAGATTCAGGAAAATTTACTGAATCAGTGTCTTTCCCTGGTACCGACAATGTTTTATCTGTGTAATTGTTTGGATTGGAGAGAAATTCTTTCTTCATGAATATTTTCAAAATATAATGCATTCCAGATGCTTGTTCATAGGATCCCTGTCATGTGGGTGGTCCTGTTACAGAATCTTCTAACAGGTTTTTTGGTAAAGCTCTCTGTACACCATCTGGGCCCATTTCGCTTCTCCTCTCTGAAGTTGTCTGGGTGATCTGATCGGGATCATTTGTAAGCTGAGGACAGATAGAGGGAGAGCTTCCCTTTGCAGGGCTGTATCCCCAGTGGCTGTGGACTAATCCTGAAGTTGCATGACAGCTCTGTTGTCCACTGGAGCGAAAAGTCCCATATAGACCTCATTTTGCTCTAAGTTCAATGGAAAACACTAAAATTCATTGCACTAAAAATAAATGGCTCGTCTGTAGGAGATCCAGTACTTTGCCTTGAAATGACACACATTTCACTTGAAACATCACTTGGCAAATGTGGGGGCTTTACCATCTTCCCATGATGTAAAGGATCATTGAAATAAGAGGCCTATAAGACAGCTGTTAAACTGCTCTGAAAGGCAGGCACTTCAAATGCTAAAGATTGCAACAATGGCCCTGGTAAGAACTGAGGTTGTTTTCAAAATTGTCCTTTTTGTGCTAGAGAAATCAATTTAAATTTATTATTGAAAACCAACCACGATTAAAATCAATCATTTGTGAAATAAGATATACAAAGATTTTTAAAACACCAGTAGTGAGTAGTGAAGAAAAAGAAAATACTTGAGGGGGGGGAAAAAAACCCCCAACAAAAGTTAAATGATTTTATTAGATAGTCTTACATAATTTATATAAATCTGATCTAAAAATTAATAAGATGAATAATTTTAGAGCAATAACATTTTACTTGGTTTCAGCATTATGTATTTATAGTTGCTCTTACCAAGCTAGTTTGCTTAAAAATACATGAACGAGATGGGAAAGACCTAAAAGACCATGATGATATCACACATCACATCTTTAAATCACCCTGATCGCATCGTTAAGCACCAGGGTTGTCTGTCAGAACTCAGACGTTCTCTGAGTGGCTGAATGGGAGAGGCTTTTCACCAGCAGAACTGCCGAAGCATTCTTAGCATGACATCTGTTTTCTCAAGCTTTAGGAGTTAAAAAGCTGGGTGTCTAGTCTGGCCTAACCATTTAAGCTCCCTTCACATAGGCATCTTCGAAGTTCAGCCTGGCCCACCCTGATGTATCAGCTACTGCCAACCAGAGGTGGGGGCATAAAAAGTCTGACTGAACTGACAGTACCGTCTCTGGTCGCTCAGAAGTGCTCCAGAATTTCTTCTTGCACTTCCTGATAAATCTGTCCTAAGCATCACTGAAAACTAAAACCAGAAATTTTGAAGGTTTTAATTTCTTTTCTTTGCCTCTTTGGAATTAGTTTTCTCCATGAATATTTGCATGTTCAGCAACAGTTTCTAAAGGTGTGAAGCAAGTTACTATTATAAATACTTTCTAGATGGAGCTTTTTGTTGCCTCATTCTGAGAAATGCTCCTTTCTCCATTTTTATTACCTCAGCATGTTAACATTTGAAAGCAGCAGCTATCCCTAACTAATTATTTAGTCTGTTTTTCCTACCAAGCCACATGAAAAATGCTGAGTGAGTCACAGAACAAAGTCAGTTCCAAATATCAGATACCAAAGTGCTCTGAGTTTGTGAATTCATAGACTAAAAACTACTGGATTGTTACAACTTGCAGTGTATCTGCAGCTGTTCTGCGAGTTTTGCAAGACTGAATATGCTGAGTAGATAATATTTACGGAATTATCCACTTTTGTATGTTTTTTGTAATTTTTCTACTTCATTTATGGACTCAGTTCTGCAGAAGTTCCTGCCTTACTTGCTGTACAGGATTTCTGCATGACACACCACATGGTAGACACCACGAGTAAACTTTAAAAAAAGCTACTTGCGTGTTAATATGATGTTCACCACCCTCATAAGGGATAATATTCTGTGTATGTTTAAAAAAAAATTGAGTATATGAATCTAGATGTAATTTCAGATTTTAAATATCTTACAGCTAAAGAATATTTACTGATAAAAGCCTGGTTTTAGTCAATACCTGTTAATAAATAATGCAGTAATGGATGTGTCCCTTGCAGTTTGGGGTATTTGTTCTGAGAAAGGTATCAAGTATTTCCACATCAGACTTAGAAGTTCACTTTTTCAGAGTCCTTTGTTCAGCATGAGGTTGAAGGCAGGTGTTTGATTCCTCGGCCAAATGAGTATCCTGTCTGAATGAAAAGTGTACTTTTTTAGGGCTAACACACAGCAGGACAAACTCATTTAAGTTCCAAAAGAGAGTGTGGAGACTGATAATAGAACAAGGAAAATATATGACTGTGTGAATCCAGTGTGTCTGTCCCTTAGTTTTTACTGCAGGTCACAGCTGAATAGCTTACAGTAGCCACTCAACTGTTTTCTTTTCAGGAGATGTGCTTAAGACTTGGTGGAAAATATGTGAACACAAGTGGGAATGGGTTATTAGATGCTTCTTTAAGTCTTGGCTTCTCAAAATATTTCCTTCATTTAAGTTCAGGATGTCAGACAATGTCTTACTGCTGTTGGTAACTACCCCTCCCACCTGTTCTGTGCCATCTTGTCAATGTTTTTCTTCAAGAAAAAAGAGGTGCAGTTTGATACCATGGTGACAGCTGTCTCCTGCTAGTTCCTTTAGAATCCTTTAGTGCAGTTCCATGGCACACTTACTAACCTGAGGCAACCACCGGAGGTAATGCTTGGGGGGAAAGAATAAATCAGAAACCGTGAGCAGGGGAAACGTTGTGTTCGGTGCTCCAGGCATATTGTCAAGGGAAACTCTGGAGTCATCTCTGGAGCTGAGGGGTAAAGATTCAGCTCTGTAGGCTATACATGCATGTGAGCTTGGAAAGAAACATCCACAATTACTAGAGTCTTAATGCAAACAGTGGACCTCTGGTATAATTTGACTGTCCACTTGTCTTGTGCACCCTCTGAACTCTATGTCAGTCATAGCAGCAGGGACTTAGAGTAGCTGTTTGAAATCCTCCTAAATGAAATGGAAATGTTTATTCATAATTTTTTGCTGCCAGTTTTACACCATTGCGGCTCCACCAAAATCACAGAAGTGTTGAGTATTTGATTTTTCCAATGCCACTAATTTCCAGTGTTTGCAGATGCATTGGAATACGCAGGCTCTTCACAAGATACTGACAGAGGGAAGTCATTGAAAAATGACATTATAACAGTAAAGATGACAGGTCCCTTTAAACTGCATGAGGATTTCTGACATGCCCTTACATTTCCTCAGTATTTTTGTAATCCTTACATTGATAATACAATCAGCCATAGACAATTATTAGAAAGGGCCACTGCATAACAAAATTATTTCTGGCTGAATTGCCTTCCTTCTTTGTGCAATGGAAATTCCATGCTTTTATCATGTGACAACAAAGACTCACTTTCCAAATGCATGTTAAGAATGGAAAACAACAGAAATAAAGAAATTCAGAACTGTTCCTTTGAAATAAATGACCTTTCATATTATGAGTATCTTACTTTTGATCTGGACATAACTGATTTATAACTCTGCTGTCCTTAACAGTGTTCATTATTCTACTCTTGGCTGACGAATAAAGGCCATGCAACACTTACTCTCAGTCATTACTATAAATGTCATACCGACTTGCAAGTTATGGTGCTGAAGCTGGGGCTGTGACAGCTCCTCAAACCTTTAACTAGGTCTTTTTATCCTTAGTATTCATGGTCAACTGCATCATGGGACATTTTCCCCTGCTATCCAAATGTGTTTTGCTGGCACTCGCCAACAATGACAAGAAATTTAGCCTTTCTTTCTGCTTGATGGCTGTCAGTGAATAGACTGTGATTTCACTGCTTGCTACCATTATTCTAGAGTATTTGATGAATATTAGTGCAATGTCTTTGACTCTGAGGCTGGAGTGCAAACAGTCTTCCACTGGTTCTTTTCATATCTGATTAAAAAAGCCTCATAATGTTCTTTCTCCCATATTACAAATATGGAAGTATTTGAGCAATAATACTGTGCCTGACTTTGAAATTCTACTCCCAAGATTACATTGAATTCAACATTTTAAACGTCTGGTTTCTTGTGAACATTTATGTCAGCAAAAGGTCATCAAACTAGCTTAAATATATTGAGTTTCAATTTTAAAATTTTGCTTTGCTGTTTGCAACAATAGTCTGTCATTGTTTGCTCTGTGATTTTTTTGATAGTATTACAGGCAAGAATGAATATTAAATGTTTAACTATACCTCATCAACCTGTAAGCTGTGACAGCTGCACTGAAAGTTGATTTTTGGCATTAATTACTTGCCATCTTCTACCCTAGTAAGTGTGTTCTACCATACACCCAAACTTCACTTGTATTCATTTGCCTCAGCTTCATTCTTCATTCAGCCACACCATTCAGGTTGGCTCTTCAGCCAAAATCAAACTACCTGATACTGAGAAATCCAGTGCTGCATGTGCTATAGGGGGTATTCTGTAGAGCAGTTACAAATGTTGTTTTGTGTAATATGTTGGCTTTTTACACCCAATACAAGAAGCTTCACTGGAAAACATTCAGTTATTTATTAATCTTAATGGCTGACCTCTAGAAGGAGAGGCTTTTAGAATAAGGCCAACTTCTGCCAACTTTATGACCAGCAGAAGTAAAGCTGGCAGAAATTAACTATTGGAAATGCTCAGTGGATGCTTTATTAATGGATTTCTGCTGTACAGGATAATGGCAAGACTGGTGTGAAGTGACAAGCTCCTCATATAATATGGGCAGAAAGAAGGTCATTTCTCCTATTGCTTAATGCAGAGTTTAATGAACTTAACACTGTTTCCCACATGTCCTTCTTTAACTTTATCTATGTTGTACCTTCCAGACCTGTAAAGTTCTTATTCAGTGTGGTAATGACACATCACAACTGCCAGATGCCCACCCAGCTGTTTGTTCTGTCCTCTCCTGAATGGGACAGGGGGAGGAAATAAGATGAAAAATCCCACGGGTCAAGATAAAAGCAGGGAGATCTCTTACCAATTACCATCAGACAAAATAGGCTTGGGGGAGCTTGATTTAATTTGTTGACAATTACATGAGAGTAAAAGAGTGAAGAACAAAGACAAAACCAAAACACTTTAGCCTCCCCCTCTTCTTCCCAAGTTCAGGTTCACTCCCTCAGTCCCAGCTCCTCTGCCTCCTGCCCCCTGGGCAGTGCAGGGGGATGGGGAATGGCAGCCTGAGGTCAGTCCGTAGCTGCCTGCTACAGTGGGGTTTTTTTGTATCTAAGCTATCCCATTGTCCTTGATTTCTTCACCAAAAGGGTGTTCAAGAACTGGAACAGACTGCCCAGGGAAATGGTGGAATTCCCACCCTTGGAAGTGTTAAAAAGCTGTGTGGATGGGGCACTCGGGGACATGGTTTAGTGGTGGTCATGGTGGTGTGGGGTTAGTGGTTGGACTCAATGATCTTAGAGGTCTTTTCCAACCTAAGCCATTCTGTGGTTCTACACCTTCCCCTAGCTCGTAATCCAAGAGCACGTAGTGACAGGACGAGGGGGAATGGCTTCAAACTGAGAGGAGGTTTAGGTGAGGTGTTAGGAAAAACTTCTTTACTGTGAGGATGGTGAGGCACTGGAACAGGCTGCCCAGAGAAGCTGAGGATGTCCCATGCCTGGAAATGTTCAAAGCCAAGATGGATGGAGCTCTGAGCAACCTGGGAGAGTGACAGGTGTCCCTGCTCACAGCAGGGAGGTTGGAACAAGATGACTTTAAGGTCCCTTCCAACCCAAACCGTTTTAAGACTCTAGGATCCCTTCTGTCTGAATTTCACATTATCTTTCTCTCTTTCAAAAAGTGAGAGGAAATTATCCAAAAATCAAGAGGTGGCTGTTGGTCTGAGGTGAATTAGTTTCAGCCTGTAGCAGTCTGAACGCAGATAAGAGTGGAGCACTAAATACCTTTTACAGCCTTATCCTCTGCCTTGTGGGAATGCCTATAATGGTTATAAATAGCAGAAGAAAATTTATTTTTCTTCATACAAATGAATGAATCATTAAACATCTTCCTGTCTTAAGGGACTTGGGCTGTCAGGCACAAAAATGTGTAAAAATGTGTAAATCTCTGTCCTAAATGAAAAGAGGATCTTGGTTTGCTGTGAGGGTGGCACGTTTTCTCTGCTTAATTGTGGCTTTCTTTATTGTGATTTCCACCCATATTTCCTGTTATTCAGCAGCTAGCAGAATATTGTATTTTATGTCTGTTTTCTTTATGCATACATGCTGCTTTGTCTTACTGTAGCAAACTGAACAGCAAATTAAACACTAAAGTGGATAAACTTGGGCAAGTTAACACACCATTAAGATGAATAGGGCAGTTCTGGTTCCCTTCGGTACCATGGAAATGTCTCTGCTCAGTAGGAGGTTGGAAACCTGATTTATACAACTTACTGCAGAAGAAAAGCTGTATAAGATAAGACTATCCTTAAAAAACGTGAACCTTTAAAATAGTAGTGTGGCATACTCTATTTTATGGTATTCAGATGTCATAAATTTGTGGAATCAGGACGTTTTCTACAGTTGCAAATTCCTGTTGCCAGTGATAATATACGTTAGATTCTATTTATTGTATGATATTATTCTCTAAGTACAGTGCCAGTAAGTTATATTTAATGTACAATATCTCTCTGTCCTTGTATTTATATTTGCAACTCTTGCCTTTGCAGAGTACCAAAGGATGGGAGAATACTTTAGTAGATTGCTAAATTGATGAATCTATTGCAGACTGGGCCCACTAATAATCCAGTATTTATTTTGCTCTCTCAGTGTTAGATATCTCTCTCTAAAATGGTGCTTTAAAATGCAAGTGATCTCTAATTCTGCTGTGACAAATTAGTGGCCCACCTGATATCTGTGCTCTGTGGGATTGGCAGATTAGAAAAACACATGTGTGAGTCCTAATGATGCAGTGTGTCCACTCTAACTGTTTCATTTCACTGCTGTTCTCAGCCTGCCCTTCTGCTAAGCAGAACTGCAGAATTTTACTCCCTGGGCACTTCTCTCTGAAGCTATTGAAAATTTTGAAGGGTCCTTCAGAGCCTTGTGGAACTATGAGGAGAAAGATTTTTTTTCTTGCTGAGTTGGCAGGAAAATTTTCATCACCGTTGCCAATTTCTTTTCTTAAAACAGAGGGCAGGGAAAATGCTCAGTTTTTACTCCGTGCATGGTGAGGAACAAAAAGTAGTATCTGCTGGAATTTCTGTACTGTCAGCTGGAACATCAAACCGATGTAGGGCATTCTGGAAGCATTAACTCAGAGCCATGTGAGCTCAGCTCAGAAATAGCCCAATCAGTACAGTTCTGTAGGATGGGGACATCTGTGGCTTTTTGGCTGCTTCAAAACACTGGCTGGTCAGACAGGAATGTTTTCAAGTCATGAGTTCCGTGGGGAATGTTTTCCCTGGGAAGAGGAAGGAGACGTCTTTGTTAGGAAACCAGACCTCCAAGATGAGAGCACTAATCACTGGCAGATTCCCAGTAGCTCTTGGCCAGTCCCACTGAAGGTGCTACTTCAGCATTAGGCAGCTACTGACCTGCTGATGTGCAACTATGTGTGGAAATTACAGTGTGCTGAAGAAACATTCAAAATATTTTCACTCGTTTCTCAAGAGCTGTTAATGGAATTCACGTGCCTGCTCTCTTAGCCATTGTTTTCCCCCATTTAAGCACAGAAATGTGCCATAGGAAAGGCATATTAGCTAAGAATTAATGCAATTTCATGTTCTGATGTGGTAGCCATGGCAGATGCTGTGCACATGTACAGAGAGAGATAATTCCTCCTCTGAAGAGCTCTCGGCATAAATAACAGTGATGATGATGTAAGTCTTAGTGAATCATCATAGGAAGTTGTTGACTTATACATAGGGGGGCCAGGCAAAGTGCATGTTTTCAATGTTTGCTTCCTCTGGGAAAAGTGGTCTTGGATTCATGTCTGCCAAAACACTGTCATTCACAACATCTGCAGTTCCAAGTGGCCCCATATATTACCTTTTTTTTAAATTTCCTGATGGCATTCCTAGATGACATTGAAAGGCAGTTTCAACCATATAAGAAACAAATACCCAGCAGAATGAGCCGTTAGGTGACTGTAAACTGGAGTGGTTGTCTGACTGCAGTTCAAACTTAATGATTAATTTGCAGCCGCCAATATAATGCATTTTTAATCATACACTTGAAAGCAATGATGAAATCTCCAGGAGCAGCAATAAGGAAGCAGCACAGCTATAGACACAACATACTGATAACCCAGCATGCAGGCAGCTTCTTCCTTGGTTGATAGCTGCAACACATACCAGCAGTGAGAATACTGTATGTGTTTTAAGAGCGCTTCTTTCTTAGGGAGCCAGGAAACGTTCAGCCTATAGGAGATACGTTGTATTGCTATTGACTTTCTCGTGCAAGAATTGGGGCAGACAAAAGTGCGTGACCTTGAAGTCAATTTGTTTTCTCCTTTGTTTTGTGAGCAATGCCCAAGGTGGAATATCAAAGCAGAATTGCTGCCTCTGAAATAAGTATTGCTGTTATACTGGTCAGAGAAGAGATGGGCAACACGTGTTCTGTAGCCACTTCATTTCAAGAACTCCAGTTCATATATAAGTAATACAAACTGAACTTCTCTGTGGTTACACATACCAGCAGCAGTGATTGTATTAAGCAGATCCTGGTATCTCTGTCATTGGCATCTTTTCCATCTCCTGGCTAATCCCTGGAACAACTGCACACGGGGTCTGTGCTAAGAACCAGACGAAGGAACTCATAAAACTGAAAAAGCTCTTCCTCTTTTTCTGAGTAATTTTTTTATTATGATTTTTAGCCATTATTGTTGTCAAATGTGGCACTTGGCTCTTAGCAGCATCGAATCTTGAGTACTGCCTATTTCTCCTGAAGTGGGAGATAAGACTATAATGTCCTTGCTGTTACTACTGTGCATATAGAGAGTGCCAGTGTCAGGATGTGAAGGGGTGATATTAAGAATTCTAAACTCATGCGCTCTCAAAATGATGATTATTATGGAGTGCTCATAGTCATTATTTCAGTTAGCAGCCCCTTTTATTTTAAAGTAGGTTGTTTTGTTTTGGTTTTTCATAATAGAGATAGATTATTCTCTATGATTTTTACTCGATTTATAAGGCAAATGGTGTTATTGACTGTGGATTATGAATGAAGTCGTAATTATTACCACTGCTATGGTGTTCCCATTTGTTTTATTTTTCTACCACACTGTGATGATACTTATTCTTCTGTACCTTTAAAGTGCTGGAAATGGGACAACTTCTCACAGAAGTTCTTGGGAAAATTGTTCCCCTTTCAATGGCAAATATTAGGATACTTACCCAACTGTCTCAGAATTACAGTGCAGTTTAGGGAGTTAATTGTTCCACCGTCAGCACGCAGATTCTCTGCCATGAACCTGCTGTGTTGTGCAAGACCAGTCAGCAACGCATTTCTGCTTGTTCTTCAAGCCCTTAGTCATAGGCCAAAGTGCTTTGATTTGACCTTGCTTGGCTGAATCGGGCTTTATTTTAATTCCCAGTGGATCACCACTTTCCACATTCCAGATAGTGAAGGAAAAGGAGATGAATTCATGCTCCTGCAGCTGAATGCTTGCCCAGGGCTTGCCTAGGCTGTGAGTCGCGTGTTCCTTGATGGTCAGCGGGGGAAGGGATTTTGAGCGTTCACAATGAGCTGGCAGCACTGCCCCTCCTGCAATCTCTACAGCTGTGACTAAGAACGTGACATGGTTCATCCAGAGACAAACAAAGGTGGCAGCTCCACACAGGGAGAGGTGTTTGTGCAGGTTATTGTGTGCAATGGTACGTAGGCTGATGGGCAGGATGGCAGTGAATCTTTGTCTGAGACGTTCCTCTAGGAGTAGATAAAGCCAGTGAGCTGTGCTAGATGTGCTGATGAATAACCAACACTAATACTTCCAGAGAGGATGTTCTGTACAGTTTGGGGAGATGATTTGTGAGTGTGTTTTTGAAAGCAGAGTAACACACCTTGCAGCCTAGTACGTGTTCTCATTTTGTGATGGATGTAAGTCATACAGCATTTTTGTCAGCTATATGTCAGGTTCAGATTTTTGTGGGAAGAAGATCCAGCACGCCTGTGTAGGGAACAATGGTTAGACAGATGGGAAGTGAATGCTGCAGAACCATGTTGAGTTATTTTAAGTCCCATATTTAATGGATTCGTATAAGAATATGATAAAGACTCCCATAACTTCCATCACAATGATTATGCATACTGCAAGAGTTGCTTAATGAGGCTTACCTAAGTCCCTGCCAGCCCTACCATTCTGCAACAAAAGAAATAATGGAGCGTTGTAATAACTGAGCCCAAAGGTGTCTGTTCTGTAAACACAGAAAAGTTCTACGAGCAGAGATCATTTCTTTCCACTGGAAGGGCAGGGTAGGTTTGCATGTGTGTCTGCATGTATGTACAGAAGGCTTCAAGAGGGCTCTACGTGTTCACCAAAGAACAAGAAGTGTTCCTAATGTGCAAGTAATTAAAGTTGCTGAAGCATTATTGGTTTTATACACTGAAGAGATGCTTATTTGGCAAAAGAAAAAACATAAAGGCTCTGGTGGAAACAAGGGTACTTTGATATATACATCATGTCTCACAACCATAATGAAAACAGGACAGATCTGGGCCAGGAAACTGCACAAAACTTTGTCTGTTAACTGAGGTATGTCAGAAGAAAATAACAAGAACAGAGGCCAGTTCTGACTACACTTACCCCTTAATAATTCCATTATACCTAAAAGGATATCACAGATGTGACCAAGCAAAAAAAAATGGATATGTGTGAAGAGGAAAAAAGTACCTTGTGAACTTGGAAGCGATGAAACTGAACTTGATAAAGGTTATTAAAAAATAAAAATTATTATAAGAATTATAAAAAGTTCTTCAAAGAATTCTGAGTTATCTTCCAAACTGCTGCATTATCAGAGAAGGCACTGCATGTTCTGGAGTAGTCCATTACTGTTGTAGCTGGTGCCACTGAGTGGGAGAACAGCTGGGCCAGGAGGAGGATATTCATCCACAGCCCAGCTAGCTGACCAGCTGTGTGCTTAGTGAGCGTGGGGCAAAGCCATCTCCTCAGGCTGCTGGCTTAGTCCAAGCTGAGCTGCAGCAGAAGGCGGCAGTGGCAAGCTAAGGAGGGATTTCAACAGCAAGTGGTGGTCAGGGTGCTTCCAGGGGGCCCTACTGGGCTTGTGCACACAAAGCAACAGCTACAGAACTGTGAAGCAGGGCAGAACACATTCTTGCTGCAGCCAATCCCAGGTCCTCTCATTTCCAGCCCCACTTTCATTCTCAAGGGAGTACAAAGAGGGTTTCTGGTTAGCCTGTATTTAAGAGTGCAAGAGGGAAAGACTGCTGATCCCTCTCCTTGTTTGCACGGCAACAGAAGCCACCATGATGCTTTTTAAGTCTGTTTCCGCTGCAATTGGAAATCACCAGGTAACCTCCACCTCAGCTAATTTAGTGCTCCTGGATTCCTTGGGCTTTCCCTTTCAGGATCCTCCCATGCATACAGAAGAGAGAGGAGTGACCAACTTACCGTTAGAGCCCCTGTTAGCTGTCAACTGGCAAAATCAGAAAACAATCCATTTTTGCTGAATATTCAGAGAGCTTTGATGGTTTACACAAGTTTGGCACTGTCCAGCATGGCAGGAATCACTATGCACAAAAGCATCAACAGGACTGCTCCCTAGGGATTTACAATGTGAGTAATGATGGGTTAATTTCTCTGGAAATTTCTGAAAGGGATGACTGTGTATCAATAAATCGTTCCAGATGACTAAAATGAAGTGCTGGAAAAGCCTCGAGGGACTCACATGATATTGTCAAGGAGACTCCTTCCCTCTGTTCTTAAAGGTGGCTTGCAATACAATACTTTTTTTTTTTTTAGAAAAAAGCTTTTGCCATTTAGTGCTACTTTATGAAGGAAGAACAAGGCCTGAAAGCTACTTGGTTAGGTTTAGCCTATCTCTGCTAGGTATTAGTTTCCTTCATTTAAGAACATCTGCTACTTTCTCTGTTTCTCTTTGCTTTGCAGTGTAGAATAGGGTTGTGAAATTCATACTTTCTTAACCTTGAATTGAAACTGAGGTTAGTGGACTGGAGCTTGAACTTTTTTTATGCCTTTGAGCTCTTAATGTAGATGTTGCTCAGATGTTTGAGCTGCATAGGTGTTAACCAAAACAAAGGATTAGATTACACAGCTTTTGCAGTGACTTAATTAAATTGATGCAACCCCAATTCAGTTTTGTTAGATCAGCAAGAATATTCATACACAGGCAAGTCCGAAGCATTTTAGAGAACTCTGTGAGAACTTCCTTGCTTTCACATTTTGCTCCTGTTTTATTTCGCTGGTTCTTCTGGATGAGGCTACTAGTTCACAACTGGTCATAGAGGCTTCTGGGAAGTAAGAGTGTAAACAAGACCTGAATAAAGAAAACAACCTGGAAACCACTCGTAAGCTTTGTCACTGCCCCTTTCGCTTTTTTTAACGGAGTATTGACTCTGTGGGAGAATGCTGGGCTGAGAAGACCAAGACAGCCCTGTAAGCATGAGAAGGCGGGTCTGCTATGGGACCTGGAAATCAATCTGCTCTACAGTGATGCTTCCCACCCACCTGAAGAACAACAGCTACCTTCCCACAGAAGAAGATACCTGGCAGCAGAACCTGCTGTAGGAAAGCCAGTACAGGAAGTAGCGCTGAGACTGTGTTTCCAATTGACACATTCCCACCAACGTGGGTTTTCTTCCTCCCATTCCATTCCAGCACTGAAAAGAACAGAAAATGAAAGCCCTAGTCTTGGAACTTACTTTTATCCTTGGATAAGGCAGTAGTGACACTCCCTCAGCATGGGAAGCAAAAAGAGGCGTGTCTTAAAATTTTAAGGTCTATCATGGATAGAGATGACCTCACACGTTTGTTCTAGGGATACCTTTCATCTACAATTGCCCCACACTCCTTTTATTTTGCCTTTTTTTTTTGACAATTATTCTATTTTATTGTCCAGATGGAAAAAGATAAATATGGCAGTCTCTGACCTGGATAGTAGAACATGGATAAGTAGCCATATGCTGGCCTTCCCTTTTATTGCACAGATGGTATGTGCTTGCACAATAACCAGGTTGCATCTCAGATACCTCTCCCGTGTGTCAGTCTCACTGTGGTGTGTCACTGGGCACGCTCACACACTCCTGACTGTGAAATATTAGACAGAAATACAGCAACTTTAATTACTTGAGATGTGTGAGGGGTTTGCATAAGTGTTGCACATGTTTTTGTAGTGAGGCAGAGGCCAGAATGTCTCTCCATAAACACAAACAATTCTGTGCGCTCTGCAGTGCATGCAAAAGTCATCATAAGCAGGATGGCAGTCCACACTCCTTCTGTCTCACTCCTTGCATTAATAGTGATTGGTGATAATAAAGGAATTAAAAATAGGAACAATGCAAATACTGTTATATAAGGGAAGTAACTGCTCTGTGCAGAATCTGTAGTGTGCCTGCTGTAAGATTTTAGTATGCATTTACAATCCTTCCTGAAGTTCATGACTTGGAAATATTATTTGGTTCTTCCCAGAAAAAAATCTTTTGCTGACAACTGTGTTTCTTAAGATTGAAGGATAACTCAGGTTGAAAGAAATCTCCTGTCTCTAGTCCTACCTCTTTCTCATACAGGTTACCTGTAAGTTAAGACCAATGTTACTCTTGAATTTATCCAGTTAGGTCTTGAAAAGCCCCAAGGATAGGAACTGCACTGCCTCTCTGCTAACCAGTGTTCTTGACACAGGGAAAAGTTTTTCCTTATATCCATCCTGAATATATCTTGTTTCACTTTATGCCCATTGCCTGCTCTCCTCACACCATGAGCTGCTGTGAGGAGCCAGGAGCCACCTCCTTGTACACACTGTGACGTGCCTCAAAAGCTGTCTCTTCTCCAGACTGAACAATCACCATTTCCTGAGCCTCTCCCTCCAGGACAAGTCCTCCAAAGCATCTTGGTAGCCCTCAACCAAAAGTGCTCCAGCATATCAGTGGATTTCTTATATTGGGGAATCAAAATCTGCACAGAGTATTTTAGAGATTGTCTAATAAGCACTGAGTAAAGGGAGATTATCACTTTCCTGGCTATACTCCTGCTGGAATAGCCTAGGATGTTGTTGGCTTTCCTTGCTGCCAGTCAGACTTCTGGCTCATCCTGACTGCCCCCCATGATTCCCATGTCCTTCTCAACTAGCTGTTCCACAACTAATCAGTACCCAGCCTGTACCATTGTCAGAGTTATTCCTTCTCAGGTGTAGGATTTTCCATCTCCCCTTGCTAAATTTCATAAGGTTGTGGTTGACCTGTTCCTCCAGCCTGTCTATGTCAGTCTGGCTGGCAGCCCTGCCCTGAAGTGCATCAACAGGTTCCCCCTGTTTGGTTTCATCCTCAAACTTGATGGGAGTTTGCTCCATCACCCCTCCAGGTTACAATAAAGGTGTTGAAAGATACTAAGGAAGATGTTAGATTATGAAAATATTATATCTGTTTCTGCACATAAGAAAGCCTCTTGAAGGAGAACTTCCTGCCAGTTATAGCCATCCAGTTCCTGTAACCTGAGGACATTGTGTTTGGTGCTGTGCACGAGTCGTGTGGCAGGCACAGTCCAAGTCCTAGCAGGCAGTTGTGCCATCTGTACAAAACATGTGCAGCTGCAGCTCTGTGCTCAGCCTCAGTACTGCCAGGACCATCTAAATGGCTGAAGTGCTTCTGGACCCTATGGATTAAAGTCCCTGCAAACCAGTCCTTCCTGCAAGTCAGTCGTATCACAGACAGGGAGGGCAGTGAATGAGCATAACCAGGAACTGAGGTCCATATGCACAGTGTAGGACTGAGGGTATACAGTTCTCTGCCTAAGGGA
This sequence comes from Scytalopus superciliaris, assembly GCA_013400415.1. Lineage (NCBI taxonomy): Eukaryota > Metazoa > Chordata > Aves > Passeriformes > Rhinocryptidae > Scytalopus > Scytalopus superciliaris. Next base: position 192,689 of record VXBX01006008.1, on the reverse strand, counting down.
ATGGGGCACAACCTCAGGGAAGATAGTTCTTGAGTCCATGCAATCACGAGTAAGTCAATTGTTCTCTTTCATGGTTCAATTTCTTGCATCTAAAGTAAAGAAAGTAGCATTGCTGTGGCACACAAACATCTTTTGAGGGCAACTAATATTTTAGAAATATTGGTAATTTTATTTAGACAGCCGTAGTTTCTTCAGACTCTGAGTGAGATCAGACACGTGCATTATACCCCATACATTCCTATAGTGCCTGGTCCTCAGAGGGAGCACAAGGAGAGGAAAGGGGAACATGAGTGGTAGAAGCCTTATCAGTATTCACATAGAAGACTGTAGGTCTAGGGCAGAACTGCCACACAAATGAATGATCGGCAATACGCATATTCTTTGGGAAATTCCTCTTTAAAATCATAACAAGAACTTTATAACAAAACTGTTGTGTGTCTAAATTTTGTAATGCAGAGGCCAATGATCTATAGAAACCTTAAACTAGGGCACATGTGATAAAAATTCCATCTGCAATTAGTACAAAAACATTTTAATTAGGAAAGCTGATTGTTGTTTGTTTAAAAATCATATTCTGCTTTCGCTGTGTAGATCTACTGCTCATAAGCACAACTACACCTGCTTTTAACTTTTATTTCTAATTATATATAAAAACAAAGCAAAATAAACTCCTGGTGTTGAGCTTGACCCCATGCCCTTTGAAAACAAAGGGAGAACAAGACTCCTGGTAACTTCAGAGTGCATTGCATCCATTGTTTTTAAAAGTCAGAAGCTAACACAGATTGTTCATTTCCTGGCATTGGCATCAGCAGTGAATGGCATTGCCTCACAGAATGTTTGCTCAGTCCTCTGGGGACAAAGGAGAAGAACATGTTACATTGCTCAACAACGATCTCCTCAACCAGCTACACGGCAGCACTGCTTCATTTCAACAGCTCCTTACCTTCTTCTCAGTAAAGTGAGTCCATGGGGTTGAAACTATGGGGGGAAGAGTGACAGCCAGAAAGAAGGGTGGGTCGGAAATATAACTTTTGTACATTGTGGTTTCCTAATGAAACAAGCAGGAGACAGAAGCTAACATTATGGCAAGGCAGCAAAGTGATAAGTGATTCATCTGAGGAAACACAGGGGCTGCCCAATGGCCTTCTTGGTATCACTTTAGGGCAGGGACTTGCCTTCTGTGTTGTAGCCTCTACAGTGTAGGCATCTCTGCCATTGCCAGTTGTCAAGACTCCCTCCATAGTGAACGAGCAGAAATAGGCCTTCCTACTCTATTTCCTAAATGAAGGTGATTCATTTAATCTATTTTAGACATCGGAAATGGGATGAGAGGAGCTCTGCCCTCAGAAGGCCTGTTCCCTTGACTATAAAGGGAGCGTAGACAGTTAACTCAGAGACAGACACCTACAATGCAGAATCTATATTTGGACAGATGAATCCCACTGCTGGTGTTTACTATAAATAGAGAAGTGCACAGTATATTTAAAGCAGAAAATCCATTGGGTACCGCTGAGATTATTGTTAATGCTGCTTAAACTAGTTAATTAAATAACTAGTCAATCACCCCCTAGCGTAGAGAAGACCAGCCATACAGCTACTGAAGTCAATGGCAAAATTCACACAGGCAACAGCAGGCACTGACCTGTGTCTGTATAAAACCATGCATGAAAGCAAGAGGAAAACCCAGCCTGAGTTCTAGATACAGTCTTTTTCATTTCTAAATTATGGCAATTTGACTATTTCCTTCTACTTGTTGTAGTAGAAGGAAACATTTGCAAAGCTCAGCTGAACAGCTACTACTCTCCCTGGGGGTGATCCCAGTCTGCCCGATTGCAAGATACAAGACAATAATGTAACCCTGTTTCAAGGATATTCATTACCTTCATAATTTAAGACTGAATTGCCATTTAAGACACATTACTAATAAATTAGGGGTAATGGCTTTACAAAATTAAATAGCTCCCAGTGACAAGTTTCTATATCATAAGAGTGACCGCACTGAATGTCATCAGTGTAAATCAGACCAAATGATTGATTCTTGTACCTGAACTGCAAAAATGCAGCACTTGATGATGCACAATCAACTATAGTTATATTGACTATAGTAAGAATGTGTTCATTTAGTCCTTCATAAATCACTTTGAACTGTATTGTGGAAACAGCATGATAGGCAAGGGAGAACTTCGGGTGAATATTTTTATAGTTAAAGGGAAGAAAACATTTCATAAGACTGACTTCCAGGTGGCTAACTGCCATCTCTGAGAGAATGTGTTGTGAAACATTTGGGCACATTTACCATGGAGAAAGACTCACCTGCCTAAAGAGCTGGATGGATTGCTTTGAAGTTTATAGTGGTTGGTGGAAATCTTGAAGGCTATTCTTGGAATATAAACCAGATTTAGCCATGACAGAGAGAAGAGGATCCTTCATTTCCTCATGGCCTTATTAGGGGATTTAATTTCTCTAGTGGAACTTCACATTCCAGTCAGCATCCCTTGATAAAATGAAACACAATTGGTTACTTACTTGTTGCCTCTCCCTACCTTTGTGATAACTGGAGACTGCATGTCTATTGTAATTGGGAAGTCATCTCTGGGAAATCAGTAAGAGTTCATAAAGTGCTGCAATTAGCTGCAAGAGTTAAAGATGGCAGAAGAGTTAAGAAACTGAGACAAACTTCAGTAATTCAGAGAGGTTTTCCTGATCTGATCAAGGGTGGTATGAAGATCTGGCAGATAAGAAAAGGGTCAAGTGAGAAATTAGTGAACCCAAACCCAAAGTGAATGAAATATAGAAGGGATGGCCTGTTTGACCTCCCATCACCTGTTGAACCCTTTAACAGCTAAAAAAAGTAATTAAAAAATGCTTCCTGCTATTTTGAGCAGAAACCATTATGGTGGAAGAGGTTTCTGAAGGACTTCCTGAAGAAAGGCCATTGGTTGATTTTTGAACTCCACTGGGCAATTTCCACCAGTCCCAAGCCATCAAACAAGACAGAGTACCTGGCTGTCCCCAACAAACCGGCTGCCTTGACTTTCCATGTTCTCCCTTTCTTTCCCTTTCTTATATTTTCTGATCCCTCTTTCTGCCACTGAGCTTTTAACCACACTTTGAGTTGGCCTGTGCTGCTCTACCAAATGCAGGATGATGAGTGGAAGGAAGGAGACTGACTTGGCCAGGCAGGGGATGTCCCATGTAGGCAAGGGAATGGGGCTCTTGCCCAGCAGCTACCAGGGGTGACTGGCTATTCCAAACTTTTTTCCATGACTACTCAGTGATTTTATGACCTTGAAAGCTCAGCAACAGCTACACCTCCCTTGCTTTCCACTCTCCTACCCTTTCTCATTTTCCTGTCTATATTTACTATCAAAAGAAGCAAATCAATCTTTATTCCTACAGTCATGATCCGAGAGAGGAATAAGAAAATTAAACCTTTCTTGCTGTGCTAAGAAGGACTTCTGGATAGCATAATGGGTTCTAAATTAATAACCTGTGTCTAGAAAAGGGACTCTGACAGATTTTGATTAAGTTAGCCTTGTTTACCTACTTGATTTCAATTTCCAAAGGCTTTGTGTTTTGTTTTTGTACATACTAATCAATATACTCCCCAGATTTGGCAGAATTTCTAGTGCAGCTGCCATGTGACTGAGCAGGCTAAACTCTCTGTGCTTAAAACCACAAAAGCATGCTAAATGGTTTAACACTTTACATTGGGAAGAACACATCAACACCTGTGACTGAAGTCTCACTTACTCCATAGAAACTAACACAGCATGACTCGTTACATGTGACTGTTGTCGCTACTGATGCCACACTTTATTAGAGATATATTTGTTCAAAACTTCTGAACTCCCTTTCCAACGCTGCATAATTTCCATCTAGATTATCAAGGTGAAAGAAAAACCTAGGTTCCTTTATTTTAGCTTATTTGGCAGTGTGGGGGACAAAGTAAAATGTCATGAAGGAGGAATCAAGTATTGATGCTTTGGCAAGTCACCAGTGAAGGAAAAAAATGAAGGTTTTTACCAATTACTGCATTTAACATTAATACGTTGTGAGAAAAATGTAAGTTAAAGCACAATATATTACAGAGATAGTACAGCATGTACAACCTGCAATACTTTACGTGGGATAAATGACTGTGTCCTGTTCTCAATGAAAAGGAGGTTGGGAGCCTGTGGAATGGCAGAAGATGAATGCCTGTTTCCTTTTACATGTCCTTTCAAGGTGAAGGAGGTCAAATAAAGCAGTCTCTAAGCTTATAAATCACTCTGCTAGACTTGTTTAAAATATCACTCTACAAAAACATAGGTGACAGGTTTTTAAAATGAAGATAAAAGAAGTTGCCGACAAGCACTTGATTTGTTGAAGGCTTTCAACAAGAACTTGGGAAAGTAAGAAAAAGGAGAAATTCTGAAGAAAATTAGAAAATCTCTTATGGGTAGAATTGCTAATTACGAAAAACTGAAGAAAGCCTGGTATCCAAGAGCACAAGATTTCTGATGAAAGGTGGGGATGGATGAAGTGTGTTTAAATCCAGTTGCAAATAAAGTGTAAAACATTTCTGAAGAAAACCCCCAAACTTTCTTTTTCATGAATTTGCTTTTTTTTTTTTTGGAATTCTTTACAGTCATCATGTGTCTTCACAATTCCCGAGACAAACACTACGAGAACTTTGTGAAAACATCCTGCAAGTTTCCCATGCCACAAAGATTATTTATATAAACATTATTTGACATGAAGTCAATACAACATGAAAGACATTAAACGAGTTGTTTTAATAACAACCTTATTAGAGTCGAGCAACTACTAAGTGTGGAAGAGACAAGAGACTGTTGTCTGAACATTTTAGACATGAGGCATTTTCCCCATTGTGAGAAAGAACATATGTGTGCTCAGCCATGCTCTACTTAAGTTTCAAGTAGGAACAGAAAGGAGAACAGCCCTTTTATTCATGTTTCTCCTCAACCAGTTCACAGGGTGGCTCTGACCAGCAGACACAGTTTTAAATGTTACTGTTCTTCCCTGCAGTATGAGCAAAACGGTGTTTAATATTGTGTTAGCTGACACATTTCCAAGTGTAATTCATTTTCCCAAACCAAAGATGGCAAGAGGGTTTTCACTGGTGAGTCTCCACTGGTCTCACCAAAGGCAATGCCAGGCTGGTATGAGCTAGGTTTTTGTCCACCCTTCTTAATTACATAGGATAAGATACCAGGGAAAGTTTAGTTTCGAAGGTGTGATCATTTTTACTAGGAAGTAATCATCTCTGCAGGAATGACTGAGAGATAATGTCATTTGTTAGTGCCCAGAAGTGAAATGAAGGTGGGTCTGAAGAAATAACTGAGGCTGTGGACTTTCTGTCTTTGTTGCTACTGGGAGACCGAATGGGTTTTTATAAGCTCATGAAGTGAATTTGACACTCACATTTTCTTCTGACGTATTGCTTCGGGTTTTTATACTGCTTCAATTCTCCTGTATTTCTTTATGAATACTGACTAACCTAAACAATCCAACAAAATGTTGCTGTATAGACACCTATTTATAATTAGACATAGGCATAAAGGTTGAAAAACCTTCTTCCACCCTCCTTAGTATGTATAACTTACCTGAACTGCAACCATAGCATGTTGGCATAGGAGACTACAGCTACACAGAGAGGAGGCTTTGAATGTGAAAAAGTCCCTCCCTTGAGCTTCCCTGCTGTCATGCTACCCCTGTGTTTTCTGAGAGCAATTTCCTCACACTTGCACAGCTGTTCTGACCGTTCTTGAACATTTCCACGCTGTTATCATTATCCATGTCCAAGGACACACTGACCTGCTGCTTGGTTCTCGCTAAGGATCATCTTCATTCACACTGCAAGTTTTTACTGCTAGCCATCTCCAGTGTCTCGTTCTGCCACCAGCACAAGTAGATACTGAAATTATATAAATCCTATCTACAGCCATGTCTTTTAATTCCAACAAGCTACTCTGTTTTGGGAAGAGAGAATGGAATATTTTGCTAATTAGGGGAGACGATTGCCCATGATAAACATGAAGTTCTCAGGCTGATCCTTGTGTGTCACTCAGTTTAACTACATTTTCTAGAGCAGCTTTCTCACAGAGCTTCCAGTGCCTGGGCAGGATAGTTATTGTGTTTTTGCTAGTGGAGCTGTTTCTTCTGCTATTGCTCCAGGGGTTGTCTGAGATGATATTTAATGTCTTCAGAAGACACAATCAGCTACAGTGCTGTTTCTTAACAGGAAACTGCCAACTGTCTGTCACTGACGTAAGAAGGAAAAGAAGAACATTTTGATAGAACAAAGGAGAAATAGTTAAACTTAGTTAAATTTATCTTTTTTTAATGTTTTTTTTTTAAAGTAAGCAAACATTATTTCAGAGCAACAATGAAAAAAAAAAAAACCCCAACAATAACAAAACCCAGCATAGCAGAGAGAGCCAAGTTTGCACTTCATATTTTTAAGCACTGCTGATTTGGAAGCCAACCATAAATGCCAATAGTTGCTTATGCACTGTACATGCTGTACTCCTAAAGCATATCCGCTACGGCAGGCCAACCAGAAGGGAAGGCATGGAATTTTCCTTTCAAACAGAAAAGGTCTCATTGCTCACAAGTATTTTGCTGTCAAGTTAACTCCTTTGTTTCTTCCGTTCTGTGCAAGACTGACCCTGCACCTGAGCAGTCCATGGTGTTTAAGGGTCTTGAAGTATCCTCTGATGTTTAGTCATTGCTTTAGTATGGTGTTCCTTATTCAATTTTCTGTTTCTCAGTTAATACTGCCGAGACTTCCCACCTTTGCTGAGGATTTCTGCTTTTCTCCTTGTCTGATACTGCTGTTGTTGTTGCTGTTCCACAGTGATAAACAAACAGAAGGTGGACATGAGCTGGTCCATGGCCTGAGCTGAAGCCCAGGGGCTCTGTCTCTGGGAGCACATTGGCAAACGTGAAGGAGTTATTGTGGGAAGCTGTTCACAAATAATAATCCACATTTAAGGCACCAAAGCAGGTTGCGTTACCCTGAGAAAACAACAGCATCTTCAGTGTTACATTTGTTGACTCAGTTAGGGCTCTCTCTCAAGGGCAGCCAGAGAACAGCAAGAACTTTCATATCGAGGGAACAGGATCCTCTTCTATTGCCTGAGCTTGGTTATCGCGTCTCTTCAGAGTGAACTCCTGGATGTGAGGAGAGAAACTGGGCTAGAAAACACAAACATGGCCCTCTGCACCCTCAAGAAGCAGAGAAACAACATCACAACAAAACCAGTGTGTTTCGGGAACAGAAACTATAAGGAAGATTTTGGAAATAGTCCAAGTCAGATCTCAGTAGGAAGATGTGGATGCCCAGAAAGAGAAAAAAAGAACCATTAACAGATGTTTGCCTACAAAATGGGATAACCATCAGAACTGACTGTTGCATAATTTGGTATTGTGAATATGATTATAGATAGTTTGATTATTTTCCTCCACTATTTTATTTATTAATTACTAGTTAGTTGCAGGAAACCCTAAATACTTTTTGAACAGAGGGAAGTGTCTACAACGTCTCTTGTTTTCTCTCCTCTGTTTTTGCATATTCTCACATATGTTCACTTTGTGATGAAATAGTTTTGTTCTGTGCAAATATTCAGCCACAGCTACTTTGACATCCCAGAAAAAACAGTATTTTGTGGAGAAGTGAGACTGCTTTATATCACTGCACGTGACCCATTGTGTGTATTTCCAAGCTCCAGCCCCCAAAAAGGCAGGAAACCAAATGCCTTCCTCACATGAGAATACAGCAAGGTATTATGCCTGTAGAGGTAACGATCATTCTCCTCATTTATTTGAGGGCCAGGACACCCACACATTTGGCATGTTGCCACATACACTTAGGTAAGGTAATGTCGCATGCACAGCAGGCTGTTCTTACTCTCCATCTGTTCTAAGTCATGCAAATTCAAGTTGTGTGTCCCTCAAAAGTCCATTTTTTCCAGAACCATCCGGTCTGTAGCAAGCACAGAGGCAAGGATGCCCTTGTGTACAAATTCTTTAATACCAGAGCTGTAAAGGCAATGGAGGGAGTGGGCTCAGTTCTCTCACAGCAGAGTCAAGCTCTGGGCTGCAGTTTACTCTCTTGAACCTGAAAAGGGTGTGTGGGGATGGCGGTTGTTCAATTCAGTATGTGGGGTGTTACGTTGTCGTATTTGAGCGATGCCTCAGCCCATTTGTAATTTTGGCAGTCTGGCAGAATGGTTGGTGTTTCTCTGAGCTTATCTAGCTTATGTCTGTGCTCATAAAGTATTTGTTATGTTCCAAATCTTTATAAGAAATACATACCAGTTACAACAGCTTTTCCACTGGGACCAAATTACATGTAAGTGGGGGTAAGGCTTAACATATAGAACCACAAGAATAAAACAGTCCTGGTGTTCTCAACAAAAATACAATTTTCTGTATGTTGCAATAGTTTCTTTTAGCTGCCAGAACAGTGGATGATTCTGAGAGATAAAAAATGATGCATCATTGCTATCCTTCCAGTGCAAAGCAATGCATCAAAGTACACTGAAAGCAGCTTCTCTTGATGTTCACAGAAGCTGACTGCAAGCTGTTACGTTCAGAGGTCAACTTCTTCTGTGGCATTGTCAAAAAATGTCATGTGTGTGTTGTGTGATCATAGCATGCTGCTGTGAAGGGCAACAGCAGCATAAATACACAAGGAAGGTGAATTAATTTTGCCTTAGGGGTCCAAGGCAGATTCTGATTTTATGGGTGTAAATAGAGTCACTTAACCTAATCCCAGGCTTAACAGCACTGTTTCTGAAATAAAAATGGTATCTCTGCAGCTGCATTTTCTGACTTCTGTGGAATTCTGGTGTGAGTCTTGACAGTAGTTAGCATAGCGCCTTCCATTTGCATCTCCAATATTTCTTTCGGATTTCTATTGTCTTCCCTTTTTCTTCACTTTCTGCGCAGCTGTCAGCAGAGCATTTCGACTGCCCTTAGAAGAGCAAGGCAGATGTCTCCCAGTAGAGGCTCTGCCAGCATCGCTCCAATGGCAGCTGCGGGAGCGGAGCTGTAATAACAGCACGACCACCAACGTCAACAGAGAGTGACCACATCACATCTGCGAGGCTTCTCAGCTTCCTCTGGCTTAGGGCCTGCAAGTCAAACCACTTTTATACTCGAGTCTCTCAGCCGCCAGCACTTAATGCTACTTAGTTCTCTGGTATATTAAATACATTTAGGTTTTTGTTGGGTTTTGTTGTTGAATTATCACAAAGTGTTTTAATCCTGGGGTGAGAAGGACTTTTAAGCGTGTCTTTTCCTGAGTTGACCCCTAGGCCCAGTTGTATCTGAAAATCTAATTGAAAGCGCCAGAACATCACGGTGAACTGCAATTTTCAGCTTTCTGAAATGGAAGTTAGCATGGCAGTATAAAGATTTGCTTCAACGTGCACTAAAAGAAGAGGAAATTTTAAGCTAGCAAATGTCAATTGCTTACAAAGTTAGCTGAAAACAGTGCTTATCTTATTAGTGTATGATGGTGTTGTGTTTAAAGCTTCTTCATGTATAGTTTTAAAATGTACTAAGGTAAATATTCATAGGTGAAAAAAACCCAAAATCCAAAAAAGGCATGCTTGATGTGGAAGCAACCATAGAAGTTCAGTGATATTTCCACAGGCTCCCTCATATGCCAGGTCTGTGTAGGGATTTTGTCTGTGGCAAAATACTTTGTCAAGTGAAGTCCTGACTTAATAATGAGGCTCCCTCATTGCTCAGCAAGCTGAACCTTTGCTGGCACAGCCCATGCAGGTGCCTCTGTAGTGTTCTTGCACCATTTGATAGGAAAGGGAGAGCAGTACCAAGGGCTTCCTCCTCTCCATGTCTACAGGCAAAGCCTACAGATTACTGCAGAGTCTTTATTTATTCATTACACTAAAGGTACTATGATCACTCTGAGTTTTCAGCAAGCAGGACTTCCAGCAGGCATGGAATTAAAGTTCCTTATGAAGTAGCGAGCCTGGTGTCCATGGTTCTCCCTATGGATGGAAGTGCAGCCCAGGAACATCGTGATTCTCTTGAGATGTTACACTGAGCAGAAAGGATGTCCCCAATCCCTCTCTACAGCTGATAGTTGTGATAACCTTTATCAGTCACCAAACAGCCTCAGCCCTAAGTTACACTGTGCAAACAGGAAGAAAACCCATTGTTTTCTTGGAGATATTCCTAACACAGTTTGCTACAAAAGTGCTTGGCTCTCAATCATTGAAAATACTCCTTGCCCTAAGTAAGACTGCCTCCACTTCTCAGAGAAGATGGCACAAACACCTCTCAGCCTAAGGACAGGTTGCAAATTACCAGTTTAGTCCTAACTATGCAGTAATGCTTATCATCAGCTACACTGGAATTTGACAAATAGTGCTGGGTTAACCATGCACACCATTTCTACAACAAATGCTGTCATACCTTGAGTTATCTGAAGCATTCAGCCTCTTTCCCCCACCCAGAAGGCAGTTCCTGCAGCTGCAGAGTTTCCTCACTTTTCTGAGCTATAAAGCCTGTGTGATTCACTAGAAAAGGCTCTGCTGGGGATTGTCACAGGTACCTCTTGCAGCATTTTCACTTTAAGGTTGTGGGAAGTTGGAACTTGTGGAACTTGTAGCGCCTGATAACAGACTTTGGTCCCTTTCAAGAAATCATCCCTGTGCAAAGAAGCTCATTAACATGTACTTAAGCTCTGCAGCAGACACTGAAAAATATGCACATTCTCAGAGTCAAGCATGCATTTTCCTGAGAATTTGGGAGTGTAACTTGATATGGCTGCAGGTGCAAGCTTAGGCAAGACTGTGTTTGCTGAGGGTGGTGAAGGTAGGTTGTGTGTCCCTATTGCTGCTCTGTGGTACATACAGGATGAGGGTTTCCTTCCCCCTCCCAAAAGAAAAAGAAAGAAACTTTTTGCAGAAGAATACTTGGGGCATTTGTTTTTTTGTATATTTAAAGGAGAAAGTCTGACCTTGATTGCCTTAGGAAAAACATGGTGATTCATTTGTAGTACAAGCAACCAGACAAGAGAAATGTACTTAATTGAAAGAGGAAATAGTTTTAGTCAGCTTTGAATTCCTTTTGCTTCACATGCTTATTCAGCTCAAATATTTGTATGAAAAGATGCTCTGGTGAAAAATTCAACCCTATGATTAATGACCAAAGTCTTCCTATCCACACCCATCCATCTCAGCCATCCAAGAAATTTTTCAAAACCAAAAAAGATTTATTTGAAATCTCTAAGAACGCAACAAGCAGAAATAAAGAGGTGTTAAAATACTGGTATTTGTAAAGCTTCCGCTCTGTAACAAAATCAAAAATAGCTCAAATATTTGGTCTTTTTCCTCTGACCCATCAACAAATCATATTCTGCTATTAAAGACCTGCTTGCACCTTTCCACTTTGCCATCGGTGCTATTTCGGTGTTATCTGAACTTTCTTCTGAGCATTTCACTTTTCGAACATTCCAGTCAGAGGAACACTCTGGACCTTGGAATGTAGGCACCGACTGTGGAAAGGACTGCTGGAAAGCCTTCAGGAGCAGCCTTTTTTGATTACTGGACTCAATGTGTCTGTTAAGCAGCCTATAAACAGCTAATGCCAAATATACAGGAAATTAATTTGGCTTTGTTTAAATGCAGGACTTTGACTGTCTGTGAGTGCTTTTATTTAGAAAAAAAGTGTTGCCCTATTTCTAAAAAAATGTACTTTTAAAATCTATGTTATTTCACAATAGCACACTGTTGTTCTAAAATTATAGCACTCGTGAAGTCCTGGGCTACCATTACTGTAAGTATAATATATGAGCCATTCTGTTATTTTGGTTCCACTTAGCCATGTAGGCAGATCCTTACATTCACATAAAGCCAGTTATTTCAGCTTATTTTGTATCTGTGCATTTCCCTGATGCCCTATTTTCTCACTTAGATGATGGGCTCTTTGTACGAGAACTGAGCTGATTGGTGCAAACCCAAGGACAGTTGAATGATAGTCCTATGCACAGTCCAAATCTATTTCTAATCAAAACAGAGTTAGGGTATGGACTCACTAGATGTGTGCTACCTCATCCTTAAAATAAAGCATCCACTTTTTCAAAGCCCAGCAAAAATAGCACTGATGAAAGAAGAAGTACACTGATTTTCTGCAGTGCTTCCAACCTTGTATAATCACCCTGTCCAAGTAAAAAAATGCCTCTTCTCTTATAAAATACGAATTTATAAAAAACAAAATATGGTGTCACACCAACCCCAAAATTTTAGGCTGGGAGAGCATTACAGAAGCTGATATACACGTTAGTAAAGCTTAGCAAGGAATGTCAAAACAATAATAAGCCAAATGGCATGACTGTTACTAAGCCAGTGTTCCAAGTACTAAACAGGACAACGTATCATTTTCTTCAAGCTATTTTCTTACCTAGTCATTGAATAAAAGAGAGTTATTCAGTGTTTGACTCCCAGAAATAATCTGACAAAGAATGGATAGCTTTAAAAAAAAGTATATTGAAATCAAGCAAAGAAAATTCTCAGGTATACCTATTAGACATCTATGGTCAATTACCATGTGTATAGTGGATCCCCGTGAATATTGAGATGTTTGAATCCCAGCTATAGGCATTTAAAATCCTCTCTTGGATGCTTCTTTCTGTGGAGGCATATAAAAATCTCTAAGTTCCTAAGTTCTTATAGATAATATTTACTAAGTGGCTAAATTAATGAAACTGGGAGAGTTGATGTCTGAGCGTTGTATTTCTCAAAGATGCTCCATCCCTTAGCTGGCATCAAAAGTCCGGTCCAGAAAACACTCTGAGTACAGACATGTTGGGTTGGGCCTTTCAGGAAACATGGCCAGGCATCTCTCCTCACTCTTCCTGTCTTTTTACTTCTCAGCTAAAGACTTCAGGAAGACACTATGTCTTTTGTTCATGCCTTTTGAATAGGTATTTCCCACCTGCCAAGACAATTTTAACTTCAGGCATTGTCTGCTTTCCAGAGCAAAGGCGTTCCACATCCATTCTCTGTACTTTTCCAGTGTGCACAGCAGACCCAAATATTTGCTACAACAGAGAAAGTGCTGGGAAGAAACCAAAGGAACATAAAAACTGGTGTGATAGTATAGCTCAGTGGTTAGCTCTCTCGCCCAAGTAAAGGCAGGACTGAATCCCAGTCCCTGCTCTCATGATTACTTAATATGGGATACTTAAAATTTCATCGACGCAGGCACTAAGGCCTCTTCTCTTGTAGCTGAGTGCCTCAAATGCCAGGCAATAAAGCATTCCTCTCTCTTTTGCCTGATGAATATTTAATTATTCTCAGTGAAGTAAAGCAGCTTCAACAGGAGGAATTATGGCTCTTTATCTACCCTCAGACTAACCACTGAGCTGTTGGATAAAACTGAGCTCCTGGATAGGCCCTTTTTTGAAGAGTGTGAACCCAACCATGAGTTCAAGGTAGTTGGTAAACACCAAGAGAAAGAAGTTTTGTGCTATAGCCTGAGATTAAGCACGTAAATCCTTCAGAGAGATTGGCCTCCATACTCTTACTTTGTTGGTTTTCTGCTCAGAATGCTCTGGGTTCTTTGAGCATTGTAGGTATCTAACTCAGGGCTGGTACATGACACCTGAAAGTCAGATTGTGAAACATACAATGTGAGGCTGTCTAGCTCACAGTACCTCCACTCCTTAGAAAAACCCAAAGAAGAAACATAAGGGCCATATGCATTCAGAGTAGGCAGTGTTAAATGGTAAAAATAAAACAGAGAGGAAACAAACCCTTTGGGCCATTTACTTAGGTTAGTTTTGTTGCTTCTGTCCCTTAGTGCCTGAAAATCGACAGGATCTTCTCAGTAAGAGAGCCATTTTGCTGATAGAGGTGTTTGCCAGTAAGGCAGCTCAGGCAGACCCACTCCCATTGCCTCCCCCTCTGTGCAGTGCTTAATAGTCTCTTGTAGACCCCAGCTGCTGGCCCTTTGAGACCTGCACTGAGCTCACAGGCATCCTGAATTGCTCTTGTTACCAGCACAACCAGCATGCCCATTGGAAACCCCGCTGCTGGTCCTTTGCAACCCCTACAGGCAGTGGCTGGCTCAGAGTCAGAAACAGATTTTTGGGATTACCTGTTGCTTTGGGAGAGACGGATTGACAGCATTTTGAAATCAGATGCTGTCTCCTTGAAGGGAAGAACCATGCTGTGGGGAAAAGCAGCAGACTTGAGTTTTTCTAAGGAAAAATAAAAACATCTTTGCCTGAGCATAAACACTAATCTTCAGATTCTCAGAGACCAAAGAGCAGGTAAAAGGCAGCTTGTCAAAAGAAGGCACTTTACCTGGAGGATACCCACCATTTTTCAGTATTCTTAGATGTCAGCTTGACACAGTTCTTTCATAACTGAACTCCACAGATGTGACATTTTGGCAAGGAATGTATCTTCTGGGAATCTGCTAGTGTGGAAAAGCTGCAGAAGATCAAAACACTGACTTTGGCTGACAGCATGGGCTGGAGCCCACGAACCATGAACTGCAGACAGGGCAGAGTCGTAGCCACCCGACTGTTCTGTAGTAGCTGTACTTAAATATGCTTTATCTAAAGTTGCAGATCCCAGTCTGTCGCCATATAATCCAATTCCCACAATTATTTCTCAGTTAAACTCCATTTGACTGATTCTGTTCGAATTACTCAGCACTGCTGATATGAAGGTCACCAGACACACACACCAATGGTGATTCCTGCAGATTTAATCCCAAGAGAAAGATTCATTTATTCATTGCTTTGTTTATAACTCATCGATATGGTTTGGTGGCTCAAGAGTTACAGTGTTAGGGCTGAGTGGACAGTTGGACTTGATGGTCTTGTAGGTCTCTTTCAACCTTGATGGTTCTATATTTCTGTGGTCTCTCATTCCATTGAGGTTCCCAAGTGAAACACAAAACACACAGAAATGTGGCCATCCATACATTAAATGAAAAATAGAGACTTTAAGGGAATTGTCTTTCTAGAGCATATTCTAAATAATGAGAGCAAGGAGCAATAATGAGAGGAAGGAACAAGCAGAAGGAAAAGTTGGAATAAACAAAACAGAAGTGCTATCCATTTCTGGATGGTATTTTGCACTCAGCAAGTGGTGCTACCTAAAGACCTTTATTACTTGCTCTAGTTGAATGACCATTAGAAAAAGCTCCATAACTTTCAAGGGAAAGTTTACAGGTCTTACAAATAAAAAATAATCAAAAATGGGGTCTCCCAATGGATATAATAACTAAACAATGTTTCTGTATTCTATGCTATGCTCAAAACATGAGTGCAAACAGCTAAGCATGTGCAATAAAGACTGTCTAGAAGACAGAAGCATAACAGAAGTAGCCCAGCATGACAGATATACCCAAACACGACACCTGCCATGAAAGATAAGTCATCTATTGTATATAATTTGCAAAAAGCATGGCAGAAAAATAAGAAATCCTGAGAGCTTTAAAATAAAGTTAACACAGATCTGTTTGATTAAACCTGAACATTTAACTGCTCTTGGTGTAGCCATTATTTCCAAACTTCCTAAATATGTTGGTTCAAAAGAACAGATCAGTGCTTCATTTCTCAAACAGTTAAGCCACTGTAGAAATGGGTGTGTACACTTTTTTAAAAGCTACAAATATTTATACTTCCCATAACTTTTTCTATGTTCAGAGTTTAATCTTTCTAGCTGACCTAATAATATATTTCTGCATATTTATTGAGTATTCCTGAGTGAGACCTAAGTGATTGTGACATTTATGGTGCAGCACTTACCCTCTCTGTCTCCAATTATGTGCAGAGTGTTCTTAACGAGGGCACAGCCTACAGACCACAGAGAGCAATCCTTCCACTCTTCTCACAGCTGGCAAGGTATCAGATGGACCACAGTGTCCAACTCTGGGCATTGCTCTTCAAGAAGGGAGTGGACTAGTCAAGGCAATGCAGAGAACAGCAGTGACAATAACTGCGGGGCAAAGAAAACCTCATTCCATGAGCCTACACTGAAAGAACCATTGTTGTGTACCCTAAGGGAGAGAAGACTTTTAGAGAAGTGTTTTAGACAGAAAGAAGGGCTCAGTGTTCTACCAGTCCATGGAGACAAGATTTCTTGTGTGACAAGAAGGACTGGACTTGAGTTGCAGAAAGTATTAGCTTGGTTGTTGGGAAAAACTTGCTGAAGGTAGGGGTTCTGAACACTCTGGAGTGGGTTTGCCTCGGGAGATCTTAGAGTTGCTCTCACTTAAGGCTTTAGTACAGATGAGCATACAGCACACTTCCTAGCCTTTTATTCTGATGGGTTTGTGGCTTCAAATGCCTACTTAAAGTCGTTGAAAGAGGGTTTTTTCAAACTCTGAAATAATTCGTGCTTGGACAGAGTCCAACCATGGAAAGCATCTAGGACAAAGTAACACCTTCTCTGTAAAAGACATAAGCTAGATAAAGTGGCCATGCACTCTAAAGTGTGATGTTCATCACTACAAATACCTTTATTAGACGGATAAAAGTGTAGCACTGAAATATGCTGAAGATTAATATCACTGGATTTCCTACTTTGAAATGCATGATGTCACCTCCACGCATGATGAGCATCTCTGGTGTGCAGCAAAGCTGCTGGAGCAGCTTTTTGAAGTTTGTAGCATGACAGGCTTTTGGCAACTGCTTGGAACAAAGCTGCTCTGATGGTTGTTTGATTAAGCAAATCTGCTGTGGTAAATGTCTGAAGCCAAGCTGTTTCTGCAGCTGTTTGAGCCAGAGCTAGTCCTGCAGTTTCTGAAGAAAGAAGGCATTTGTAAAGAATGAAGGAGAGAGGTGGAAACAGAAAGAAGAGAGGAGAGAAAGGTTTCGAAGCATTCTAACTACATACAGCATTAAAAACAAAAGTATGTTTGTTTTCAAACTGCTTTGTTAAACAAAACTATAATGCCATCTTGGGGTTTTGGTGATACTGGCAATTATAATATGCAGGATTCCTAAGGATATGTATGTTTGTATAAAACTTATTAAATTACAGGCTTTAAGAAACTCATGAAAGCTGCAAAGTCAAGTAATCAAAAGGTAAGAAGTGCCAGTAATCAGGTTGTATGCAAACTTTACCCATTTCCCTTTAGCTACACATCCACAGAGGTTTTTTTCTTCAAGAGCTAAGCCTCAGTCAGCACTCAGGGGTAACAGGTAGTTCTTAAAACTTCTCTGGTTTTTTGTTTCCTTGTCCTTGTTCAGTTTGAGTCCCTCTGCCTTTTTTATTTCACAGTATTGAAACCTTATCTAAAACAAGAACGGTTAATCTCCTCTTGATCTTTCCAGTGGTTCTCCTCGCTGTAATCTCTGAGTGCCTCACAAATACGAGTATGTATATTCTTATGATACACCCCTGTTAGTTAAAATGATGTTGCTACTTCTGCTTTTTTTGCAGAGATGAGGTTAAAACTATCCTGTAGTTTAGGCTGCTCACTTCAAGGTGTGTGATCTTGAGCAATTTATTTATTCAAGGTGCAATTCCCGTTGATGTCTCCAGCGTGCAACACTTCTCTAAGCCAGATCATAGCGAGCCCCGTGAGCAAGGCATTCTGTAAAAGACACCACACATGAAAAGCTTGAGTGCAGATGACTTGCTAAGAATTGCATAGGGATTTTGAGAGAGAAGGTGTATAATGCCATGGTAAAATAAATTAAACAAGTAAGCAATCAGGCAACTGAGAAACATGTCTAACTAAACACAAAGAAGCCAACATACAGTCTCCATGATTCTGTAGCTTTAGTTTTCTCATTTCCTAACTTCTGAACATTTAAAATGTTCTATCTTCCTTTTCTATGTGTGGATAAGTTTCTCTTTTTTGTTCCAAACCAGAAAAAAAAAAATCTCCCACGTGTTCCAGCTGTCATGCCTGAATGTGCAGATTTTATCAATAGGTTAGGAAAATTTAGATGCCCTGCGTAGTTTCCTGACATTTAAACCAACAGAACAACTAGGAATAATATTTTCTGTCCTATCTAAGGACCAAAAAAAAAAAAAGAAAGAAAAAAAGAGAACATTTTAATGGACAGTTTCTAACCTATTTTTGAACAATGACTGGATTGTTGAAGTCAAGGCTCTTGGGCTCCACTACAAGATCCAGACTGAATGCTCATCCAGATGACATAGATGCTTGGATTTTTTTCCTGCAAAGCATAACCACTTCTGGCTTTATCAGCCACTGCCTCAATCTTATTTTCCCATTAACCTCAGTCCTCATTCCAGCTCCATTTCCATTTCTCTGCACATTCCAGTTCCTTCCACTAGTTCGTTTCCTTTAGAGCTTTTAACCTGTTCTGTCTCTCCTGCCCCCTTTTCCTTCTCCACCATAAATTTCTCTGTAGACTGATGCCCAGCACCAATCCTTCACCCAAACCGAGTAGATCCTTCAGTCATTTTCACAGTTGCCATTTTAGCAACTTTTCCTCCCCCTTCTTAACTTTTTTTCACTCTTACTGGCTCTGAATCTCCTCAGCTCCTTTTCCATGTGCAGTTTACTGTCTCTATCACCATAAAAACTCCTTGGTTCCCTCTTCTTTCCCTCTGTGTTCTGGTATCCTGGTTCCTGTCTGCTCCTCATCTCCAGGCAGATCAGCTTTTTGCAAGCTCTGCTTTAAAATAGAGCAGCTTCCTCCTTCTCACTTCCTGTTTGGAGTAGGTGGAAGAAACGGAGCTTCTGCACTCTGGCTTGGACCGTAGCCCAGTGTGACGTAGAGCTGTAGTTGCAAGGAAAATCCTGCTCAGCCTCAGTCTGGAACATGTTCTATAATTACAGAATCTTTGAGAAATGCAACTGCTGACACCTGAAACTTCTGTACTGAGCATGTGTGAACTACTTTTTTGGGTTTTTTTTTCCCCTTTTTCCCCCGAAGGACTAGAAGTTCGACAAATTTAACAAATTCTATTTAGAGAGGGAGAGAGGTACATCCTTGAAATAAAGGCAGCCTCCACCCAATTTTAAGGCCATTCTTCGTGTGGTAGTAGCCCTAAAAAAATAATGAGAATTCTGTCGTATTTTTTACCTTAGTCCTGATCTCAGAAAAGACTGTGTTATTTGTTTCCAAAAAAAACCCCCAACAAATTCAGCCTGAGGCAGATGCTCAGTGTGGAAAATTTCAGTGCAAATAATTAAACTTTGGCAAAGTTACAAATAGCTGTAAACAGAGTCTCATAATGAGAAATGTTGGACAACCTTGCTAGGCGTGTTTGCATCCAGGCCGATCTATAAAATAATGCCCATTAAAATTGAGAGCAAAAATGCTTTTCATAGTCACCAGAGAAAAACTCAGGGCTTTGCTGTCATTGCAGTGTCAGGGTTCATACCAAAGTTGTTGTAGGAGGGTGCAATGAAGCTACTTTGAAAGCATTGTTTTCCTTTAAAAGGACATTATTTTATTTATGATAACTTATCTTCAATTGTTACCCTATGGATAACTCCAGCCATCCTGAATCAGGTCTCACAAAATTAAGAAAGTGATCCAAAAGCTGTCAGATCAAAAGGGGGTTGGGGGAAAAGCAGT
Source organism: Scytalopus superciliaris (assembly GCA_013400415.1). Lineage (NCBI taxonomy): Eukaryota > Metazoa > Chordata > Aves > Passeriformes > Rhinocryptidae > Scytalopus > Scytalopus superciliaris. Next base: position 173,125 of record VXBX01006008.1, on the reverse strand, counting down.
GATTTCTCCTCCAGTTTCTGAGCTTTGGAGGTATTTTTGCAATATATTCAAGTACTTTTCTGTAACTGTAAAGACAATTCACTTCACTTACATGTTACCCAAACCATATTCTGAATTTCAACCAGAAGCAGAGACTTTAAGACAAATACCAAACATACTGCCCGTTGCCCAGAGCTGGACTCAGAGCCCCATGCCACCGCTACTGCCTTTTCCATTGCATTTATTATGGTCTAAGACTCTGGGTGCTGAGTGCTCAGCTGATGCACAGCTTCTGCTTGTCGGGATGCAGCAAATCTCTGGTGTATTTGAGCCTTTTTTCCCCTCACTGAGCTTGAGTTCTGTATTTTTTTCATACTGCTTTAAAAACTAATTAAGACAGAGTGTATACTGTATACACTTGAAAATGGACGAAGCGTGCTGAAGGCTCATCATGGGGCAAACCCGAAGCAGCACCTGAGCTTGTCTCCTTTCGCTCGTACAAAGAAAGGATTCTAAACCCAGACAGGCTGTAAAAGCTCCAGGAGTATTAAAATTTCAAGTAGGTCTCAGAATCTATGGTTGCAAATTAAAAAGAAATGAGGTTTTTAAACTGGATTAATATAAGCTAATTTTTTTTAGGGAGCTTTTTCAAAGCAGTATTTTTGTGGAGTGTTGTCTTGTCTCGCAAGGAAAAGTTAAGAGATCCACGCAGATACACCTGAATCACTGAGTACCAAGCATCTTATACTAATGGCACAAAATCTTTAGAGTATCTAAGTACCAAGAGAGGGGAAAGATTGTTTATTGCTGAAAAGGAAGCTATAAGAGGAATATGCAGATTTAAATTAAATGAGAGGCTATTACATGTAAATGTTAGGGTAACATTTCCCTGATGATGAGATTCACAAAGATGCCTAGGAAACCAATAGACATTCAGCTTCTTCAGTCTTCTAGAGCTAAATTGAACAAAGCAGCTGCAGAAAGGTTACTGAAATTAATTACTCTGATCCTTAATTACCAAAATTTTGTCACTGGAATCCAGAAAATGTAGTCCTTCTCTTCCTTTACAGTGCTGAGTTAAGGTGGATATGAATTTTCTGTGGCTTTGCCTTGACACATTGAGATTGATATGAGGTTAACTAGGTAAAGCCTCCAAGGGAGTGGGGTGACAGAAGTAGCATAACCGAATAATTCTGAGTCTCACTACATTTGCTCCTGAATATCTGGATCACAGTGTCTTGTATGTCATCATCTACAGCTGGACAGAAGGTGACAGCTCCTCAGATGAGATAAATGTCTCTCAGCTTCCGCTGTCAGAAACAGACACCTGCACCTGAGCTAATCACCCTGAGCTCCTTTTGCTGCCAGGGGAAAGAAGCAAGCACCTTGTAGAGTGCAGCACACTTAATCTAATGTGGATGTGCAAAGCAAGGAAAAAGAATGACACTAGAGCTGAGTATTTCTTGGTGTGGCCTGTGATGGCTGTCTAGGACAAGCAGCTAGCCTGTGATGACATAGGTGAAATGGTTCCTCGTTTTTTTGGGAAGGGTGGGCGTCCCCACAGGTGTCTTTTCCACATATAAATGAAAATGGGACCAGCATTTTGGCACTTCTGTGAAACAGCTGGTCAGCTCATGAAGAGGGTGGGGGGGCAGGATGGCTCCTGACACTGCTGTTTGAAATTGTCAGGTCTGCAGTTGTCAGGTGTGATATGCAGGAAGCAGAGTGAGTACATGGCCACGTGACCAGGGCACGGGATTTCTTCCACCCCTGCAGCTGCATTGCTGCGTCATCTTAGCTGCAGTATAAAATCAAAATAACTTCACCACGGGCCATTCATCAAGGCACTTGTTACTCTGTGTGAACAGAAGTCTTTCAGTGTATATATAATTTTTATTGGCATCTAGTTAATCAGGTTTGGGTTTGCCATTTTATAAATGAGTTTTTATTGTTAAGAAAAGCCTTGAAAAACCTTATGCTATTTGAGACTGGAAGATAAAGTTAAACATGTTTTAAAACATCTCAAGATGCTGAAGTGCTGAATCTCTTTCATAGCTCTGCTATCAGGTTTTTGGTGCCAGAGCAGTGCCAAAGTAGTCTGGGGTTTGGGTTTTTTTGTGAAGTGAGCATGAAAAAGACACAAGAGAGTGATTCTCACATGTGTTGTAGCACTGTCCTGGCCACTCTGGGCAAGTTCCAAGCAATGACCAGCTCCAGAATGACTACTGGGACACTCCTTGCTGTTTCAGCTACAAGTTGCTCATTAACTTCCTGTTCTAAAATAGCCAGCAATGTTGCTATCAGCATCTAAACCTTTATTGCTTCCTTTCCCAGCAGCAACTGCAATTCACTGGCAGGTCCCAAAGTACAGAACCTGCCCCCCAAAACTGACAGCACCTCAGTAGGTAAAGGGCTTTTAATGATTGCACCCATAAGGCAGACCCTTTTGGTTACAGGAAATGTGCTAATGCGGTTTACTATTATCTTTCACAGCAGGAGTTCCCTTTGGTGAAAGACTGATATTCATTGTACTACTTGGATTTCGTGGGGTGCCTCGAGAAAGGTGAATTATTAGGGATCAGAAAGCTGTTAAAATCTCTACGCAGCAAACAGTTTTACCATCACTGGCAATACCTGAAAGTTAATCTCTTATCGGGATTCCTGCTCAATTGTAGGATTTTCCAATTTTTTAAAGCGATTTTCAGTTTTCCTTCTGGCAGCAATCTCTGAAAAATGGAAGCACTTCAGACATCTCAGCTTTAAGTACTCCAAATCACTACTTGCTTTTAAAAGCTTTGGCCTTATGGTAATACCACACATATAAGTGGAAATGAAATGGGTCTGTGCAGATTTGCTGTATTCCGCTGCCACATCCTTGTCCCAATGCCAGAACAGCCAGCCACAAATTGATTCCACCAGCACTGAAGGAAGTATTATGTATGAAAAAGGAAATTATGTCTAAAGTTTGTAAAAGAGCCTTAACTCAGGATTTCCTGTACTTTTAGTTTTTGTGTTATTTAGGAATGAGAGTCAGCAACCTTAACACCATCTTAATGCAATTTCGTGTGTGTGTGCTGGAATTTCCCTTGGTTTTTTGGAATGTGAGTGATGTGAATACATGGAACCAGCTGAAATACAATTGAAAAACTACTTTTTGTGTAAGTAAATACTGTCAATTGTAAATGTTTACATTTTGACTCATGGAAGAAAATTTAATAATACCAAATATCCCAAATGCATCCTGCCCTACCAGCCAACAAGGAGATCAAGCTCTTTCTGGCATCATCTACAAGGAGAGAAGAGCAGGGAATTTCCTCTAAGAAACCTCCTTGGTCTAGTCCACAACCAGTTTCTATAGAGACTGTATTCTCAAAAATCATCCTCATTTATCACTATAAATAACTCCCACAGTTCAGTGAAAAAGTGGAGCTTAACCATAGAAATTACTGGGCAGAAGTTGGACGTTATTTTGGAAAAATGGAAATCCACAGTAGGTCAAATGTTTGTGTGTAGCCGTTGGTGAGAATTTATATAGGCATTGGGGATGGAAAAGATAACAGAGGCAGCCTGTTAGTGACACCAGAAGATTGTATCTATTGCCCACATCACAGGGAGGAATATTACTGCACTGTGAATGGGGATTTACATGCCGCACAAAGCTGCATTAGTAGGAGGACTAGTACTGCCTCAGCCTCTCTTCCCCTGCTGGTAATACCAGCCCTGCATAAGACTGAGTCATGTGCTTCTTGGCTGTTGATTATTTGGCTTCTGAGTTCTGCAAAGTTGTTGATGGATTTTCTTTATAGTGACCCTGTGAGAAAAGAATTATCATCTCTACCTTACTGATGGGGAAACAAGTCCCACAGCAATAAAGAGCTTGATTTTTTAGCATAATTTGGCACCTTATTTAGAAGCTTGAAACTGTTCAGATACTTAGAGATGTAGCGAGATTTGCAAGAGTGCTTCCTAGTATGTCATCTGTGTCCAAGTGCAATCTCTGAGTCACAGAATCACAGATTATGCTGAGTTGGAAGCGACCCACAGGGGTCATTGAGCCTAACCCTCAGCCCAGCACAAGACCAGCCCCAGGAGTCACACCCTGTGCCTGAGAGCATTGTCCAAATGCTTCTTGAGCTCTGGCAGGTTGGTGCTGTGCCCACTGCCCTGGGGAGCCTGTTCTGTGCCCAACCACCCTCTGGGGGAAGAACCTTTTTCTAATATTCAACCTAAACCTCCCCAGCACAACTTCAAGCCATCCCTTGGGTCCTGTCACTGCTCACACAGAGCAGAGATCAGTGCCTGCCCCTCCTGTTCCCCTCACAAGTGAGGTCTCCCCTCAGTCTCCTCCTTCTCCAGCTGAACACACCAAGTGCCCTCAGCCTCTCCTCACACACTCCCCTCCAAGCCCTTCACCATCTTCACTGCCCTCCTTTGGACACTCTCTAATGTTTTAATATCTTTCTTACATTGTGGTGCCCAAAACTGCCCACAGTATTCCAGGTGAGGCTGCCCCAGTGCAGAGCAGAGCGGGACAATCCCCTCCCTCACCTGGCTGGTGATGCTGTGCCTGATGCCCCCCAGGACAGGGTTTGCCCTCCTGGCTGCCAGGGCACTGCTGACTCATGGAGCATCCCTGTCTCCCCACCCTATGCCTTGGTTTCCATGGGAAGGAAATCTGTGTGCATAAGACGTAAAACCCCGGAGTGCAACTGCTCTGCAGTCTAGACATGGCCATAGACAGCTAGATGGGATTTTTTAAAGCGTGAGGTGCCTCACTTCTATTGCTTTCTATGGCAAACAGGCTTTTGTGAGCCTCTCGAACTCCTACTAACTTCTTACTACATTTCTGAACGATTCTGCTTCTGAGTGACTGCTCAAGCTGCCAGAAGTAGCCTGTGGCTGCCACGCTAAGCACGGGGATGTTCTTTATTCTGTGGCAATAAAGATGTGTTAGAATGAGCTAAACTGGTGCAAGTTCCAGGTGGATTAGACACTGTTCCTCATGGGGCAGAAATGAGATGTGAACCCGCTGACAGATGTCAGGAGGGGCTGGGACTTCAGGCAAGGCTTAGGTACTAAGAAATATTTCCACAACGTGGAATTTGTTATATTTATGAACCTGGCTGTTCTGTTAAATCCTGACTGCTGCTAAATACATTTTGCGTTGGTTTCACCACAACAAAATTCTTTAAATTACTTTGCATATACACAGTGAAATACTTTCATCAGTAACTGCATTGCTACAAATGAAAAGTTATGGAGGAAATGCAAATACACAATTGGGGCAATATTAAATTCAATAAATGACCTTTATAGTAGACCTAGTCGATATAAGTGTGTAGGCAAGACTGCAGTTCTTAAGTTTTAAATCTATTAAACTGAAACTAGTTGAGAACAGCAAATAACATGTTTTAGTTGCTTCTACTGTTTCTAAACAGTGGTTCTATATTTTTTTATAGGTATACAAAATGGGAAATTTTTATAAGCTTCCTACAGGAAAATTTCACCTCAGTAAAAAGAGGATTCTTACAGATTAAAAAGAATATAATAATCTCTTTTGCCCAGAGTTCCACAACAGTTCTTGATTTGCTGGAGATCAGAAGTCCTTACTAGTTTTCTGTTCCAGCCTCTGCAGGAGGGTTATGATACTGAGTTGATATCTGAAATAGGTTGAACTACCCTATTATCTTTGTCTACCAGGACTCAGCCAAGAGTGTTTATGTGGCACACAGTGCTGTAGCACAGAAACACCCAACGTAGAGTTAAATCAGTTAGTTTGAAAATGGCAATAATTTTGGTCATAGCCACACAGGTCAATTCAAACTGCTCCATGGCAGGGAAATTTAGCTTTCAGGAACTCTCTGCTGCTGCAGTTTGTCTGCTTCTGACCTTCAATGTATCTTCTTTAACACTAGCTTGATAATGCTGCTTAATTACAAATGCAGTTTAGACAAATGCAGTGCTGGAATCCAAGGCAGCTGAAGTGGCTCCAATTTTTATATCGTGCTTTGTAGCCTATAAAGGTTCCTTTGTTCTGTAGAAATTGTGTTGCTTTAGGGCACTCATTCATGTGCTCCTCTGCAGAGTGGTGTGGCTGACTTGGGTTCTTCTTCATGTTGTCAGAGTTCTTCAGCTACAAAAATGGCTGTGACTGGAATGGTCATTTTCATCACCAAATTGCCAGCAAAGTATCGTCAGTAGACTGTACTCTCTCTGGCTCAGCTGCCTGCTGGGGCTAACTCACAATTTGCAATATGCAAATAGTGCAGAAGATGCTGCATGAAACGCAAAATACCTGGGTTTTGTGCCTTTACAGTAATACAGCAATTGATTATGTGAACAGCAGGAGCCTTTTCCCCTACAGATTTGTGCAACATGGTTAGATTTTCTGGTGGCTAAGAAGGTGTGACCTCTAATCACCTAGGGGTAAAGTAATCCTGTTTCTCTCTGATATGTGGTTTCTAGATAGGGATATAGTAGTGGCTGAGCTAATTTTCTGTGCTTTCACCTAGCAATTAGTTTTCATATTTGCCTGTTTTCATGAAAAGGTCTTAATTTCTGTGAGATCGCCCTTCTGATGGTGAAAGTCAATCAATGTACTCAAGATGTACATGGAGAGGAAGAGATGGACACAAATACACACACGCACACCTGTGGGTTCTGGGAACCCCTTCGTTAAGAAATCAGGCTAAAATTAGTAATAAACTCTTAGCAAAAGTCCACTTTGTTCAAGACAGCAAAATTATTACCATCATTATTTTATACAAGCATTAACTAAATGCCCAGGATAAGCTATATGTGTCTGATATGTCAGTGCCTGAAGTGTTTCACATGGAAATATTTTTACCAATACTGGAAATATTTCGTTTCCCTGTAGAAGAATCATTATCATTTTCAGCTGTTGTAATCAGTTTAAATATTGGCTAGAACCCTGTGGCTTTTTAATTATGCCTTTGCTATTGTGATTACTTCACATTTAATTGTGGGAAGTCTTTCATCCTCATTTAATCTTTTCTTTCAATTTCTAAGAAATCTATTTCCATTAATAGCANCCAGAATCTAAAGGGACACACCTCCAGGGCAGTAAGAGTTTCTCAGAACAGACCCAGAGCTAATTGCCTGCCAGAGTCACGATCCTGAGGAACAAAAGGCAGCTGTACCACCTTCCTGCTCTGACTGCCCTTGGGTGCAACGATTGCCAGTAGGTAGAACACTGGAGATCACCCTCTCATTCAAAGCCTTCAGTAAGTGGTTGTGGTGTGATTTTTTTTAGCTCTCGAATTTCCAATATTCTCTCTCTTGTACAGGCAAAGTGTCTGTTTTCCACACCTTAACTGTAGCCTGCTTTTCTATCGGTCCCACGTTGAAACCGAAATTCCTAGGAAACTGAGTCAAATTGACTGAAGATTTATCATCAGTCAACAGAAACTCTAAAGCTTGTTTGTGATAACTTCTGGAAGAAGTAGGTTTAAAATTTAAAACAAAATTCCCCATCAAATGGAGTCAACCTAGCAGCTCACTGCTGCTACCCTGCTGCTGTTAACGTGAGCTCACTGCTCCCTTGGGAGAGCCCTGGCACTCATAAGACTGAACTAATTCCACTCAGTAATCCAGGAAAAAACTTCAGAGAAGCAAATGAGGGTTTTTTTCTGGGATCAGTGAGCTGAACCTGTAGCACAAGCAAGGGGATATGACAGGATGGCCAGAAACAGGGACATGGGAGGGGAGGAGCAAGGAATAGGACTGCTCCTTTCCCTGGCAGGGAAACATTAGATTGGCCCAGACATATTATTGCATATTATTGGTTTGAGGTACCACAGGAAAATGAGACTTTTGGTGGAAAAGAGGGAGAACAAAGGCTCATCAGCCAACAGGCAGCTCTGTGGACAGCAAATAGAAATGAGGTTTTCTTTTCATTTGTGCCTCAGGATTGATCTTGCATGTGTGTCCTGTGCAGTCTGCCAAGGTCTGAGCTCACATTGCACCTTTCCTACAACAGAGGGAATTAAAAGGGTCTCTGGACAAGAATCTGTCTATTCTACTTGGTCAGATCCTTTTATAAACTTTGTAGCAACTTAATATCTGTGAAATGTCCATCCCTTGCAGAACTTGAATGAAATTGGTCGGCAGGATGTAAATAATTCTAGGACAAGAAGCACCTGTACAGATTAATCAGGAAGTGCTATAGCATACAATATATTTTATTACAAAAATAAAGGGGGAAAAGTATCTCATCATTAATTTTCCATTTTTTTTGAGGTTTTGGTTTGTTTGTTTTGTTTTAATTTGGAATTTAAAGAAAAAGACTAAAATGTCAACACTGAAAAAGAAAAAATTATTACCATGTTATAAATCATTACTCAACATGTGGTGGGCAGTCTAATAAAACTACAATCCAACACATATTTTTGGATCTTTATGGATTTTAGAGCCTCCCAGAGAGCACTAGCATGTACTTTACTGATGCATTGAGGGCAAGGAACAGAAATATTTCATAATATGCATACCTTTCCGGGAAGGCAGCTTCATAAAGACAACCCAAGATTGGAGAGACAATTCCACCATGGAGCTGTCACCATATGGGTTGTAACTCTAATTTACAGCAGCAATAGTACACCCTGCAGGAGCCTCACTCCATTCAATAACATCCTATTTTTCTAAGAGCAGTCGAGTGAACCTTTATCAATCTCCCAGTGCTGAATATATCAAGATGTGACAAACACTCCTTTCCGTATGGATTAAATAACAACTTGAAATGTCATATTTGGATCTGCTGAGCAATATGCCTGTTGCCAGCCATTGGCAGAAAACCACAGTAGTTAATCTGACCCTCTGGAACATTTGAAAGCAGGCAAACTTGAAGCGTGAGCACTAAGCATGTTTCAGGTTTCACTTACATATTTCAGCAAATCCATCATGTATTGCTATTAATATTAATATATCAGGTATTTTTATTCAGAAGTACCTTCACTCAGAGATCCTGTTGTTAACTAAATGCCCCCCAATTGAAATTCCTCTCACAAATACCCTTCCCCAGAAGAAATATTTTTCCCCTCATAAACATCACTCCCTTCAGAAAACATTTCATATCTTGACTGCAAAACAGGACATTCTCAAGGTCTCACAAGGCTTTTCCCGATTAAGGTAAACAATTTAATTACCTTTCTGAATTGTTTGTGTGCTTCAACAGGCTAAGTGACAGCTCTCACTCCTAATAGACTGTTTTGCCTGTCCACCTAGCCTGAATCTCGTGCTCTGCTTCAAATTTGTTATGAACAAAAGCCCAGTCATTTATGTGCAAATTATCCCTGCCCATAAATTAGGACTCTTCTTGCTTGAGTGTTTTCCTGAGGACCTTGAAGCACCATCATAAAGGTGGTATCAAGCCTGGCCATTTGATTTAGTCAAAATAAGACACCCTCAGAGGTGAACTGTGTGTCCTACAGGGGTTAGAAAGAATGTCAGTGAGAGCAAAAGGGAACCCCACTTGGTGGAAATAGCCAAAGGATGGGAACTGCAGGCTGTTTTATACCAGAGAATCGGGTAGAAACCATTAAATTAAATACAGACAATAGGCATAGGTCCTCATGGGAAGAAGGGTGGGCATGCAGAAGCCAATAGAGACATGACCTCTGCTCGTGCTGACAAATGCCTCCCTGGCTCTTGCTGTGTCCTGACTGATTTGGCCTTCTCCAGGTGTCCCACTGTGCACAGTGACCAACCTGAGGCACATAAGCCTCACATTTCTCTGTTTTCAAAAGAGAAATGGCAGCTTTGGCTGAAGATGCACCAGGTCTTTTCTGGAGGTTAGTACGTGCATAAGTAAATCAGCAAATTGAACGGATTTTCACATCTCAGGCAATTCCCCACAAAAGCTGGTGCAGGCATGGTAACTTTGAAGAGGGAGGCTGAACAGAGAGAGCTGGGGGCAGTAATTTCTCACCCTGCAAAAACAAAAGCAAGATTTGCCAGAGCTTGTCTGACCATGCCCCAGCTCCCCCTTTCTGAAGTGCACGACTAACCTAAGAACAAGCACTGCCCATTAAAAACTCTTTGAAGAGACTTTTAAAAAACTAAGCCAGCTTGATTATATGATTATACATTCGTATGAGATTATAGCTGATTTCATCTCTAAAATTACAGGGGTATCCCAACTGTGGATAGTTTTCTATATCAGAAGCAAATGCTAGTTTGGCAAAACAAGTTTGCAAACTGCTAAGAGAGTCAGTAATGGGAACAAGCTCCTTTGCATTTTAGGTCAGCAATTGAAACCCACCATAAGTCAGTAACAGGAGCCCTCAGGAACTTCAGTTGATCTGGTATGTTCTAGAACCAAATACGAAATAAGCTGGACATTTCAGTTCAGACCCTGGTCAGCAGATGTTACCAACACCATCTCCTTCCCTTCAGCCCCAAACAAACAGCAAAGTGCCAGCTGCTGTTGTATCAGAGAAGTAAAAAACTCTTATTTCTCGTCTGAACATTTTCTGTTGTTCCTCGTGGAGGGCTGTTCATAGAACCAGATGAAAAGATGTCATCAGCGCTGCACAGAAAGTTCTTGTTCTTTAGATGAATAATTCAATTTCCTATGCTGGTAATCCAGTGCCTTTCAGAAGCATTAAATTAAGTTTCAATTAAATAGGTCTGAAGTAATTTGACTGTTTATCTTTTTGTTTTCTACCCTATTAAACCACTCAATCTATGAGAAATACACAGAAAGAAAAAGACAAGCAGGGAGTTTTATTTCGAATTATAGGGGAACTCTTTTGCAACAGTGTAAACATGGGGGTTTACACTTACTGTTGGGGTTTTGGGGTTTTTGTAGTAGAAACAATTTTTTTTTCAGTTTCCTCACACTAAATAGGCATCCTTTTTCAAAATCTCGTACAAGTAGTAGTGTTCTCTGCGTAAATGCTAATCAGCTTATACAGTGTATCATCCTCGTGTCCCCTTAATGAGATTAAACTCCTCTTGCTGAGCGTGAGATTTCCTGAAGTGCTCTATTCTTCTTGCCATTACTATCAGAGGAAGACCCCACCCTTCCTGTGTCATGTACTTTACAAATGCATTAAAAAGATAATCCTGCCCTGGCAGAAAAATTCCCTTTACCCAGTCTTTAACACCGAGGGGTGAGACTTACAGCACATCTTGAACTACAGCACTGACAAAATGGGGAAAGCCCCTTCCTGACCATTCGTTCATCTTATTTTGGGACCACTACTGACATAAAAATGCTTGCAAACTAAGGTGCCCAAGAGAAACAATTTGAGTGTCCTTTCCCACTTTGACACAGCAAAGTGTTTCTTTGGACCACTGGAGCCATCTCGAGCAGCCCCTGGTGGCTTCTCAGCTGGGCCACTATAACTGTTTCTGGAGCTGCAAGGTGATCTAGGTGTGACATTTATTCCAAATAAAAACAGCGTTCTTTCTTCCCCAATGCTTCTTTTGCCAAGGGGCATCATGTAACTCCAGCAAAAGTGGTATTAACAAAAGTGAGTGTGCAGTGCAATGTAGAAGGGAGCAGCAGAGAATGCTTAGGCTATTGCTCTGGCAGAAGAAAAACTCAAGTCCCCTGATATTATCCCGAAAAACCGTTTATCTGATAATTAAAGCAAAATACCTAGTGCTCAAACTTCAGACACCATGTCTTTATTTAAAATTGGCAATTAGATGTGACAATTTTTTTCGTAAGTATTAAAAAAAGAAAGAATAAAACTGTGATGAAACCATCCCGTAGCGACACCACAGCGTGTGACTCTGTGTAAGGCTCCTTGCAGACATGCATACACACACATGAAGAAATACTTCTCCCCTTGGAACAGGCAGTAGTCTAATTCTTAGCCATTAGCAGTTCTCTGCTGATTACTTTGAAGGTCCAAAATACCAGGAAGCTTCTCAGCCGCGCTCTACAGTTTCCAAGTGCCCTTGGATGTCTTACACCAGGAATGAGAAAAAAGAACGTGCTGCACCCACTGCAGTCTCTAAGTAGGATTTCATCCTCGTGCCCCAGCCTGTCTCTCCTGCTCCTCTCCTCAGCTGGCTGTAGCAGAGCTGAATGTTCTTCACCTGTAAAGCACCCACAGAAACAGTCCAAGCACACTATCACAGAGTATTCTGAGTCGCGGGACCCACAAGGGTCATCAAGTAAACGGCTCACAGAGAGATTGAACTGACAACTTCGGTGTCATTAGCACCAGGCTCCAACCTGGGTTAGTAACAGTCCTTTCTAAGATAATTCGCTTCTTCTTTAGTCCAGGAAAGGCAGTGAAGACAGATCCTTAAACCCTTTATCTAAATAGCAGTGTTTTGGGACCAGCTCTTGAAGGCTGATGATATGCAAAGATGTCTCTGCATATGGAAAAAAACCAACATTTATAAGAAATTTTGCCCTCATATATCTTCTTTAATACACTAATTTGACACACTGGGCACTTCCCTTCTTTTCCTCAGATGTTGAGGAAACTTGTACCAGAAGAGGGAAGACTCTGAAGCCTAAATGAAAGCTATAAAACACTTTGCCATGTCATCCATCTTCATTGTCCCTTCCGGAAGTCACAGAAACGGGGGAGACACCCAATCTGGGAGCCAAAACCACCCAGCAACCATAGCCTGAACGAGGGCTTGGAATGCCCTTCCATTTCATTTGTCTTCTCTGACCCTCCTGGCAACAAGAGAAACCTGTTCCCTCCAAACTCCCTATTAAAAATCCCTGAATCTACTCAAGTGAATCATCCTGTATGAGGTCTAATCATCTGGCACTTTATTTATTCTCAGAATGCACAAACTCAGAGGATGGAGCTTCTAGGTATTCTCACACAGGAAATATAAGGTAAAGAGCTTTTTTCCATGCAGTAAAAGCAAAGTCTTGAGCTCATCTAAGGAGTGTTCTGAAGTACAGATTAAAGATGCAACTGCACTTTTCCAGGCAATGAGCATAAGTTGGTGGATTTGATGTTAAGTGTTCCTCACTTCACCAAGACTAGTATTTGAAAGAGAGAGAAAGGAATAGATTTCAAACACACTCTTCAGAAAACTAGTGTCTTAGATTACAATTCTACTCACTTCATGGACAGTGGTTCTGGATTTGTTTTATTTCAGACACTCTTTATTTTTATTTAGTTTACTGATTAATACCCTTCTGTATTCTTCCTTTCAGGAAATTTGGCTTTATTTTTAAGTAACTTTCTAGTTTCCGCTGCTATTTTTGTGTATATATATATATATTTAACCTAATGTTAGACTATGAAAATGAGTCCCTGCATATTTTCCACCACACTTTAGTCTTTTTAAATTAGGATGATAATTTCCTCATGCAAGAATAAAAGAAGAGAGTGTCAAATCAGTCTGACAGTATGGCTGCTTTCCACTGTTTTAGACAGGCCTAGCAAGGCATCCTCAGTTCCTCTGGTCTGCGGGCACTAAACCCAAGAATTAATTTGGTGACAGTGAAAGTACAATTCATTTTATCATGTACTGAAAAGATCTACCAGTCTACATTGTGTAACTCGCCGATAGGGATCAGGGGTTGTCCATCACACCATCTGCCTTTCATTCAGCAGGCTTCTAATTTCCTACAGACAGTAGAACAGCTGGGAACAAGCCAGCCTTGAGGCGCAGAGCTGGGTGCTGTCAGCATATTGCTGGCATTGTAGCTCAGGGCACTGCACATTCTTTCCCAGAAATCCTGCTCAAGTGCTCTTGAATAGGGATGGTGAAAGGTCATGAGTCAAAGGAGAAGCTGCCGTTCTGCCAGGAATGATCAAAACCATCCGAAAGTATAAATGTTCGTCGTGGTGAAGCTTTGCAGACCACGGCCAGGTCTGCTAAAGCTGCCCCCTGATCGATGGCACTGGAAACAGCAAAGATCTTGAGCATTGCCAGTTGATGATTCAGCCTGAATGCCAACAGCAGGAAATTCCTTGTGTGGCTTCCATTACATCAACTGCTCTTGAGAGCTTTTAATAGAATAATGGAAAGATCTGTTAAAAGTCTTGCCTTTGCAAACTCCTCTTATCAGTACTGGTAAGCAAATCAGTTTCACACAAAAGCGTTTTTAAATTTCCTTCCCAAACCATTTTGGAAACGTTTTAGTTTATTTGACTTTACAAGACTTGAAAACTTTGGATAGGTCTTTAAGTGATTTTTAATTAAAAATCCTTCAAAAATTGCAGAATAACTCCATTCCAAATATGTCTAAACCAAGAACAGAAATATTTTGAAGTTTCGTATAAAAATGAGTTTTCAGCTTTTGATGAATTCAAATATTGGTGTAGAATTTGGTCTCCCAGAAGGGTCTTATTCTGTAACTGGGAATTTTGTAGACGTTTTATCCTCAGGTCAGTGCTTCCATTGTTGCTGCAACTAAGACCACTGGAAATTGGAAACCCATTCGTCATGTTAAGTTTCTTACTAGAATAAAAGTAGAAGGAATCTACTATGGCCGGTTTTTCCATCGCCCCAGTGAAAGTGAGCTCAGTGGTCTCTCCATGGAAGTGAATGCCAAAGACCAGCATTATCCAGTGATTAGGGCATGAGACTGGAAGTGAAGCTACATTTTCTCCTCACAGGCAGGGCTTAGCTAAGCTGTATTTGGCAAGAAGCACAGTGTGTTCATTCCTCAGTGTGCCCACCTGCAAAGGCTTCCTGATAACCACGTGTGCCAAAACGATTGGAACACCTGAACATACATGTGAAGCTGGTGGAAAGTATTCCTTTGCTTAAGGCTGAGATGCTTTTAATTTCACACTTATTTTCTTATTCAATCAGCAACTTAAAATTGAATTAGAGGGAGGCTGAGAACATGAGCCATTGTGTGGTGGTCAAGGTGTGCCCAGGTGGCCAAGAAGGCCAATGGCATCCTGGCCTGTATCAGGAATAGTGTGGCCAGCGGGACCAGGGCAATGATTCTTCCCCTGTACTTGGCACTGGTGATGCCACACCTTGAGTATTGTGTTCAGTTCTGGGCGCCTCAGTTCAGGAAAGATATTGAGGTGCTGGAGCAGGTCCAGAGAAGGGCAATGAGGGTGGTGAAGGGACTTGAACACAAGTGCTGTGAGGAGAGGCTGAGGGAGCTGGGGTTGTTCAGCCTGGAGAAGAGGACTCTCTGGGGTGTCCTACTCACTCTCTACAACTCCCTGACAGGAGGGTGTAGCCCGCTGAGGGTCAGTCTCTTCTCCCAGATAATCAGCAACAGGACAAGAGGGCAGGGGCTTAAGCTGTGCCAGGGGAGGTTTAGGCTGGATATTAGAAGGAAATTCTTTACAGAGAGAGTATTCAGGCACTGGAATGGCCTGCCCAGAGAGGTGGTGGATTCACCATCCCTGGAGGTTTTTAAGATGAGATTGGATGCGGCACTCAGTGCCATGATCTAGTAATGACAGTGGTGTTGGATCAAGGGTTGGACTTGATGATCTCAGAGGTCTCTTCCAACCCAGTTGATTCTATGATTCTATGAAGAGTACTTGCAGTTCTTAAGTCACTAAAATGTCCTGAAAATTGTCAAATGAGCAGAGAGAGAGCCGAAAGAGCACCCCCACTCCCTCCTCCCTTCCCCTTCAGGGACATGCTACAGTGTAATCCTGTTCTGCTTGTCCTTCTGATCCTGCAGCTGTCGTGTACACCAGATCTGAGCCATCCACACATACGGAGCTACATCTCAGCTGTTGCCTGTGCTGTTTCTTCTCAGCCTGTAGAGGGGTATAGGAGAAAGCTGGGATTACTGTGGGATGCAGGGGAAGAACTCAAGAGAGTCACATAAGGGAGCTGGGACTTCTATCCTTAATTATTAAAAGGCGTATAGGACACAATTCTGTAAGAAAGGGGGCTTTTCTGGTTCTTCTGCTTATGGAGCAGCTTATTATTAGTAATTGCCCATGATATATCAATAGCTTTAAACTGAAAATCATTTTCTTTATGTTCCCTTGCTCTTATGTAATAAGACTAGATGAAAGCCTTCAGGTAAAAGTCATGTCCCCATCAAAAATGAATTTTCATTTAATCTTTTCCCTGTTGTGTTTGTGGTCGGGCGCTCGCTCCAGTTACCACATTTTAACTAAGCAGGCAGTAACCTCCAATTGAAGGGTGGCAGTTCATTACATTGCACAGTCCTATTACTTAATATAGTCAGGCTTACCCTAAGAAAAAATAGCAATGTTTTAGGGAGAACCTGCCAAGAAAGTGACTGAAATTTCAATTAAGGTAATGTAACATTTGTGTAAATGCTAGCTTAATCTCCTGTTGTTTCAGTTTATTTTAAACCACTTGGAAATGGCATATACCTGACCAAAATAGTGTCCCTGTAGTAGTTTGCACTCAGTTAAATTGGTTTTAAACTGACTTGGCCTAAGCAGTGACGCTTGTTAATGTACACAGATACCGAGTATTTTCTAGCATTTAAACTAGAAGGACCAAGTATCTTGTCTAAATTTGTCCTCCTTGAAAATGGAAAGCTAATGAACTGCAAAAAAAGGTATTTCTAGCCTTTAAACAAGATGTGGGAGTATAGAAGAGCTACAGTGCTAAAGAAACAAATTGTTATAGCTCAGTTTGTTTGTTAATTCTAGAAGAGAGACATTATTTCAGTAGTGATATCTCCGATTTTCTTTATTGTCCTTTTTACCAGCACTGTTTTTATTTCTAAAATTCCATGACTATTCCTATTTTTACAGCCTTTTTTCTTTCTCAATTATATTTCAAAGATGTTACAAGTAATCTTTGGGTACTGAAGATTATTATTGGGGGTGTTGGTTGATGAGGAGCTCAACATAGCTCAGCAAAGTGCACTACAGCCCACAAATCCAGACACATTCCGGGCTGCAGCAAAGCAGAGTGGCCAGCAGGGCAAGGGAGGGGATGGTGCCCCTCTACTCCACTCTGGTGAGACCTGGAGTGCTGCATCCAGCTCTGGGGTCCTCAGCACAGGAAAGACATGGACCTGTTGGAGCAAGTCCAGAGGAGGGACACAGAGATGGTCAGAGGGCTGGAGCACCTCTGCTGTGAAAATGGACTGAAAGAGCTGGGGTTGCTTCACCTGGAGAAGTGAAGGCTCCGGAGAGACCTTAGAGCAGCATTCCAGTGTGAATGGGTCTTACAGGAAAGCTGGAGAGGAACTTTCTACGAGGACATGTAGTGACAGGACAAGAGGGAATGGCTTCAAACTGAAAGAAGAGAGGTTTAGATTAGATATGAGGAAGAAATTCTTTACTGTGAGAGTGGAGAGGCACTGGAAAAGGTTGCCCAGAGAAGCTGTGGATGTCCCATCCCTGGAAGTGTTCAAGGCCAGGCTGAGCTTTGAGTAATCTGGTCTAGTGGAAGGTGTCCCTGCCATGGCAGGGGGGTTGCAACTAAATTATCTTTAAGATCCCTTCTAACCCAAACTGTTCTCTGATTCTATGATTATTTTTAAATGCTCTAAAAATACACTAAACTATGGGAAAGAATCGGGCAATGTCAAGACAGGAGCCCAGTTGTCTATATTTCAGCAGGAATACAAACAAAATATTTTAACATGAGAGACACCTCAATGACATCTTAACCTGATGGCAGTGAAATAATGTCTCGATTACATTATCTAACATAAGTCTTCCAAGTTGTGACACAATGTAATAATAATTGAATTTAGAAATTCTGGTAAAAATATTGAATTATTTTTTTAATACATTTTATTTTAGTAAACTACTGAATAGTCAGCACCAGGCCTGTCATAAATGAAACTGTTTAGAGGTTTATGTGGTTTCATGTCAATCAGTCATCTTTTCCACTGGAATTTACATTGCATGTATCATTGGTTTTTCTCATCACCTCACAACATGAATGAAGGACTTATTTTGACAATAGCCTTGTTAAGTTGCATTAGGAATGAAGATCTACAGAAATTATGTTGAATCTCATTGTTATGTTGCATTAGGAATGAGGATGTAGAGAAACTGAACACTTTAATTTGCCCACAGGCTGTGACAGAACAGTGTGAAGGGCTGAAACTGGTGAATGAAGGTTGAAGAATTGAATTTGAATCACTCTCATTGTAGGCTAATCCCTTAACTCTGAAAACTCTTCTCCTTTTCTCATCTGCAGTCAGGCTCTGATGTCAACAATGAACCAACCAAACCACCTTGTGTCTCTCCCTGAACCTGTCGATTTGCAAACTGAGAGGATACTGCTTAAAGAAGTTCAGTTGTCACTTCCCTAAAGTAAGTAAAACCAAAATACTTAGAATTACTGAGGAAATGGTTGTTCAAAACAGTAGCTCTCAGCCTTTTTAGACCAGAACTGTCTTTCCTTGCAGTCCACTCTTGAAAGGCTGCACTATGCTACCCACTCCTCATTCTTGATATCCTGTCATTGTCCTACTCTTAGCCAGTTTTACCTACTCTTAGTTGAGCCCACTGAAAACTCATGTATTTCCTGATGGGTCCCATCAGTATTGCTGCCTGGTCCTCCAACTCAATAGAGAAGCTCTGAGAAAGTCCTATTTCTGTCTCACAACTAGTGACAGCGAAGCCTTTTAGCTGCCTCTAGACAGTCAGTCTCTGCTCCTGCAGGAAGCACATCTCTGTTCCTGGATGCTGGTTCTATCACCATGGAGAATCCCCCAAACCCAGCACAAGTCACCACCATATCAGGGGTGTGGGAAGTATGGAGAGAAAGAGGAGGAGAGG
Organism: Scytalopus superciliaris; assembly: GCA_013400415.1. Taxonomy (NCBI): domain Eukaryota; kingdom Metazoa; phylum Chordata; class Aves; order Passeriformes; family Rhinocryptidae; genus Scytalopus; species Scytalopus superciliaris. The sequence continues at coordinate 154,490 of VXBX01006008.1, read as the reverse complement.
AGAGGAGAGGAGAGGAGAGGAGAGGAGAGGAGAGGGAGGTCAATGATGTGTTTTTGTGGAATGCCTCCAGAGTGCCCTTCAAGCCCAGAGGGCTGGCCTAGCACCATCATCATCCTTCACTGGGAAGCACAGATTCAGATACAAAGAGATGTCTCCAGATATTCTGGGACCCTTCTGTTCCTGCAGATGCAGTGCATCTCTTGCTGGGTACTAGTAATAACATTACCTAGAGCAGGCTGAGGAAATCATTAAAAATAAGAAAAATATACTCTTTGAAATTTATTTTTAAAGGACATTTTTCTTTAACTGTTTTATAAGTTTCAGTAATTAGATGTAATTATTAAATTTTATTTTTTTCCATAATTTCTTTCCGATTGCAGTGTGAATGGCATTGCTTCTGGGGTGTTCCTTTTTTCCAACTTCTTTTAGTTATGTTGATGAACAGGATTGCTGGAAATCACTACCTTTAATACCAAGTCTTGATTACCTTTAAAGACACAACAGCAAATATCCCCAGAAATATCCCCTATGCCCTCACCAGCAGAGATGTGAAAACGCAATTTTTATTTCTAAAGCCTTATCTGTTCATCCCTTATCCTCTTAATAGCTGAGATTTAAACACTGGCAGAATAACCTGCAGTGCAAGTTCTCCATTTATGATAATGTTTAACATCTTATCATTTGCCTTGATGTTTCTGCCTGTTGGAGGTTCTCTCAGCTCTCTCCTACAGCTTTCATTGAATGGTTTATATTTCATTCCCCTAGCCTTGTTTTTAACCTTGTTTTCTAAGATTCTCCAACCATATGCAATTACACCATCTATCAATCCTTACTTTCTCCATCCCTTTCTCCCTCCAGTATCTTTAGAGCTTGTCCAAAGTCAATCATCTTTGACAGCCTGCATGCACACAGCTCAGAGCTCACCACAGCGTGTTCATCTCCTTGCCAGGCTGGTGTGTTAGTTCTCATTGAAGTGTTATGTGCAAGGAACTCTGCAAGACAAAGGGAAAGGACTGCTGGGTGTTATGGGAGGCAACGTTTTTGCACTGGGAGTGCAAAGTGACATACAGGAGAATTTTCTTGTACACTATTGGATTATTTAGATATATATTTTGTAGGAACTATATTAATCCATATATATGTATACTTATATATACACATATATCTCACAACTGGAAAAAACTGTGTATATGTAATATGAATACATCACCATGGAAATGCATTTTCCACATAATGATAGTAATTTCCTAATACAAGCAGGTGACAAAGCAAGCTGGCAAATCTTTGTAATAGACAATAAGATAAGGCAGACTTTTTTTGCTATCAGGATGAAACAGTTTTTTAGCAGTAGCAGTTGCTGGAACAAGAGACAGCCCCTTTGGACCCTCTGATGACAAAGCATGCATTGTAAGAAATTTGTTTAGTGTTCTTGATCCATCAAAAACAAGGCAGAACATGAGTATGCAAAGCGACACCAAGTCCCATTTGCGCCAGAATTCTGAAATGCAGTGGCTCTCCCCTGTTCCATTCTGCTTCCTGTGCACAGGAGCAGTAACATCCAAGAGAGAGATGGGAGTAGATAAATTATAAACTGTAACTTTTCAAACTCTGCTTCAAGATCTGACAGAGCCTACCTGCAAGAGCTTTGCCATGCCACCTGACCTGGAAACACCTGCCCTGCCTTGGCTTGGAGCAGGTCGTGACCGTGTGTACGGTGAATAACACAGAGCAGTACAAAGGTGTCCAGGGGCAGTCATAGGGTGGCAATGTGGCTTAATGGAAGCAGTGCATGGGGAATTCAGCTGTACCATTGTACAATCATAACCCAACCAGCAGAGAGAACGTTCTAAAGGCAGATAAAATATATTTCCTGCTGTATTACAGATTTATTATTATTTCTAGAACGTGAAGTGACGAAGTGAAAGAGCCAAGAACCTCAAGAACTGATTTTAAATCAGTCAGCTGAGATTCTGGAAAAAGAGTAGCTGTGGCAGCACGAGATACTCTTGGTTAAAGATGCCAGGAGCTGGGAATGCTGGGGAATTTCAGCTCCCTCCTGCCAAGCTAACATCATGCAGTGCACCTCCTGGATTGCCGCGGTCCTCACGCGAAGGAGGCTGCGCAGCTTCCTGGCTGCAGCTGTTCTGTGATGCAAGTGAAAGCGGGATGGGCTGACCCGGTGCAGTGGTGGTTTCGGTCTGGGAGATCTCCTTGGTGAAGAATGGTGAGCAGGTGGCTGGGCAGATCTCTTCAGATCCACAGCTGATGCTCGAGACAGTTCACGCTTCGATCAACTGCAGTGTCACAAAGATTCCCACTTTAATTTCATAAATGTGGTATTTACTACGGGAGGAAGATGGGGCGGATATTAATTTCCAACAATAGGATGGGCCCATCCAAGACTGGGAGTGCTAATGCTTTGCTTGTAGTATGTCTTGTATCCCATGTGAACCCCGACTCTTGCCTGAGTCTGGATTCACATGGGATGGCTGAAAGTTTAGGTAAGCAAATACTGGTAGACAGGATAATTTAGGAGACCCTTATGAATTCTCTCAAAGTGACAGATTTAAGAAACTGAGTAACTGAAGAGCTTTCCAGTTTTAGAACTGATCTCTTAAGCAACCACTACTAAATGCAAAGTAATTTTATTAAAACTAAGTGAGAACTCACTATGACATAATTGCACTGATAATGTGACATCATGAGATTTTTGAAAACCTGCCTTAATCTGTGACAGGTGAAAAAAGAAGAGAACCCATGCCATGAACCCTTCTATCTCTATGTTCAGGCACTGCTGCTGCTCCCTCTCTTTTTTACATTCCCTGTCTGTTATTCCAGCTTTTATCAGATCTGCTAGGTACCCACAGCTACAGTTTTTGTACTAAAAATGTGTTTCTGTTTTTCACAAATCGTTTGAGGTGCATCATTATCAGAGGTACTGCAACGTTAGGCAATAAGATTGTTACAAAAACAGATCAAGTGTCATATTTTCTTCAGGGTTTAATGTATGTTGAAATGTATAATGTTATTGTCAAGGTTTTGTGCTTTAGCTAAAAAATGAAATAATTCAAAACACGTTACTTTTCTCTTTTTTCTTATGTTCTTCTCTGTCTGGCTTTTCAGCAGGCCTTTGCCTTTTATTGTACTATATATATTTAATTCTCCTTTATTTCTCGCTTATATGTGGACTTTAACATGCCAGCATTAATAGTAAAGTACATAGACCTCAGGGCTTTAGCAGAAATCAGGAAACCAGTCAAAAGAGATTTACTTAACTTTTTGTGACATGCATGTGTTTCATAACTGACTGACAGGGTTTTGGAAACTTGAGAATCTCTTTTGGGGCAAATAACGTAATTGAGAAGTTTCTCTCTGCTTATTCTCAGCAAAGGATTAATGAATGGCAAAGATCTCTCATTTTTATTCTTTCAACTCAACCTTGGAGTTCTAAATTTATAACACAAACAGATTTTACTGGCAGAGTTTTTGGCTTTACAGAAAACACAGCCAGAAACAAAGCTGAAATAGGTGCACAGTAAGTATTTAGTTCCAAGTGGTAAAAAAAGCACACACATGGAGCTTTCCAGTTCAGATTCTCCAGCCCAGATGAGCACAGAGGAATGTGGGTGGAACTTGCCCTTCTGCCAAGGGTATTACCTAAGCCCTATTTTGATGAGGATTTAAGTGGTGCACAGGCCTTGTGCTGCATGGGGGTGAAGTGGAAAATCACAGAAGCCTCTGCAGACCTTCCTTCAAAGCAAGGCAGGGAGCAACACGTGTTGATTTCCAGGACTGGGAGACAGAAAATGGACTGCACCTCTGTCCCCAAAAAGAAAGGAACTGATTGATTACAGGATTTGCTTTGTATCCCTGTGATCATCATGTTGATGGGACTGCATCTTACTCATTCCTGTTGTCTCAGAGAGGATCCCCAAGTAAAACCCCAGTTTTGCTTTTTCTCGGCAGTTGTTGCCTAAAAAGGTGTGTCTGTGTTTTAGTACAATTCTTAATGAATCCCAGAATCTGTTTTCATGCTACTTTGCAAAAGATTAGAAGAGAATGTCTGAAGGGGATAATGTGAGCATGGGAGGATTATATTTTAATAAAATTAATCCCACCTATAAAGGAGGCCTGTAACAGTGTCCATCTCAACAAATCCAATTTAACTCTCTGAGAAGCAGTGTTAAATTTGTTCTATGCGTTTGGTTAAGAGAGAGAGAGCAAAAACCCAGTAAAATCCTTCTAACACTAGGAGAAAAGACTTGAAGGATTTGTTAGGATACAAATTACGAAGTGCCCCTCATTTGCTGAAAAAAAGCATCTTAAATCCTGAAGTTTCAAACAAAAGCTGTCACTGATCATCCTAGATAGGTAAAGGCAGTGGGGTGGTTGCTGGCACTGCTGATTTAAGTGTTTCCCAGAGACCAAAGATGAGCTGGGAGGAGCAGGGGAGGAAGGAGCAGAGTGGGCATTCTCACTATGCATTTCCTCCAGAAAAGGAGCAAAAATGTGGTGAAACCCCACGGTTTAAATGCCTGATCAAAAGTCTCAAGCTCTTTGTTTCCACCACAAAAGAAATTACTCTCATCCTAACAGACCATTAGACATGCAGACAGGTTTTAGAGCCTTTTCCAGGCTTCAGAATAAATGCTGAGGAGGAAAACAGCTCACTCTCTCTCTCTCATGCACTTTCTCTCACCCTCTTTTTTATAAAAAAAAAAGACAAGGAAACGTTGTTTCTTGCCAAGGAGGAAGGTTAGTCAGCTGAAAATGAAGCTCTCCAGGCTGCGCCCTCACATGTTGCTGCTTGTGCAGCCCAAGCACCTGCAATCCCAGAGTCAGGGGCTCCGGCAGGGAAGTGGCCCTTGGCCATCCTCTCCAGGGCTGCGCCCCACAGACCCTTTCTGACCTGCCCTGCACCCTCCCTGCCTCCCCTGCCATGGCAGGCTGGGCAGACAGTTCATCCTCCTCATGGCTGGGAGGGGAAGACTTCGGTCTGAGCCAGGTTTTCAGCCTCACATGCCTCAGCTGCTCGTGTGGCTCTTCAAGCCCAACGAGTTACGTTCGACTGCCCTAAAGAGTCAACATGCCTAAGGAATGGGGCCCATGGATCTGTCCTGTAGGTCCAGCTGTCTGCCAAAGGGGTTAGGATCCCTGAAGGACATGGAGGTGCTTGCTCTTGCATTAAGTCCCAGACAACCTTTCCCTTGCCAATAAGTGGTAGCCAGTAAGCGTGCCACCTGTAGAAAACACACACACATAGCATAAGCCAAAGCCTTTAACAGAACATCTGTGCTATTGAAATAAAACCCTGTCCCAAAGGTGTGTCAATACACCATCCCTCCCTGGCACATGAGACATTAGTTCTGTGCAGTGAGGGAAATGCATTTCATGAGGAGAAAATTTCTCTGACACAACTGGGTAACCGTGGCTTGACAGACACACAGCTCCCATTATGCTGTCCATTGGAATTGAGATCAAGTTTGATGTCATAAAGAAGCAACTGTTGTGCAGGAAAAAAATCTCAGCTCCAATGCTTTAATTTAGAGTCACATCTTCCACAGGGATAACAAAGCTGAGAATGATTAAAAGCTGACATGAATAAATCAGTCTGAGGTAAGCACAGACTTTCTGCAAACCTGTGCTTCATTGACTAGATAGAGTTTCTCTTTAGAGGTAATGACTATTTGTCTAGGTATATTAAATAAAGCAAAGTAAACTTGCTGTAGTCCTACTGCCAAATTGATCCTCTTATAGTCAAAATACCTCTTTCTATGTCCCATTTAAGGTAAGCACACATCCTTCAGAGATTGGCTTCAGTGATGGAGGTTTTTGCACCAACATGGTTTAAGAGCTGGCGAATTATGTCTGGAGTCATGGCCTGCCATCACTGATTTTAGCTTCTGATGTTCTCTTACGTGTAGGTGAACACAGTGGGGCCAACAGATGGACTCAGTGGTCTCAGAGATCTTTTCCAACCTTAACAATTCTGTGATTCTATGCAGTATGTTTAGTCTTCTAAGAGCATTAGATAGCTTCATGTCTCCTCATCCTCGCTGTCTGGGCTGTGTACCATGGCTAACACACAATTCTTTTGTCTCAGCTTTTCCTCCTGCTTGTCTGTCCAGGTCTTTAGCTGAATTGCAGCATCTGAGTAGGAGAAGGGCTGCCAAACTGTGTGGATTTGGTGATAAGATTGATGGCATACTTTGAGACCAATTAGTGTAAAATACTGATAATATATGCATTTGTGAAAGACTGTTACTTGAACCTAACCTTACGTATTAGGGGAGGGCTCTTGTTCCAGCAGGCAAAATTGAGTTGGTTATTAATAATGCAAGGATGGTTACTGAGGGAAATACTTAGCTCATATGAGTGATCCTTATTAGGAGAGACTGGAAAAGAAAAATTCAAATGGGATAAGTGCAGCTTTGTGCTTCTGCTTAAAGCATTACCATTGCAAACAGATATCTCCCAGATTTATATCTGTGTTTTATTTGCCTGTGGCCACACCACTTAGGTCTGGGTTCTCACCAGATCTTACGAATTAAGCAGAGTTCAGCAAGGATAGAACTTAGTAGTAGCAAGAAATGATCCTTCTGCTTTTTTTCAGTGGCAACTTTTATATTATAACATTACTGGCTCGATGGATTAGTTTGATAGCAAAGGCACTGAGGTGCAGGTGATGCCAGATAGGAAAGAGCTCCTAATTATATAGTATTATTGCTATTAATATCATTGGGGTTTGTTGTTATTATTATTGAAAATCCCAAGACTCTTTCACAGCAGACATTGGCCTTCAGCAGGCAGATGAGACTCTGCTAATAGAGTTGCCATGCAGAAAGGAGGACATTATGTCCTTGTACCCCTCAGGGGACACAGAGCAGAAAATGCAGCCCTGCGATAGAAGGTGTGTGTTTGTGCATTCAGGGCAAAGGGGGGAAATAAGGAATGGCCTTGAGATAAGCCTTTGAATGAAGGCTCACAAAACAAGTGGATAAATGTTTCAGGCAGAAATCAAAGTAAGCAGCACAATAGCCAGTCATACCTGAGGTCACTTCTTTCTTTGCCAGCATTGCCAACAGTTTTTAACTTCACAGTCATTAGATACTAGGACTGTGTCTGAATTTCTTTAGTCAGCCCAAAAGCATGGATATGTCTGCATATGTGTCCTAACCAACAGTATGTTGTCCTTTAAAAGAAGGATCCACAAATGATTTTCAGTGTACTTTTAAACACTGAAGTTACTTACACCAATGCCAGTTATTTTACATTCCTTTGATTTAGAGAAGCCTCAAATTCAAACAGTGCCTGTCTAATAGTTTTATCCCATCCTTAGAGAACTTACTGAGTTTCCACACTGTTTTAGTTTGAGTGGGGGTAAGGCCTAAATGCAGCTGTGCTCATTGTGGCACTGTTAGACATGAAGAGCACTTCAGGTCAAAGTGGGAGTACAAAACTGCAACCTAAAAAATGCAAACCCACAGTTTTCTGACCCCAACTATTTTCTCTTGCCAGAGTACAGGGAACAGATATTTTGCACAGTTGTGTGACAGTGTAAGGTATCTTGTAAGGTATTTTGAATGTAGGGTGTGGCACACAATTCAGAGGAAAATTTTAACTTTTAGTTGATAGAGCAAGCTAGAATCTCTTAGAACATATATTCATAATCCTTATATAAAAAAGATGTAATAAGTAGGTCAAGTTCCAGAAAATTATTTACTTATCATCTCCTCTGTCGTTCCTACCTTTAAAAAGAGATAAACTGACAACTTTGTGTTACCATTTGAAAACTATTTGTTTGTAGTTCAACGTACCAAGTAAAATGTGCAACGTTTTTAAAAATGACACGTTAGTTTCAATGTATTCAGAAATATTTTTACTCATACACAGCTACAGTTTGTTTGGATCCCTTTAATGACCAGTAAACGTTATGATTGTGCTTGTGACACCTTAAAGTTTCTTCAGTTTTCAAATGGCCAATGCCTCCTGCATTCTGAAAACATGTCCCCCTCGAGCAGGTGGAACACAGAAACTTCAAAAGGTGAAGGAGGCTTCAGTTTGTAATTCCCATATCTCCCCCTTACATTCAGATTCTCAGGATTAACATTCTAAAAGCCTTCTAACCAGTAAGGAGCTACCCCATGAGGTTTATCACTCTCAAAGCCAGACCATATGCTTCCCTGGAAAAGAAATCTTTCCAGCCAGCTTGTGGAGGAGTGGACAACTCACACTGAAAAGAAAAGGCACTTTAATGTCAGCTGTAAAGACAGGTATCTCTTTATGATGGATACGCAGAGGTTTTATCAAAAGAAGGTTTCTTAGGTTATTTTTAGCGGCACAGAAATGTGCTGTCATAAAATTTCATCTGACTTTTGCTGATGTAATGCAGAAATAATATCACTGAAATCAGGAGGGTCACTCCACCTGTACATATGAAAACAAAAATTGCCCAGGCATGAAAATGTTTATTTCCTTTTCCTCTGTGTACAGGGGAGAGGATTAAAAGAGAAAGGGGAAAAAAATCCATAAATATTCAAACATTAAGCAACAATTAAGGATTTGGTTTGTTTTCATCTTTCTGATGATGAAAAGCCCAAAGTGAAGTGCTCTGAGAATGACCGGTACACAAGAGCAGAACCTGACTCAATTTTAGAGGAAAAACACTAATTTCCCCTTTTAGTAGCATCTCAAAAATTATAACCCAAATTCCAATAGCTTGTTTCAATGTTTTTCAGAGTTTGGCCACCAGAATAAGTTACCACAAGGCAGGCAAGGGTGATAATTTACTTCGTGGCAGTAAAAATGGCTGATTCAAGTATCATGATTGCATTTACAGACTGTATTAAGCAATGTGATTTACCTCTTTCACTGAAGCATAGACTACCTCACATTCACTAAATAATGCACCCTGGCACTCAGTAATAGCAAGACTTTGAGTTTGTGTCATTGTTTCATCTGTGGTAACATTCTCACTGGACTAATTTACTGTCGGTTCTTCAGCACAGTGTTCTCTCCTATAAGCACATGAAGGAACAAAGGTTTCTGATTCCTCTCCTCTTCCTTCCTCCTTCCCTCAGGGCTAATTTGTAATGTTTGTTTTCCCTGTCCCATATTTACATCATTTTCCACTTCATTATTTGAAAATGTTAACACTATATAATTTTTCTTTGAAACATCACTGTAGATGTTACATGACCTAAGATAGGCAATGGTCCTTGGCTTTATTTTTGTAAATACAGATTTCAGCTGCCTTGGTATTCTGGGGCTTGTGTTACTCAAGGTCTAATCTGTTTGAACTCCTGCATATTAATGCTCTTGACCTTCTTAAGGGTGTTGGACAAATGGCATAACCTCATAGGATTTTTCAGATGCATTCTTTATGCTGGAGATACTATAAAGCACTGTAAGCCTAATGTTAGGCCCAGTTTGCTATATCCTGCTGTCCAGCAGAGCATCAGACACAGAACTGCAGCAACCTCAGCTACCCAGCATCCAGCCTGCAGCCAGTTAGCTCAGGCTCTAAGCATGACTTGTGCAGACTTATCTCAACAGGATTAAAAGGAGTTTAGGTATCAGTTCATTTTTTTCATATTTTCATGACATTTTACTTTTGGTTCAGTTCTCTAACCCCAATGAAACTCAATTTGCATTCACATTATTGAATCTAAGATTGACTCTCTCCTAGCTCGCTCCCCTAAACCTGCCAACCCATGAAGCTCCATTCATTGAGACAAGTTCAGGCTTATATGCTGTGAGTGGATGGAAGTAAAAGGTCATTGCAAACAAAGGAACTTCTCTTCCCCCCATAACAGCTTCTTGTGCCAGCTGAGAGGGAGCATTGTCTGCTGATCCCAGGGTCCTGCCTCCCCAGGCAAGGTGGGGAGGAACAGCTCTTGAGACCAAATACAGCTCTCCCTCTCACCATCCTCGAAATAGTTGCACCTAAAGCCACTCAGCTGACAGGAACAGGAGGAACTGAATAACTAAAACTTCTTTTAACTCTGCAGTTCTCCATCCCTCTGCACCGTGGAAGAAATTTCCCAATGGGTAGCAACACCTAATTGTTGTTTCAGTCCTGCTGGTCTCCCAGAAAGAAAAAAGAGACCTTCTGAAGCAAAATCCCACATCTCCTTAGTGGGGTCATGGAAATGAAGTCCCCACTCACCTCACTCTTCCTTGTCTCCTCCCCTGTGACCAACACCAGAGTAGACACAGCAGTGACTGACCTTAAACCCTGGCTCAAAATACAGTGCAAAATATTGTTGGCCAGGAGTCACACAGAATATTAGAATCCCATTCGCATCCATCATCCACAGACATTCTCCAATTCTCTAATTAAAACTCCATTTCCTAGACTCTGAGGAATACCAACATGTTTGATTCTTGGAGGTGAAAATATTCAAAGTAAAATAAACAGTAGATAAATAATCAGGCTGCAATACCTTATACAATATTCCCCCTGTCACAGGAGAAGCATGCAATTTATAGTTGTCAAGAGGCTGAAGACTGTGGAAAAAGAACTGAAACTGAAATATCTTCTCTCAGACATTGTTCTCGTTATACAAACAATCTGCAGCATAGGAAGACACACTGGAGGAGGCTCAGTCTGCTACTGAGCTGCAAAATCACTAACTCAAAGTATTCCTCATCTACTTAGTGCATGACTTGCCCGCTGGCTCTGTAATTTTTATTTAGGTTGTTTGTGTTGCCTTATGCATCTTCCAAAATCAAGTAACATCTGAATTTTCACAATAGCATCTTGAATTTTCTCTAGTTGTTAAAACTATTTTGTTTTCATATTATTCTTTTTTTCTCCCTTACCGCAACTTGTCCTATTTGTGTAAGACTCAGAGGTTTTTAACTGTCTTGAAATGATTCTAAATGCAGAGCTTGAGTTTTAAGACAGTCTCAGATCAAGGGGAGACGAGAGAACATCTGGCCAAGTACAGTATTTGTTTTCTCTGCACTGAGTAAAGAAGATTACAAGGAGCTGCCAATTGAAAGAGGTGGGAGGTGAGAAGGGCACCTGTAAAACTGGGACTAGTGACACCGTGTCCACATTAGCAATTAGTGTGGGCATGTAGAGTAGGAGAGTCAGAGCTGAGAAGCCAGTGTGTGCATTGTACAGATCTCAGGGTTTATAGGTCATGGTGTAAGCAGGCCAAGAGAGCTCTGAAGTTTCTGGACCCATTTGTGCAGCCTTCTTCATTCCACTCATTGTTTATGAGGTACAACCCCTCGGAAGGCCTGCCTGGGCGTGCTGTGCTGAAGGTGCTGAGGGCAGCTCCTTCATTATCAGATGAGGTGTTTGCACCATCCTCTCTGCAGAGTCCCATGCCCAGAAAAATTGCAGCAGGGCGAAATTTAGGAAGGAGACCCTTTGTTTTGGTGCTCTGAGCAGACGTTTTGGGAGGACCAGAAACTGATGAACTTGGATGGGTTTGCAGTCCAGTTTCTAGGCTCAAAATAACACAAGAAACAGTAAGATCTAACAAGACAGACCTGAGGACATGGTCTATTAATAATGCAGACTTTTGGAATGTCTCCAGAAGTCATTACTTTAACAACCAGGGTCCATATAGTTTAAACTGTAAATACATTTAAAAATACATTCAATATTTCCTGTTATTTTTTACTACCCCTAGTAAACATTTACAAGTCTGTGCTTTATGACATATTGCTAACACTTTCATCACATAATTTCTTAATCAACGCTCGTTTGGAAAGGTTCTGTCACTTGCTTTTGGTTTGCCCCATCAATCTGACTGGTTTGCAGAGCAATAAAAAACCAGCATCACAATCAAAATAATACAAAAGTTTAAGTACGTCTTTGCAGCATTTGATGTGTACTAAGCCTTTATAAACAATACCAAATCTCCTACAATATCATCTTGAATGGAAGAAACAAAGCAAAAGGATGATCAATCAAGGCTTGATTCAGAAAGTCGTGTGTTAACCAGACTTTTTCAGCCTAAAAACAGTCATGAAATTGAACATGGAACAAAGGAAAAATAAGTCCTGTGTATGCACAAAGAAAATCACTGTATGTTCAGCCTAGGGTGGAACCAAGGTGAGCACACGATAAAAGGTCTAACATAGACTCTGTCAAGCAGGAAACTGTTCTTTCACGTTTTCTTTTGGTTTTGTCCTTCATTCACCATGAAAAAACCCCACAGTTTACTGCAACACATACATTGCCTAACTCAGCAACAGCATGTTAGGAGACTTGGATTTTGCTGGCAACATAGTTCTTGTAGAGGACAGCTCAATTAGCATTGATAGGAGGACTACTAAACATCAAAAAGATTGAGTTAAGAAACTCTTAGGAAAAACACCTAGCAAGAATTTCAGCAGTTCCAAATCAAGTATTATCTTAAAAGGCAAAGGAACAAAAGAAGTAATTCAGTTTGCATATCTGCTCTGGGCAGCAACCCAAAAGTATGAGCATGGTTGTATTGGATCTGTGGAGCCCAGTATCCCGTTTCTGGTGGTTGCCAAGAGTGGGTGGAGGTTCTGGGCTTGAAGGTGGAAGTTTTTCTGCAGGGTATTTTCTGGCTTTCTTGTGGAGACTTGGGTTCATGTCCTACTCTTGACATCAGAGTTGAACGGACGCAATCCCTCCTACTGGTGGCAGTTCTTCAGGTACACACGAAGGTCAGTGATCAAAAGCAGATGTCTGGGGAAGAGCACAAAAGTGGAACACGCATATGATGATTCTTTTCCAAATACTCTCCCGGCAGCCAGCAATTTGAGGAAGAGTCTGGAAGCCAACATGAGTGGGGAGGCTCTCACACTCCCTTTGTGAAAGCAGCATGACTAGAGGCCCATCTCAGTGCCTGCACATCAATGCACACAGCCTGGGAGCAAACAAGAAGAGGTAGCAGTTCCTGCAATTGTAGACCTGTGACCTCATTGGGATTACAGAGCCACGGTGGCATCGCTCACGGGGTGGGAATGCTGCACTAAATGGGTACAGGCTTTTCAGGAAAGACAGGCTGAGAAGGCAGGCAGGAGGGGTTACACTCTATGCAGAGAAGTGGCTGAAGTGCATGGAGCTTTGCCTTGGAATAGGTGAAGAACCAGATGAAGCCTTATGATTAAGAACCAGAGGAGAGACCAACCCAGGTGATAGTGTGGTAAGTGTGCTACAGACTGCCTGATCAAGAAGAGGAAATAAATTCAGCTTTCTTTAGACATCCAGAAAACTCTTGGTTTGCACATCCAGGTACTCAACCACACTAATGTGTGCTGGAAGGACAACAAGGCTGTGGCAAGCAATGCAGGAGGCTTCTGGAGCAGGTCAATGACAGTTTCTTGAGACAGGTTATAATGGAGCTGCTTAGAGAAGGTGGTGTCCTGGGCCTCATAGTCACTTGCTAGTCACCCACATAAAGATGACCTGATTGAACTTAAATGACTATTAGCTCATGGAGTTACAAGTCCTGAGAGGAGATAGAGAGAAAGATCCTGGACTTCACAAGAACAATTTTTGAGTTATTCAGGGATCCACTTGGTAGAATCCCAGAGGAGACTACCTTAGAGGGCAAAGGGACCCAGATCAACTGTTCATCTTTTAGCAGAACCTCCTCAAATGCAAGAAAGATCCATTCCAATGGGCAGAAAGTTGAACAAGTATGGCAGAAGGTAGCTTGGGTGTTTGGAGAACTCCCAAGTGAGTTCAAATGCAAAAAGAAAGTAAAAAAAAAGGAAGGTTGACCAGAAAGATTCCAGAGACATCTCCTGAGTACAGAGAAAGGAATTTGGAAAACCAAAGCTCAGCTGGAGTTGAAAGTAGTGAGGAATATGAAGGGAAAAGACTAAGGACTTCCACAACTATGCTGTTGTGGAAAAGCATAAGCAAGGCTGCAGAAAATAGGTCCTGGGGCTTAATGAGGGAAGAGACTTAGTGAAAAAAGATATGGAACAGTCTGAGGTATTCAAAGTCCTTTTATTCTTGTTTTCACTGGTTAAGTCTTGACTCTGACAGCCCAGTTCCCACTGCCTAATTACTAAGACAGTGGGAATGTAGAGGCAGGGACAATTAGGGAGTTCTTGAGCCAGTTGAGCACATACAAGTCTATGGGACCAGACCAGCTGCATCTCAGGATATTGAGAAGAGGCAAACATCACACCCATCTTCAAGAAGGGAAAGAAGCACAGGAAAGTACAGACTGGTCAGCCTCACCTCAGTCCCTGGAAAGGTCAAGAAGCAAATCCTCTAGAGAACTATTTCCAGCCACAAGAAGGAGAATGTGACTGGAGTAGTCGGAATGTATTTACCAAGGGCAAGTCACATCTGGCCAACTCATTTTCTACAGTGACATGGCTAGCTGTGTGTGGATAATGGAACATCACTGAGTGTCCCATACCTTCACTTTACCAGGTTTTTGACTTGGTGTTCCATTCTGCCCTTCAGGCAAATGAATAAAATATGGACTGAATAAGTGCATGATAAAGTGGTAAAAGTTTAGCTGGACCCTGAACTTGAAGCTCAGTGATGAGCAGTAAGAAGTCTAAACAGACAAGTCAGTTACTAGACATTATCCCTCAGGGGCAAATACCAGGAACATCCAACATCTATATTGACAACTGGAATGATGGCCTAAAGTGGACTCCCAGTAACTTCGCAGGTAGTAAACTAGGGATAGTGAATAAGATGCAATTTTATAGAGATATAAGCTAGAACAATGGGCTGAAGGGAACCTCACGAAGCTCAATAAAGGCAAAGTCCCACACTGAGAATGGAATAACCCCACGCAGCAATACAGGCTGGGAACCAACTGGTAACAGCTGGAGATGAGCTCACCTACAAGATTTCTCAGGCAGGGACTCTCTTAGACATGCACAGTGAAAGGACAAGAGGTAACAGACACGGCAGGAAACCCGGGACATTCTCATTTAGTGCAGGGAAAAGAATTTTTACTGTGATGGTGGTCAGACACTGGAGCAGGTGCCCAGAGTGGTTGTGGCATCTTCACCTTGGAGACACGTGAGACCCATCTGGACACAGTCACGGACAATCTTCTCTAGCTGGGCCTGCAGGGTGTTGGACTAGATGGTGGCTGTTTCCAAGCTGTGTGATGTTTCTGTATTTTTAATTTGCAGCTTAGAGACACCCCAAACCCAAGGCAGTTTTAATATAAACAGTAATTCTCACTGTTTCACAGCTCTGCAGCTTAACTACATGCTAAGTGAAGAATCATTCCTTCTTCCTTGGATTGGCTCTGCCACATTTTGTTGGCTTCTATTTCTGTATCAGAGGAGATAGTGATTAATTAATAATTTCCTATCTTGTCTATGCCACTCAGGATCTTACCAGACTGATATTTCCTCTTCAGAGATCTTTTCCAGGATGAAGAGTGCTAACCTACCCATTTGGTGCTTCTATAGAAGCTATTTCCATGTTCTTCAGCCTTTCTCTACACCTTTTCCAGTTTTATCTCCCTTTTTTGGGGGGAGGGATATTGGCCAAAGGGATGAGCAGGTTCTCACACGGTATCCTAGAAATAAGTTAATCATGAAGGCATAAGTGTTTTCTGTTGCATTCTCTAGTATTTCCCTAACAACTCATAATATTCAATTTGCTTTTTTTACTCCTATTAAGCACTGAGCTAACATCTCGATGCAAGATAAGAGAACATCCAGAAGGATGTTTTGAAATGTTACCATCTATATTTACAAGCTTAAACAAGATTTGGTTATCAAGAACCTAGAGGTTAAGGAACTACCTCACAGTTTCCAGGTGAAAATTTATTCCACCACAATATATGTATGTGAAAGCTTGAAAGTCAAAGGGGGTAAAAACAAACACATCTAAGCCTCTTCAAAATCAAATGTCTGAGCAGAGTACTGGGTATTACATGCCCACACTCATCAGAAAGTTTGGCAGGCCCAGTCTTCCAAAGTCATCCAGAAAGAAAAACAGAAATATTTAGGGCACATGCTAAGAATGAAGCCAAAGCATATACTGTAACCTTGTCACTGAGGAGCTGGAGGAACACACACAAGAGTCTGAAGAAGAAAAAATCGCAAATATTACTCAGTGATGGAAAATTTATGGGGCTGAACAACACCGAGTACATATGAAGGTCAACAAGGAACACTTGATGGCCATTTTGGGAACCTTTAGTGATTTCTAACTTCACAGGAAGGTTTCAAAATGTGGCTGATGACACAGCATGTAGGACTGTAATAGGAAGGGAGCATAAATAGCAGCCAGTGAAACTCTCCTTGTTTACATTTTTCCATGGCCAGACCTCACACCAGTGTCGTGGTTTTGTAACCTAAGATTCCATTCTGGCAGATGGACATTTGCAAATGGTGCTCTGCTGGACCTGCATATGTGAAATTCCAGCTGCATCAGAGAAATGTAAAAAAATTGTTGCCTGCCTCCTTCATAGCTGCATCTGTAATTAAGACGCGAGGCTACTTGCTGTCCCCCCCCCAAAAAAAAAAAATTAGATCTGATTTCTTATTTTAACATAAATGCAAACTATTTGCACTGGTTTTGCCCTCAGAATGGCTGGGTAGCACCCCGTTCTCCCAGCAGAATGGCAGGCACATTCCACATAATGTCCCCTCCCTCTGTGCTGCTCTATTTGTATAGTAGGAGGTTAACAGAGAATTAGCAAAAAGGCAGGAAAAAAACCCCACATTAGAAACCCAACCTCTTCACATTCCAGCAAAGCCAGGGGGAGTATCACATACAGGTATCTGCAGTTTCACACCCAACACTCCAAAGTGTTTGACCTGTCAGTTTTCAGAGGGTACTTCACAATCCTGTGGTCAACAGGCAAGTCAGGCTGTTGGAAGAGTCTGATCAAATGATTTTTAGAAGTCACTACATTTATTAATACAATGTGGACATGACTTGTAGAATGTGCGTCTTGCTTTAAAAAGTAACTTTTTTAGGGATTAAAAACTTTGCTGATAACGATAAGGCCATAATATCACATGTTGAAATTTCTGCAGGGAATTTAACTTAGTTATGCATAGAACACTCAATGCAATTTGTGATCTAAACAAAAAGTCGAAGTGTCTTTACATTAAGTAAATTAAAACTATACATGATCTTTAAGGTCCCTTCTAACCCAAATAATTCTAAGATTCTATGATGCTGTGGTAAGAGTACATAGTTGTAAACGGTGAGCTGTCTCCCTGTTGTGGAGGTTACTTGGGTATTCATCAAGGAGCTCCTCTGAGTCCCATAATGGTCAGTATTTTTGATAAAGGTCTGAAGAAAATATGGAATCTTCCTGGCAGTGGCACAGAGGGCGTGAGCTGTCACAGCATGTCAACTCCTTGTCTCATCATCTGCTTGCTCTGTTCGTGCTGTATTTTATCTTCAGTGGAAAGATCTGACTTCCTGTACTATAAAGGTGTTTTCCCCCGTTCAGTTTTGCTGTCTTCAAATGGAGCAACTCTACTTGCCCAGTCCAACAGACTTCCACTCCCATATTCTGTATGTTTTCTACAGCTTCCTTACTAAGCCTTTCTTCAGCTGTTTTCCCGTTTCTCTCAGATGGAAGCAACTGGTTTAATCCAAGAGAAAATTTACAACCTACGGGATACTGTTTCCCTCATTTTGGCTTGTCTGTTCTTCCTCTTCTTCAATTCCATCTTCCTTATAATAAGATTTCCCATCTGATGACCTCTTCTGACACTATTAGTGACTCCTTGCTGATCAGGGCTCATTCTTACCCATTCATATTATGGCTCCGCTTTTCTCACTACTTGTCCATCTTCTTGATCTTCCCTTTCACAACAAAGATTGTTTTTTCTCCCATTACAAAAAGAAAATAAGCCAGTCTTTCCCCTCTATTTCCACTCTCTAAGATCACACTGCAATTGCTGTCAGGTGTCTCGTGCCCTGATTCCCTCCTTCTTTCACTTCAGCTGAGCTTTCAGAACCTTTCTGTTCACCTTTTCATTCAATTGAACCAACAGTCAGTGTTACTATACTGACCTGGACCTGCTGAAGGCTCAAAAGGGGTACCTTCTCCTTGCCATCCTCACTTGCCTCTTGCCCTTAACACAATAGCCATACTCCTCCTCTTTTGAATTCTTTTCTTTCCTTAGTTTCAGTGATTCCAGCACCTTTGTCCTTTCAGGATTCTTTTATCATTCACTCTGCTAGTCTCTACTCTTAAGGATCTTCTGTCTTCACAGGTGACTGTTTGGAGTTCTGATTTTGGCTCGTTTATTGTGTCTCAGGAGTCTCCTCCCCAAGTAGAAGTACCATCTCCATGTGGAGATACAAATTTGTACCTCTGCTTCATCCACAGCATCTTGGCTTGTCTCTCAGCTTCAGCATCTTCTGATAACTACCAGTTCAAGTGCAGTATGACCAAAACATGTCACACACTCTTCCCTTCCCCAGTCAACCCTCACAACTTCCCTCATTTACAACTGCTCTGAACAATGTGATCACCGGACTTGTCAGACAGGCAGGTCATGCAAACAACCAAGCAACTTTTTAGGTCCAAAAATCAGATTAAGTTTCCGTTTTGTGTCTGATTTCTGGAACTAGAAAGTTCTAAGCCTTTACCAAATTCTTACAATATTTCCCTTTAAACCCCACAACCCTCTTCTGCTGCTCTTAACAGAAACAATATTCAAAATATTGCTGCAAAGACTATTTTTTCTAAGCTTCCTTCTTTTGACTCTCTCTACTAACTCCTTTTTTGCTGTCACATGAAGAATTAGTTGTTTTTTTTAAGAATGCCTTTCAGGCATGTTCCCACTTTTCAAGACATTTCATTCATTCTCAGTATGTCAGTTTCTGTCTGCAATGGACTAATTATTCCAACCTTTTCTTCCATATCTCCTGAATAAAATCACTTACATGAGTTTTCTTTTACTGTTTCATAGGTTTGAAATGATAGCCCTGCAAATGACCACCCCTCCCATCCTAGTGGATGTCCTTGGTGCTACCAGAATGGAAACAGTAATGATAAATGTGTACAGAATGACTTTTTAACATGAAAAATCAAAATCAGATATCTAAGTATCAGAGACCTGCATCACATTGTCTGGAACAGGACACCAGTGGTCTCTAGTCCAGCCCCAGGCTCGAAGCAGACCCAGGTGAAGCAGCTTTTGCAGGACTGTGTCCTCGGGGGTCTTGTATCCCTCCAGGGTGGGAGGATGGACCACCTTGTCCACTCGGGACATCTTCTCCACGGTCTAATCATTTTCATAATATCTCATCCTTTTGCAGTGTGCCTCCAAGAGTGCAGCTTCCTCTTTTGTACAACCTCCAGTCAGCTATCTGTAAACACCAAGAAGGTGTCCAGCCCTCTCTTCTTAGTAACAAAACTGTAGGCTGAATGAATAAATAGAAATCTAGAGTCTGAAGTTAATATGAGATACATTCAAGCAGAAAATTATATGTTCTTTTTTTATTTTTAACTGATTGGAAGTTAACCAGTCAGAAGGATATGTTTGGGTTTTGTCACTTGAGGCCTAAGTTGAAGTTAGAGATGTCTTTCTCTATGACGAGTCTCAAAAACATGTTAACATTTTGGTGAAGAAATTACAAGATGAGATTCTTTGATTTGTGTTATGCAAAGTCAAACATCAGGTCACTGAAATGCTCCTTTCTTTTCTTATAACACTTGCCCAGTAACATCTGGAAGAAAGAAGGAATTGACCTTGGAGCCAACAGACTTATCTAAACGTGCAATGCTACAGGCAATTCCCTAATATTCCTGTTCCAGGCACCTGGTTTTACAGCAGTGGAACTGCCCAGTCCATATCAAACATAAGACATGACTTCAGGTAATTCACGTGGAGGTGTTTGTCAGCCCTAAAACACTGGGACTGTCACACGGCCTTCAAAGGAACGTTTAGACTGTCAGGCTTTCTTAGTTGAGAAGGCAAGTGAAAAAAAGAAGACAAAGCCATATTTCTCTTTAACTTCTTGTGGTGAGTTAACCTTGGCTGGATGCCAGGTGCCCACCAAGCTGCTTTGTCACTTCTCCTCTTCAACTGGACAGGGGAGATAAAACAGAACGAAAGGCTTGTGGGCCGAGATAAGCACAGGACTCTGGGGCTGCAGGGGAATCTCTGCTCCGGCACCTGGAGCACCACCTCCCCCTCCTACTGAGCCTGGTGTCTGCAGAGCTGGTTCTCTCGCACATTCTCCCTTCTCTCTCCCCTCTTGTGCACCAGTTTCCCCCTTTTGTTCGGTGCCTTTATCCCAGAGGCACAACCACTGTCGCTGGCCAGCCCTGGGTTTGTCCTGGAGCTGACTTGCCATGGCTCTCAAGGCACTGCAGGAACCTTCTGGCAACTTCTCACCTCTGTGGCCTCCCAGCTACCAAACCCTCGCCACACAAACCCAGTCACTTCCATCTTGATCAATGCTGTTTGTATCAAAGTGATATTAATAATGCAGGAATTAATCCTGTTGTTTCCATATATATGGCACAGATTTTAATGTAATGCAGGGAATATTCCAGTTGCTTGTAAAAGATGGGCTAAATACGCCTCAAGTCTCTCCTTTGTTTATAGTTCATTCAATGTAAATTACTTTTAATATATTTAAAAATAATTACACTCATTTTTCTTATTGGCTTTTTTTCTTTATATGCAATCTCATACACACACTTCACAAATACCTCTGTGTCACCAAAATGGACCAAATTCATCCTCTCTGCAAATTCTTTGGCATTTTAAGTTTAAGGTAAGATGACATAGAACAAAATAATGTTGAATCTGCCTTTGCTGACCAAAGCTTCCATGTCTGTCTGTGTAAACACAACAAAATCTGTTCACTGGCTTACGATTCTCAGTTTCATGACTCACTATTATCATCCAATCTGTGACAGGCTCTCCTTTGTCAGTAACCAACAGTCCTTTTGAGGTGTACAGAGAGCTACACAAAGAAAAGGAAAGATACAGAAAAAAATAAACATCTACTCAGAAGCTGAATAGAGCAAACAATTTGGCAGGTGTCTTGCCACTCAGAAATCTCGTCTTTCTACGTGTCAGCATCTCATCAACATCATCTGACACTGGTTCTGTGCTCCAGAGAGCCCCCACTCGAGTGCTGAGTGACTGACTTAGCTTGTCAGGGGCTAACAAGACTTAGTGTTTCTCCCATAGCCTTAACACAGATCAGCTTCCCTGAAAATCCCACCTTTAGTAAAGAAACCATAATGCTTCGGCAACGCTTATGATCAATCTCACCTTGTCCTACCTTAGAAGCTTTTCTGTCTGAGCAAGTCATACCGGACTCACTCAAGTCAGAAAAGAGAGAATTTATAGGGAATGATTCATGTCACCTATTTTAGATATCTACCTTATGTTTAAGTAAATCATGCCTAGGGGTGTCATTTTCTCTCTCGTTGATTATAAAAGAAATCTAGACAAAAAGCTCAAAGATAGACATCTGTTGACATCTTCATCTGGTCAACAAATCCCACCTGTGCTTCCATTTGAACTTTCACAGAGACATCAGTGACAGAAGTCAAATGCCTCATTCTAACATATTAGATAATTTATTGGTGTGGTGGACGTTTTATATATTCTTATTCCACAATGTTTTATACATGTATAAATACACTGAATAATAATAATGCATCCCCTTATAGGCTGTCTAAACCAAAGTTTAGGCATCTCTGTGTCCCTGTTTCTGGAGATGAGAGTGGATTGGCAGTGTTTGATACTTTTCAGGTGGACAGAATATTTAGGGAAAATAGATTTCTCAGTTAATGTTCCCAGAGATTTGAAACAGTCTGTTCTTTATGTTGTTCCCATGCACAGTTAATATTCTTCAAACACAATTCAAACTGGAATCATCTCCATCATTTGATATCCTTACACAAGCTCTTTTTAAGGACTTCAGAATTAATTGGAGACAATTGAGAATACTGAGGACTAAAAAAAATAGGATAAGGATTTTAGTTATCTGTCTTACAAAACACATCTGTGAGAGCAGCAAGGTTTCTGGTTATGGATATTTTTTATTCTATTTTTATTTTTTTTGAAATCAAACAGTTGAAATACATAGGAAGGTCACAGAACTGTTGGAGCAAGTCCAGAAGAGGGCCAGAAAGTTGGTAAGAGGATTAGAGCACCTCCTCTATGAAGACAGGCTGAGAATGTTGGGGCTGGAGACAAAAAGGTTGCATGGAGACTTCAAGATCTGAAGGGAGTTTCCAGGGAAGCCAGAGAGGGACTCTTTGTCAGGGAGTGCAGTGACAGGACGAGGTAGAGAGGAAATTTGGCTTAGATATTAGGAGCAAATTCTTTACTGTGAGGGTGGTTAGTCATGGAACAGGTTGCCCAGGGAGGTTGGATGCCCCAACCCTGGCAGTGTCCAAGGTCAGGCTGGATAAGGGCTTGAGCAACCTGGTCTAGTGGGAGTACTGGGAGGTGTCCCTGCCCATGGCAGGAGGGCTGGGACTGGATGATCTGCAACTCTTAATATTCTATCTTCCTATGATCCTAATTCGTTTGTGTGACTTTCATCAAAGGATTAGAAGAGAAAGTATTAAAAAGCATCAGAGTGCTGTTTTTCTGATCTCGGTAAGGGTGGGAAGCAGCTCACTAATATTAATCATATAAAAGCCAGACTCCTCCTGTCTGAGGGAGTTGTCAAGGCTCCCTCTATAGTCAACAGAAAGAGAGAGTGTCACTTCCCAACTATGATTCATCCAAAAGTGGAATAAATGTCTGAAGGGCATCAGCTGAGTCCTTTCTGAAGTTCCTAACTCTATCCATTGATTGTAAGGGATCTCTCTCTGACTAGGATAAATAAATAACTTTCAGATGACTAGAGTGAGAAGAAATTAGTCCAGCTCAAATTTTATCTGACTCATGTACTTGTTAACTTGTAATTGGCCAAGGATAAATATGATGAAAACATTTTGGTGGTATTCGGTAGGATTTAAAAAAATCAAATTACAGCAGCCATCTGGATGTCAGGGAAGTTTCCACAGACCTCACCATGCTGTAGACAATGTTCAAAAATTTAACCAAGCAACCTATAAAGTGTCTTGAGTTAATTTGTTTGAGACCGAAAATAGACAGTGAAATCTTCATGCATGGATCTTAAATCCTATTTTCAGAAGAAAAAAACCCTTTTGAAATAGACCCTGCACTCTTTAGCTGGAGATATTTTATCTAGAATGTTAGAGAATTATAAGAGAAACACTTGTGAGCCATTTGGTGCATTTTTAATAACCAACTTTCCCTCGGCTGGTTAGTTAGAGCTTTCTCAAAGAGTCTTACTCTATGATACGCCAATTTAGTTGCAACATGATATTAAAGGTCTGATAAGGGAGGGTCCTCCAAACACACCTACCTTTGATCTGGTGCACTGTTAGGAGAGTGATCTAATAGTCAGGCCAGGGGATGGAAGGACTATTTGCAGCTCTGACGTTGGCTCTCTATGACATTGCACAAGGCACAATTCTGCAAAGTCAGAGTAAGTGACTAAGCCGAGGGGGAGGGGAGGAGGTTTCTATCCACTTTCAAAAGCACAGTCTCCACTCCCTCTGGAAAGGGGAAAGATGGAGAATAGGATTTAATCCTCACGATGAATCTGGCTTTCAGGAAAGTCATATTCCCCCTAATTAAAGATTGAAATAGTACAAACACATTTTATCTCCCAGCACTACTGAAATGGCACACCCATGACCCGTTAGCCTTTTTTACAACTGTATTTCAGTTCATCTCTATAATTGTTTGTGATGTCAGTGGTTTAGCTTTTATAACTGGCATTAGGAATCAACATATTCCAGTGGATGGACTGGAATTCTCCAAAGAATGTAGAAAATGTTATTATGTGTAGGATAATTACATACTTGGTTGCTAAAAAATAATTTATTTCAACAGTGAGCCTTCCTGCTGACTACAGGGCAGGGTCTCCAGAGACAATTCTCACACCTGCACAAAATCCCATTGATGTTAATGGGGCTTCATGTGTTATCAAGAATCGACTCACCAGATGAGCTTGCAAAATCAGAGCTTTAAAGCAGTCGGTTTTAAAGTTCTGTGACCTCGAGCAGACTGCCGAAGAGTAGATCAGAAGAAACAAGCTCTGTTTAATCAATGAAGTCTACCTGCTGCCAAGTTCTCACTCTGCTTCCCTCCTTTTCCCCCTGCAGTGAATACAATATTGACCACCACCAAGAATATCCTCCTAATTAATTTCTAGACTCAGTCCCTACTGGATAGAGTAGGAACCATGTGAACTGGGAGGTGTCCAAGAGCCGTGTGGACTAACGAAGTAGGGAGGATCTCCCCCAGAGTCAGCACTTCGCTTTTGAACAGTTCTTTACCTTCCTTTTCCTTTTCAGATTTCCTTTTTTTCTGAAGGGGAAGAAGGAGAAACAAGTTGTTTTTTGCTTAGCTGAACCAGGTGCCAAAGGAGCTACATAATTGGGTCACTTACATTAGCAAGTCAGAGGACTTCTACCCCCATTTTAAATTTCTTATGTCATTGCTACATGAAAGCAGGGAATTGCTGTTGTGATCCAATGGTGATTATTGCCATCTTCTCATTCACTTACAGAAAAAGTGTTTTCTTTGACCAGAAAGTCCACCAAACCTTTAAAGTAGCTAAAAGGTAGGGACAAGCACATATATATACAAATTAGTAATTAGGTTAATTTGCCAAGGGAAAGTGCCTGTTACTCTCCTAAGACTGGAGTATTAGAAAAGTGTGGATAGTAAATAAGTGGGGCAGAGGATGTAAAGTAGTTTGGATAGGTTGGGGAGGATGATATTTCCTTAGCAAGGGAAGTGGAGAGACTTTGGAGGAAGAAGACAGGCAGATTCTGTTTGTGATTCAAAAGGTGAGAAAGATAGAAGAGACTACAAAACAGGAGGAGACAGGAAGGAAGGGTAGTCAGAGAACATAACCCAAAGCTTATACCTGTAGTTCTGTAGTAGATTTTTAAGTGTGTCAGAGCAAATCGGAACACATGGCTCAAGGCCATCAGTCCTGACTTGACTACACTTTTCTCACTTTTTTTCTTCTTTTTTTTGTGTTTTATTGGCACAATGACATCATGCCCGTGACTTAAAGGATCCTCAGTACTTCTGGGGTTATGACTGCACTTAGAACACTCCAACTTGTTAACGATTTGTTACTTATTCCAATCATAAATATTTTTAGCAAAAGAATAAGGAAATTTCCCGTTAAATCAGAGGGTACCCATAGCCCTGGAATCTGGGGAAGACTTACCTAAGAGATGGAGGAAACTACACCAAAGGGGATAGAAGCTAATTCAGTGACTGTGGAAACTACCTATGACACATACCTGAAACTCATGCATATGCTGGCGACTGTCCCAGGCTTAGACCTTAACTTCTGCTTTGTCCTCCCAGATGTGTCATCACTCTGAAATTTGCAGAGGTATGCTTACTAAAATGGATTATCCATCATTTCCAAATAATCCTGTTTTACTGCAAATACAGACCGTTCCACGTCAGGCTTTTTTCAAATACCTCTTAAGTTTTGCGTGATGGGGATGTAGAAGTAAACACAGATTAGAAGCTGTGGCATTGAAGAAATACCAAGAAAGAAACCTGACATGGTTCAGAAGCAAACAGATAACTGCTTTGCTCTGTGTGGTATAGAGAATCTTTGTGCTTGGCTTTAGTCACATATTATTCAGGAGAGAATGCAAATCTGATTGTGGCAAACAAACCATGTGACTGATGTGGAGACTGCATGTGTTATGATGCTACTCTGGGAAATTGCTAGCCAAGGGCAAAAGGCTAATCATCAGCACTAGTGTTTGTGTTCATCTGATCAGAGACATACCCAGGCAAAAAAAGCCATTCAACCCACCCAGTTTGATATAACTCACACTTGAAGAGTCATCTGCCGGGTCTAGCCAGTTTGTGCACTCTGATGCATATTACCTTTCCAAATGCACATTTCTTTGTAGTCTGCTGGGCAACTCAAGCCTCTAAAGTATTTTTTTTTCTCTCATTGGCTCCTGATCCATCTTATCCACAGTTGTTCTGGATCCAAAAGATGAAGACTTGCAGAGTCTCCTACTTTTATATTTAGAGACAGAAGCATTTCACTACTTCTGCAGAAGTGCAGAATCACAGAATCAGATGAGATGGAAAGGACCCACAAGGATCATCGAGTCCAACCCTCAGCCTGCACTGGACCAGCCCCAAGAGTCACACCCTATGCCTGAGAGCATCATCCCAATGCTTCTTGACCTCTGTCAGGCTTGGTGCTCTGACTCTTTCCCTGGGGAGCCTGTTCAGTGCCCAACCACCCTCTGGGGGAAGAGCCTTTTTCCAATACTCAACCTAAATCTCCCCTGACACAACTCCAGGCCATTCCCTCGGGTCCTGTCGTTGCTCACCACAGAGAACAGATCAGTGCCTGCTCCTCCTCTTTCCCTCATGAGGAAGTTGTAACTGCAGTGAGGTCTCTGAGAATAATCTTCCCCATAACTTTACCAGGCACTGAAGTGAGACTGAGAGGCCTGTAATTTCCAGGGTCCTCCTTCTTGCCCTTCTTGAAAACTGGGACAATGTTTACCAGCCTCTACAGAGTCCCAAGACAGCTCCAAAGTCATCGAGAGAGGTTTTGTGATGACATCAGCCAGCTCTTTGAGCATTCTGGGATGAATCCCATCAGGCCCCATAGATCTGTAAGGATCAGCTGGAGAAGCAGATCCCACACAGTTTCAGAGTTGACTGGGAGTTGATCATTCATATAGTCATGTATAGATGGGCTGAATCCAGCTGGATGAGGTTTAATGGGTGCCACATCCTGTACTTTGGCCACCACAAACTCCTGCAGTGCCACAGGCTGGGGACAGAGTGGCTGGAGAGTGGCCAGGCAGAAAGGGACATGGGGGTTCTGACTGACAGCAGTGGACATGAGCAGTGTGTGCCCAGGTGGCCAAGGAGGCCAATGGCATCCTGGCCTGTGTCAACAACAGTGTGGCCAGCAGGACCAGGGCAGTGATTCTTCCCCTGTACTCGGCACTGGTGAGACCACACCTCGAGTGCTGTGTCCAGTTCTGGGCCCCTCAGTTCAGGAAGGACATTGAGGTGCTGGAGCAGGTCCAGAGAAGGGCAATGAGGCTGGTGAAGGGACTGGAGCACAATCCTGTGAGGAACGACTCAGGGAGCTGGGGGTGTTCACCCTGGACAGATGGAGGCTCAGAGGAGACCTTATTGTTCTCTACAGCTCCCTGACAGGAGGGTGTAGCCAGGTGGGGGTCAGTCTCTTCTCCCAGGGAACCAGCAGCAGGACAAGAGGGCAGGGGCTTAAGCTGTGCCAGGGGAGGTTTAGGTTGGACATCAGAAAGAAGCTCTCTACAGAGAGAGTGATTGGGCACCGAAATGGGGTGCCCAGGGAGGTCATCGAGTCACCATCCCTGGAGGTATTTAAGAAGAGAGATGGGGCACTATGGTCTAATAAGCAGGGTGGTGTTAGATCAAAGGTTGGGCTTGATGATGTCAGAGGTCTTTTCCAACCTAGTTGGTTCTGATTCTATGATATAACAAAGCTGGATTGTATGTGCCTGCTCCATACTGTGTTGCAGCACTACAGTTCCTACTAAGGAATCCAGGCAAAGTTAATGCTAAAAGCCTCAGACTGAACAAAAGTGTCTGAAAACACACTTCTAAAAAATTTCATGTAACATCAAATCAAACTCCAAAGATATTTTAATATTTTTGTAGATTTTGGCCCAAATTTAAAGGCTGATCATTCTTAAAATAATTATGTTTCAAATCTGGCCAAATTCCACAGGGAAAGCTGTATGTTAAAAGATCCTGAGAAGAGATAAGAGGGGAGTCAAGTCCAGGTAATGACCCAAATCAAATCATTTGTACAACAGGAGTAGGAGTCCGGTTACAATCCTGTTTGCAGGATGGGCTACTACCAGAATAAATAGGTGACATGCTGAAGTCATCAAACCCAAACGGCACTTGGATAGTGGGAATTCAGGTCTTGTCACTGTTAAGAGTTTTTATATGTACTGTTTGTGTTCTACAGGAGCTCTTTCAGGAGCATTTGTCCTGAAAACAGTGATTCAGGTTTAAGAGCCAATATTTCAAAATGCTTTCTAATCAGTGTGCATGCCTAGATTACACTGAGAATTTATGTGCCTAGGGAAGAATTAAAAGTGCAAGTTTAAGGTAATTTGCCTTAGTTGCCTTTCTGCTCAAAAGAACTAATTTTCATCATCAAGATACTCGATTTACATACGTAAGTGCATTGTCTTGAAAACTGCAATAGTAGTGGCTGAAGTAGAATTGCTGGTAGAAATTTAGGATTATTATATTATTATATTATTAGACTAATTAATTAATCAGACTTTCAGTATGCAGTGCCCACAGTACAGCACCTTTTGACATTAAATGTGTTCTGACGTCTATATAAGTCACTGAATACTGGTGTGTCCAGGCAATGAATCATTTTCTTCTGCAGGAAAATTTTGAGGCATTTAGTCCAGGCATTCCTCAGACATAGCTATTCTTAGGAAACAGTTGATTTTATTATTGAGAGTGCTTTAAATTCCATGTTGATAGTGCAGTTGTTTGGAAAGCTGTCAGACTTTGAATAAGGGAAGGTGAACACGCAACAAAGTGGACAGGTTGCCTTAAGCCCCAAGAACTAACGTGAAAACCTCTTTTCATTCCTACTGCCTCCTCTCAGTGCATCTCTTGGTGTGTATGAGCTATTCCAAAGGGGATAAGGTCCTTTGCTTAAATATTATGCATTCAAAGTCGAGTAAAGGATTTAGGTCTCCCCCATACAGTTCTCTTACTGTAATGATCAAGAGATGTTTGTCTCGTGGCTTGTAAGATACTATGTACAGTCTTTGCTGTAAATCCATCTTAGACTTGACTACACAAACACTTCTCATGGTGGCAAAACCAGCTTAAAGTGCTTTATCCTCCCCTGCCCCAGGCCATTCATTTCTGCTTTTTTCATGGGAGTTCTGTCCAGTTCTGTTGTGCTAATAATACTCTGTGAGGCCATGTTAGAACCTGAACCAGCAACATAATCTGAGGTTAAAAATTAATGTGGTTTTCTGCCCTAATCCAAGTTTTTGGTAATAGGCAGAACTGAATTATGACTGGAGATCCGAGTAACAAAACCTGAATTTATGTTCAGAAGTGATGTTGTGCTGGCACACACATCTTCTGAACCTTGAGAGTTATACATTTCACCTGGGCTCAACTACATGCATATCTGTACACTTTTTCACTCCTCAGCTCCAGAGTTATTGCAGTTTTGTTTTAACATTGTGATAAAATAGGTGCCCATTTTAAACTGTGTGCAAGCTGACTGACATCACATAAATAGCAGCAGCATAACAGCATCAGTGAATAAAGCAGTTCTGACATCCAGTTTTCACTGGACCCACTGGCTTTCCATTGGGCCAGTTTTCCAGGAATTGCCCAGATGGAAAAGTTATCACATACAAGAAGTTTCCTCAGTCAGTTTGCTCACTTCTCTGATTCAAATGCTGAAGTGCCAGGTGAGGTCCTTGGTTACCAGCCTGAACCATCCACTGCCTGCCAGGAATCTTTCCTGTGACATCCCACATGTAAGTCCCAGGTGTGCATCCTCATTAACAGCACTTTACTGAAATCACTCTACTGATTGCCACGAAAGTTCAGCCTAAACAGTGGGTTTTTTACATTATTCCTGAATGTGAGCTGTACTTATACTTCAAATCAAGCCTGAAAAATCAATAATATTAATAAAGCCCTTTAATTTGAAGGGACTGAAAAATAAAGGATTGAAATGAATGCTAGGGAAACACTGACAGCAAAGGAGTGACTGTTTCCCTGCTATCAATATTTCTATGTGTAGACATGTATGATATATACCACAACAAGGAGCAGTAGCTTCATTTAGTATGTAGATTTCCCTAAAACTTTGGGAAGGAATGTGCCAAGATTATTTGGAGTCATAGAAATATGTGAAACAGAAGAGTGTTATCATATTCAGCTTGCAATTCTCTCTAGGCTCTTCCAAAGAATGCCATTTGGCCCAATAATTACTGAGTGAATTTCTCAGGAAAGAGTCATAACCTTGCCAAATTCAGTTCTTTGTCCAAAATTACTGGAATGTAACAGATAGTTAATTAGTTTTATTCTAACACAGGGGAAGAAAAACCCACAAAGGCTCTATACTTTGTTTCAGAAGAAACTTCCCCAAGAAACTCAAACTGAAACAAACCTTCTGGAAAACGGTTAAGTCCAAATTTGAGTCTAGAGGGATTTTAATCTCTTTTAAAATAACGAGTGAAATTAAACACCTAATGGAACATGTTAAGCAACTACTGAGGCTGTCTCTACCAAAAATGACTTTTTAGTTTGCATAGCTTGAGATGGGGGGTTAAGCTGTGTAGAAATGGATTCTTTTGTGAGCAGAGGGAGCACCCAGGAAGGCTGATTTCTTGTGGTTTCAGTCGTTTATCCCTGAACACCCACATGTGACATGTCTCTCCCTCAGCAGTAACATGATGCCACTGATTTCAACTACATTTTCGGGAACTCTGAGGTCTTTATCCTTCTGTTAATTTTGTTTGAAATTGTCTCACAAATGTATAGGTCATTAGAGAGACTCTAATAGAATATATCATGTAAGCTATAATTTATCAGGCTGCTAAACAAACGCTCTTCCATTTCCAAAATGGGGAATTTCCTTGTAAGAGAGTGCCTTATAACACACAGATATGCAACTGATATAATTCATATAAAGGGCAATTTTCTTCCATATGGACAAACAAATAGGATTCAATCAGGTAATGAGGCTCCAGTGGACAAGACCTGGGATGCTTCCTAAGAAACCAGCTCTCAGATAAAAAGCAGGAGCTGACAGTTTGTGTATTCTCAGCTATGAAAATGTAAATAAAATAAGTTCACATGTAACTCTGCTAAGATAGAAATAAAACTGTTGCGACGAACAGTTACACAATATTTCCAATGTGAAATAACTATTCATTAGTGACTAATGGAACGGCTCCCTCTCACCATTACAGTGAAAAATGTTAGATGATTACAAGCAGCTCCTTTCTAAATCTCACTGGAAAATAATATATTATGTATTCTTTTCTTAACTTTCCCCTGAGGAATAAATAGATTACCACTTGTTAAGTGATGCCTTCTTTTCAACACATTTATTTTAAATTGTTGTGACCTGCTTGAAATACTAAAATTATTTACATGAGATGCTCCTGTGTATTTCTTATACGGGCGAGGGACTCAAATCCTGGCAGGAAAATAGCTTTTGTATCAGGGACGAGCCTTTTGTAATCTCCCTGATGAACTGCCACGCTGATGAGCCTTTTATGAGACCCACTCTTTGCACATGCCCAGCAGTGCCTTCCCACAGTCTGACAGCTCCAGCCTCTTCGGAGTCTCTGTGCTCGGAGCTGCTGAGCTGGACAATCCCTGTCGCTGCTGCTCCTGGTGGCTGTAGAGCACTGCAGGAGCAGGCAAAGGAGCTGAAAACAGGACAACTCTTCTCTGTGGTCTCTTCTCTGCCAAGTCAGTACCAGAGAAGGGACCTGGATGAAATAGAGAAAAGGAAAGAAAAGGGAATATCCGTCTGCGTGAAATGCCAAAACGTAGCAAAAGGTTGTACTGGGGGAGTTTGGAAGGACTTTGAGGACAAGGCAACTGGTTGTTGGTAAATTAAGTACAGGATATCAGCTTCAGGAAAGGGAGATTTGAGGCTGTGATAGGTGGTTCAGTGAGAAGGCTGAAACAGAATGGGAAGTTAAAGAGAATCCTGAGATTCTGAAGAAACTGGAGCGAGAAATCTGAGTTGAAGGAATGAAAGAGAGTGACATGGGAACTGGCAAGGACAGCAATGAAACAGGCAAAAAGTCTGTGGAAGAGAAGAGACTGTGATCATGTGTGCACATGTGTTTTTGAAGCAAATAGAGAATAGAGAGCAGGGGCATCCTGCAAATTGCTCTGCACTCTGACACAGAAGGAAACTAGTGGTGAGCCAAAAACATAAAACGGGGAGTGCAGGGCTGGAGGTGCCAGAAGAATCCTGCAACTGAAGTCATGCTAGTTTGGCAGCAACTCAGTGACAGAGAGGCTAAGCTAAAATTGTTAAGAAAAAAATAAATAGGACCAGCAAGACAGATTTGAATGGATGGGGACAGTAAACACCTACCTGTGGTGAAACAGAGTCCTCTGCCTACTAGATCCCATCCTGGCAGCACTTAGACCTGAACCCAGGTTTCTCCACTGTTAACAATCTTCTGCTGCCAACAAACCCTTGTGAAAGTCCCTAAGGGCTTCCCTGGATTTAAGATCACATTGCCACAGAAGAGCATGGATGTGCATTGTCTCCTACCTCTGGCTGCCTTTTTTTTTTGCTTCAGGGTTATGGGGTATGGACCCACAGGAAGAGTTGATGCAACTCACAGATCGAATCAGGCACTGGATAGCGTTTTGTAGAGATAGCTTTTAATAAGATCTGCAAGCTGATCTGATTAGCTCTGTTGCCACTCAAGCTGCCAAAAGTTAAAATGGTGGAAGCTGCAGCAGAGACAGATGGGAATGCAGGGAATATCACCACTCTCAATTTCTTTGGACAGTCTGGTCCTACACCCACTTATACAAACCCTGAAATGACATTCTCTTTCCCTGGTATTGCTGGGCCATAAGGAGGTGGAGAACTTACCCATATTAGCTGTTTCTCACTGCCTGAAACTATAGGAACCTCCTTCCTCCAACTTAAAATTTTAACCCTGCTAATGAACTGCAGTCTGCATGTTGCCACACAAAGAGGTCTTGGAGCTTTGTTTGCTTCTTTAATTCTCTAGAAAAAAAAAATAACTAAAAAATTAGAGAAATCTGTGCTAGCAGATGAGGAAACTGGTAAAATAAGCATTCTGAGATAAGGAATCAAAGTTGCCTTGTGGGAAAGCAAAATGCAGTTGTGTAACTAAAGTCAGTATCATAACACTTATAAAATAGAGCTCCATTAAAGCAACTCTGCAGTTTTTGACTTTGCAACTTTCACAATGGGACTTTAATTTTTCCTGTGTGCACGTAATAGTATGCAAGTTATTTTGGATCTCTGGTTAAGTAGCTTAGAAAGACTGAGAAGAAAGGAGAAAGAGGGATGTGTGTTTTATATGTATAAGCAGGCAACTAAAGGTGCCACACCTTAAGGAGAGTGAAATGAAAGGCACTTACATAATGCAGTTTTCCTGCAATAAAACCCTAAACACGCCAAGGATGCTTGAATATTCCCTTGAGGTTGCTTATTGGCATCTGCAAAGCAAAAAGAACTCTTGGTATTGTATTAATTATAATGTCTCTGTACCAGTACAAGTAATGCAATAGTGCTTTCTTTTTCACTCTGAGGGAGCAGGGGAATAGTCAGTACTAGTCAGCTTGTTTAAATAACTATTATAATAATTATTGGGAATTCCATATACAGAACTCATATTGGTACACTCACAATCTGTTTGATTTGTATAAATGGTAATAAAACTTTACTAGTTGATAAGCAAAATGTGTAGGGTTTGCAAAAGATGACCCCCAAGTCACAGAATCACTCTGCCTTTACAGGAAGTGGACTTTGGTTTGGTAATTACATTGAAAATCAGCAAACTCGTAGAGGAAACGTTTCCTTTGTACAGGCATATCTACGTGGAGATTGTGTAGCTGCAGAGAGGGAGTTCCACTGGAGCAGAATGGCAGCTGTATTTACAGAGTGGCCTTCTGAGAATTACCAGGCTTGTCACCAAGGGGACTGAGAGATGCTGCCCATACTGTCGTGCTGGTCACAGCCTGGCTCACAGCAGAATATTTAACTAGCTGGTTGCACAAATAAGGTGCTCTCTGCAGAAGTGATTTTCTTTAGGCTCTCCCTTTGCTGCTCTTGGTATCACCAAAGCCGAGCAGATTGAGGAGCAGGATGACTTCTATTTGCACTTGGGAAGTTTGTCATGTGTATGAGGGAATGATTTTGTGATGTTTGTGTGATTTACTATTCCCGCTTCTCTCCAAATGAAAGGCAGTTGTATTTAATGCTCTCAAAGGATATTGTAGATGCAAAAAACCTACTTTGTAGTGATGACTAACAAGATTTAGTTTGAATTTTCAGAGCCAAAAATTAACTGTATGAACTGGAAGTGGGCAGCTCTAGGCCTTAGTGATATTTTGGTTTTAAGACAGCACAATAGGATCAATTCATTTCAGCCTCTGTTTTCAGCACTGGCATCTGACAGAAGAAATGTGCCTTAGGACTTAGTCAAGACTGTGGGTCAGCAGCTCTTTCCATCAGAGACTTGTGCTAGTGACTTAATTGTGGAAGATGCTCATTTTGTGGTGTCTTGAAACCGTTATATGCTGTATATATGATTTATATGACACATGATAAGTTTATCTTGCAGCAGACTACACACTGGAGGATAACTCCAACTGAACGTGTATTGATCAAAAAAAAACCCCTCTAAGTTATTATTGCAGAAACTTACAACAAAAACACAACCAAAAAATGATTCTGCAGGAGTTGCAAATGGGTTGAGCAAAAGTCAGTGGACAAGGAGAAAAATACTTGCACCAACTTTCATGGGCTGCCAGCATTGCTGGAGGCTCTCTGAAATGGGAGTGGAAACACCTGGAACACTGGCAAGTCTTAGAAAATGGTTCCACCACTCGAGTAGTTCCTTCAAGTGAGTAAATGCCCACTTAATTAGAATTAAAAACCTCAACGCTGACATATTTGAAAGGCTGTAACTCAAAAGCACATTCTGTGGGTAGTGCTGTATCACAGAATGAGTTAGAAAAGGCTTCAGGGAAAGTGTCAGAACAAACTGTACAGGTTTTTTTGCCAAGTGTCACTATTTTCTACGAATGCATTGCATTATCTAGTAAAGTAGTTTGAATGTGTCACCAGGTATGTCATGCCCACCTGCACTTGGAGATTGTGTCTGAAAAGATCAACAGAAAAATCTCTAAAGAGCAAATTTCACATTATTCACACTTTGAAAACCACAAATGCCAAAGCTATTTGGCACAAGTGTATAGCAGCTTGGTAGTACAGACAGTGATGGGAATCTCTATTACATATTTCTCAATTCAGTCTATACATAGCAAAAGTATAAAAAAGCCAGTGTGAAAAGAGCCTCAGTAACAAATGATCTGTATCAGATTGGATTTGAAAGGGATATTTTTGTACAATTAATTCTTTGGTTAGGTTTGCAAAAAGAACAACTCTTATGTACTCTAACTCGTGTGCATTTATAAATTAAACTGAACTAAAATGTGCTTTCTGAGCAAAATCACTTTATGAAGTGGTGGCAGTGCAAACCACAGTGTTGTTGGTGAATACTGAGGGGTAACAGAATTGCTCTAAAATTTAGTGGACTAAGTTCCTGAGATCAGAACAACTAGCACCAACCTTTTAAGATGCCACAATCTAAACAGAATAAGAAGACAGTATATGGAAATTTTATACCTCAAATTACAGCTGGAAAAAAAAAATCACTTTTTTTCTGGGTATAGTAATTATTGCTATTATTATGAATGATAGTATTTTTTTTCTTCTTGGATTGAAAAGTTAAATTGACTTTCATGCAATTTAAAGAAGAATAACAGCCTGCTGCAAATGCCAGGAAGGAAAAAAACAGAGTCTTAAGGAGCCAGTGAGGTCCTCAAAACTTAGAAGTGCCTGAAAACTATTCACAGTGAAATCTGACTGATAATGTTCATCTCTCAGTGTAAGTCAGAGCTGACCAGCCTAAACCAGAGCTACTCTTAGGGCTCCACCTTAGGCCCAGGGCTCATCAACATCTGCATAAACCACTTGGGTGCAGGACTCGAAGGAATACGGAGCAAGTTTGCAGCTGGCACTGAACTGGGAGGAGCTGTTGACTCCCTCAAAGGCAGGGAGGGCCCTACAGGGAGACCCCGCAAATCAGAGGGTGGGCAATCACCGACCATATGAAATTCAGCAAGGGAAAGTGCCGGATTCTCCAGCTGGGATGGGCAACCCTGGATGTACGGACGGACTGGGGGGTGTTGTTTCAGGATTAGTAACAAAGAAAACAAGGTGATTAAAAATAAATAAATAAATAAACACCCCAAGAAATTAAAATCTGATCTTTCAGAATTTGCATGTTTAGTTGAATACTCAGGAAAAAAAATATGTGGTTGCTTGATTACCATTTGACAGTAATCCAAAAATGTAAATTTCTTACCAACTTTTACCTTGGTGTACACTTAACAGCCAGAACTTCAAATTCCACAGAGGAAGAGAATTGTTTTCCCTCTTTTCAGGCATATGTTTGTTGTTGTTTTTTTTTTTTTTATGAAGTAATATTCATGTGGGGACTTTTATTTTTGTCTTTAGTTCCCCAAAAAGTATTAATAATGCTCTAACAAGATTTAAATAGAAATTGCATTTCTTCAGCAAGCCTGAATCAGCAGGACATTAGTTTACATGCTGAAGACTATTTATAGTGAAGGGGAAAATCTGTGTATGTGCATAGGTGTCTTGCTTCAAGGTTTATGTTCTCTTTAAAACAAAAATTCTTCTCTTTATATCCTAAAATGCAAAACAAATTTCTAGCTTGGGCAGCTCTTCAAAACCCAAGGATCCTAACAGTTATGCAAACACTGTTTTAAAGATTTTTCAGTGTGTCAAGGATTGCACAGAGGATGGTTATTAAACTTCAGCTTCATAAATTCCCCCCATCCCCTGAGATTCCAAATTAGCTGACGGGGTTGAAAATTCTCCTCAGCCAGCTGGACAGAAAATAAACCTACTTACCTTGTTCACTGCTACATTTTCATCATCAGGAATGTAATTGTGTTCCATGTTACTGAGAAAGCACCCATATTGAAAGCTGGCAAGGACTTCCGTATTGCAGAATAAAGAAGGAGGTGAAAAGTGGCCTTGGAAAATACATATATTTATCTTCAATAACTACTGTGTTGTTTCATCTTGGCTGAGAACACACCTCCAGCTGTTGTCCTCTTCAACTTTCTCTAAGAAAATTGCTGTTATATTTCCTTAGGTGACATTTCCATAATAACACCAAACACATATTTTAACTGACCTCAGAATACCAGGTAAATGTGAAAGTACTGTGGTCAGTTCTCTTTCATTCATGTGTCTGTGTTTATTTTATTTTTGTCAGACACTGTTTTTTCTTCTTACACAATGTGAGAGGAATGTGACAGTGACAAATGCGGGCGTGTCTTTGAATAATTTTTCATGGTGTATTTGGATCTGCCCTTAACATGAAGTTTCTGTGCTATACATAAGGCACTGGGCACGTGACTTTCAGGTCTTGATGGGAATCCTCCCTTCCAGCCAGGTGACAGACAAAGACATCTGAACACCTGGGTTAACCTTCTGTGCATGAGAGTATTCCCACAATGGGGCAGTACTATCATTAATGTCCCTCTGGGGTTTTACACCCTCTCCTGTAAGTCGGGTTATTTGAGCTGAGATTCCCTTTCCAGACTTGACTGTATCAGCTGTTACAGGTTGCCCATCCTTGGGGGTGGGGGGAAAATTGGGAGAAGCCATTTGATGACTATCAGCATGACTATGTTATTTCTGCATATCCCTCTGAAGTGGATTGGTTCCAGCTGGATCTTAACCAAAATTGAACTAAATATGTGCTTAGGCTCTTTGGTGTTTCTAAAATCCCCTTTTCTCTCATGCTTTATTCCAACTGCTAAATAAAAATGCCTCCTTTCAAGGGGGCTGTTTGTCAATAGGGAAAGAAAATCAGGTGCCTGAAACCAGTCAGATCTGCAGGATGACAGACACCAGTATATACAAGATATTGCTTGTCTCCTGACTGAAAATAAAAGAAAAGCAGGGTTGCACACAAAGAGAAGCCCAGGATCAGACAAGTCAGAGAGGAGCCAGAGTTGAAGTCACTCCTACGACATTGGAAATGACATGTTAGGATTCGGGAA
Organism: Scytalopus superciliaris; assembly: GCA_013400415.1. NCBI lineage: Eukaryota > Metazoa > Chordata > Aves > Passeriformes > Rhinocryptidae > Scytalopus > Scytalopus superciliaris. The sequence continues at coordinate 116,564 of VXBX01006008.1, read as the reverse complement.
AAAGTTGATACTACCCTGCTTGTCTACTACTGAGTTACAACTGACAGCAAAAAAACCTACAACCCTTTTCAGTTTATTACCCCCTGAATACCTATACATTCTCTGCCTAAAAATGAATACTTCTCTTCAGCAAAATTACATGTGCTGACTCCAGAAGTTGCTTTATAAAACTTCAGCCCTTTGAAGTTGGTGAGGGTATTATCACCTGACTGATGGAGTATGAGCACAAAGCACAAAAATCTGTTTTGTCTTACTATATGCAACCTGCTCATGGTTTTCTTTAACACGTTTCAAGTATACTCAAGAACAACCAATGTAAAGAATAGGATTTGAAGTAGGGCCTGGGTCCTTGGTTTCTCCTTTTTGCTGCAGAAGTAGGAAAATTTCTTCTGTAATGCCATCTCCAGTTTCCTTGACAGGTTCCACATGACAGAGTCTCTGAATAGAGCCAGGCAGAAGAACAGTCACTGTTCTCTGCTCTGGACTTAAACAGTTTAAATAGAAATATAACTGATTCGTGATACATTTTTGATGGTTGACAGGGTTTTTTTTTCCTTGCCATCCTTCAGAGCTTTTAGTAAAAAGTCTATATTCCTTTGCAAAGCCCAGTGTCCCAACCTTTACAGGTGTAGAAAATCCTTTATTGCACTTTAAAATCACTTCCACATACAGAAGCAATTTCAAGTAGTTCTGAGGTCTTTTGCAGATATTGCTTTTAAGCCTTCATCTTGTCTGAACGCTGAACCACTTCAGTCAAGCAAATTAGAGCAGCCTTTCCAGGTTCAAAAGATACAGACAACAGTTGCAATGCTGTTTTTACAAATTTTCAAGTAGTTTTCAAATAGTTTCTGTCCAGTAAATGTACTATGTGGAAAAAATGCAATACTAAGATGTTATGTATAAAGATGCTGTCTTCTGCACTCATTTGGGATGACCCGCACGACTAATTCACAACACGCTATCCGTGAGTCATGGCATCATCTCATACTTACATTCAAAAACCTTTATGGTGCGTAGTGTTTATGCATTCCTGTGATGATCTAGGGCTGTACCTTTAGGGAGTGTTGCACTGTTTTTATAGTAGTCAATACATACAGTAATGCCTGTAGTGAATGTGGCTCATCTCTTTCTAGTATAAGGCATTTTGACGTTGCTACCTTTGCAGAGTTAAACCATTCGGATTACAACTTTTCAATACATGAGTCTTGATGCATTCTTTGAGAGAGTATTTCACCTGAAAGGATTTGGTTTGTGGTTGGGTTTGGGGCTCTTTTCATTGTTTCTTTTCTCCCCAGAACAATATTCAAGAAAAATATGCTGTTCTTTGAATAGCTTTTGTAGTTTTGTATTATTGAGAAGTGCCAAGAATACAACTTGACAGTTGCTTGATTCCTCGAGGAAATAGCCACTGGAGTGTCCTCATATCCCTTTTGCTCACTTCTTTTCCTCACTGCTGCCTTGTGGTTGAAGGGTAAGATTACAAAAGATGTAGGAAACTTTTAACCATAGAATCATAAACTGTTAAGGATTGGAAGGGATATTAAAGATCATCTAGTCCCAACACCCCCTGACATGGGCAGGGACACCTCCACCTAGACCAGGTTGCTCAAAGCCTTACTCAGCCTGGCCTCAAACACTGACAGAGTTGGGGCATCCACAACCTTCCCGAGTAACCCATTCCTGCACAGTAAAGAATTTCTTCCTAATAGCTCATCTAAACCTACTCTCAGTTTGAAGCCATTACTCCTTGTCCTGTCACTACATGTTCTTGTAAAAAGTCCCTCTCCTTTTTTCTTTGTAGGCTCCCTTCAGGTAGTGGAAGGCCACAGTTAAGTCACCCTGAAGATGTCTCGTCTCCTGGTGGAACAATCCCAATTCTCTCAGCCTTGCCTCACAGGAGATGTGCTCCAGCCCTCTAATCAACTCGATGGCCCTGCTCTTGACTCACTCCAACAGGTCCGTGCCCTTCCTGTGCCAGGGACCCCAGAGCTGGGCACAGCACCCCAGTGGGGTCTCACCAGAGCAGAGTGGAGGGGGGGAATCCCCTTCCCTGACCTGCTGGTCAAGTTGCTTTAGCTGCAGCCCAGGGTAGGGTTGTCTCTCTGGGCTGCGAGTTCACGTTGCCCGGTCATATGCCAACAACACAGTTTAAGAGCTGCTTGACTCCCTGAGGAAATATTTGCTGGAATGTCCTCATATCTCCTTTGCTCACTCCTTTTCCTCACTGCTGCCTAGTGATCTAAGGGTAAGATTACAAAAGGTAGATGTGGGGAACTTTTAATGGCAACAGCTCCTTACAAACTACAGCAGTGAACATTTTTGGAATTTCAGTGAGCCAAGCTGACAAAAATACACCAATGTGATTGGCATTTAGTCACTTTTTTTGTCTGATTAGGCATGAGCTTAGATAATTTTTTATTAACTCTTTTTTTGCTTTTAAGAATTATGCTGAAACACAAAACTATCAATGCCAAAATAAAAGACAGCCATTGTGTCTTTGTTAATGTTTGACCTTATAGAGAAAAAGTCATTCCCCACTGCATTGCTGTAGAAATACTGATAGAAACATATCCATGCCCTTCTAAAGCACAATCCCCTTGTGTGAGGACAATGAACACAGCCCAAGATGACACAGGGCTTGATGGCAAAACCTGGTAAACTGTTTACTAGTGAATTACCCTTGTCTATTGATAGCAGATCTTAATAACGATACCAAGTGATGGCCAGTGAGCAGCTGCTAAAATTGGACAGAGCAAATCCAGTAGAATTCAGCCTATCCTAATACAGGCAAACTTCTGGAACACGGCCTTTTGTTCCAGCGCCGCCAGTCTAAACAACAAGGCTATTGACTGCATGTGGCAGCCTTTGTTAGTGGGGGCTACCTGAAAGGACAAAAATTGCACCAATCTGCAATTTCCAATCCATTAATTCTCAGCTGCAAAACCTCCATCTGTAAACTGCCCCAAGAGGAGCAGTCATGTTGACTTAGCCTTCTGTGTTAAAGGATCACAGTCATAGTGTAACCCTAGGAAATCAATTTATTTCCCATGGCAGTGCTGGATAAGTCTCCAGAAGCTGTAGCATAGTTTTGGTCTTCCATATTGCTACAATTACAGAAAAAGATCATTAATTCATCTACGGACCACCAGTCAAACCAGTAAGCCCTACAGACAACTTCACAGAAAGATAAGGAAACAAAATGAAAGGCATTCAGACCACTTCCTCTTCCACTTTGTCACACTTTTAGTAAGCTACATACTGACATGAACATGCTCCTCCAAAAGGGAACTGTTCACCAATCACCTCCAAGAAAAGACACTAAGGATTCCTTATCTTTTGCACCCTTTGCTTTACACAAGATAACTTTATTTTTGTTTGGGTTATATTGAATCCAAACTTGCAGTCTAATGATGAATCAAGCAGACATTTTCCTTTCCCTTCTCTGTGCTGAAAGGCAATTTGCACAGTTTTGTGACAAGTTTTTCAAGCACCAAGCCCAACAGATTAGCACAATAATCCTATACATGAGCCAACCTTCTGGTAAGGGGTACTGGTAGAACCAGGCTACATTGCAGTGTACTGGATAAATCTGCATTATGGTGATTACAGGAAGACTAAATATAATCCATTACAGAGAAAATCTTCCTCTGGACAATTAAGGGAAATCAAGCACTGGATCCCACACATCTACATCTGTGTTCCCTGCACTGAAGGGACAGGAACAGAACCAGGATATCAGCAGACCTAAGCAGAGGAACCCATGGATGTTTGTTTCCTTGTCATCCTCTTCAGATAATATGTTGCAGTTCTATTAACTGGAGGAAAGAAGGGTTTGCAACCATGTTAAAGTAAAATTACTGTACCAGTCACAGGAAAATACAGCGTAAAAAACCCACAGATCTTTGACCCATTTGGGATATTCAAAACATTAACAGTTACATAAAAAAGTTCACATTCTTTACTCTTAAGAATGCATGTCTATTGCTTTAAAAGATGAGCTTCCTCTGCATTGTTCAGTTTTCCCTTTTTCAGTTATTTAAGAAGGGAAAATAGTTAAGCGTCTTATTTTGCTCATCTGAATGGAAAAAGAAAAAAGATGGCTTTTAGTCTTTCTCCAGTTATCAGAAGGAATACCCTGTTCTTCTTGCATATTTGCAAATGTCCTTATCAAGGGAAACAGCTAACAGTCCATCACCCAGAGTCACATTCTCCTCACTGGACAACACTGGTTATAGGATTTGGAAAAGGCTTGATATGTCATGTTCAGAAAAAACAATGCTGGAGATTTTTAAACTCTGGAAAAGTCAACCTGTAAATACCATACTCATACCCAGGAAAAACCCTGAAGTTCTCTATGAACAAATATCCTGCATGAGCAGTCACGAGGAGGTAAATTCCAGAGAAAAGCAAAGAATGGCTGTCTCTCACACATGGTACCTACATTTACATCAGTCCTCAACTTACTGCTTTCTTAGCTTATGACACCTCCTTTCAAAAACTGAAGAGGACAATCCATAATTTAATTTTCAGGTAATCCACTCTTCATAATGATCATTATATTGCCTATAAAAATGAGCAAACTATTACGGCTGGTCAGTCATTTAAAGTGTTCTGCGAGGATAAAATTACCCTTCAGCTTCACTCCATGATCCCATCCCAACCCCACTATTAAGCCAGGATTTTGTTTTCTTAGTTGTTTTATAAACCTGTTCTGGTCCTCACCAAGGCAAGGGGAGCTGCATTCCAGTGGCAAGACAGGGCCAAGGAGCTCAGGGAGGCAGCTAAAACTTGTTCTCTCTGATGTGGATGCAAACACCCAAACTCTGCTGGTGCCCAAATGGGGTGAGCTGAAGGGGTGAGAAATGTAATTGCGCAAGATTATTTTTATTTGAGAGTTCCAGTGTGTGGCTTTTAAACATCAACTTAAGTTAACCTTCCCTGCAATCAGCTGTTTGCATTGCCTCTTCCACGGAGCTTTTGCCTCTTTTAAGGAACAGAACATTTCCTAGGAATAGGTCAGGGATGTGTAGCACACATGTAGAAAGGTGGGTGGTGAGAGAGGCAGGAGAATGCACGCAGAGAAAAGCAGGTCCTGTAGTTCAAAATCTGCATTTTGTCCCATGAGATTATAATTTATAATCCTATCATAAAGCTCCATTTGATACTGAGCAAGCCATTAAAACATAGTAGTCAGGGATGGCTTCCAAATACATCTTTGGAAACTCAGTTGAAGATGTTGGGTACACAGCTGGAGGTACAAAAGCATCTAGCATTCACATCTGTAGCAAATATCAATAAGAAACTACTTTAAAAATAAAAGGTACTATATTCTCTTAGGTTCTTCAATCTAGGCCTCTTTAATTGAGCAGCAAAAGTCAATGGGTAATTCTGACAATGCTTGCTGTAATTTTAGGTCTCAGTTCTACAGGGTTAGAGGATGGATAACAAAAAACTACTTATTTACTGGCATATTGTGAAGAAAACTTAATTGTTCTTAAAAAAATTATTACGTTAAATCTATTGTTGAAGTGCGCAAGGAAACGGTAGTGTATCTGCTGGCATTCTTTGAAAGCTTAGAGCTAGATATGATGGCGTCAGTCCACAAAAATTATCGAGAATCTATTACTCTGAGCATAATTACCCTCAGCATAATTACCATTTCTTTCTTCAGTTCTTTAAACCTGATTGTGTTACTGTCTAAGTCTAATCTGGAAGTCGATGCCTTGCAGATCAATGAAAGTAAGCCCTGGTAGTTTAGAGAGTTAGGGGCTCCTCCCTTGTATACTTTCACATAAAGGATCTTGTTTAACAGCTGTTCCTTCAAGTGATCCCACTCTCCTCAATCTGTGTCCTGGTTCCGGCCAGGAAAGGGTTAATTTTGTTCAGTAGCCAGGAGGGAGCAGGTCTAGGACCCAGAGGTTATTCTGTACCACCTCATGTCATTGGCTGGGACAGGGAAAACGAGACTCTCTTCCAAGGAGAAGGGGTTCCTTCCAGTCAAGAAAATGTAGGGGAGAGAGTCAGTCAGTATTGCCTATTTTTCTTTTTCTTTCCATGTGAATAATTTCTTTTCTTATACCCTCTGCCATTAGTGTTGTTGCTCTTACTGTTCACTTCCTTATCTCATGGCTGTTTCCAGTAAAGTGCTCTCAACTCAACCTGTGATCTTTGCCTTTTGTGCCTCCAGCTCTCCTCTCCATCCCACCATGGCAGGGACGGGGAGGGGAAAATGGGGGAGTGAGAGAGAGAGGCACATGGTGGCACTGAATTGGGGAGTGCCATTTCTAAACCATGACATGTGTCACAGAACTAACCCCTTTTTTTCTGCCTGAAACAACCTCTCTTGAAACCGAACCTGTTACAAAACAGGAAACCTATTTCTCAGCTCTGTGTTGGAAGTATAGATAGCAAGAAATGCCTTTTTCTAGCGTTTTTGTTTCTCCACTTTAACTTAAACATCTCAGACCACTTAGAAGACGACAGACTGAGATGGAGAAGGGGAAGAGGTGAGAAAACTAAGAGGGACAGAAATTACAGAGACTATCAGATTGCAAGGATGAGCCACATTCCAGGAGTTAATTTGTGGGCAAATGAGCATAGGATCAAAATAGGAAAGAAAAAATATTAGCTGCAAAGGGATATTATGTATTTTGTATCTATGCTGTAAACATAATTTGGCCAGTATGGAGTTTTAAATTATCCAGTTGTCTTAGATTAAGAAAGCCTGGATTATAGAAACATGAGTAGGTTCAACCTCACCTTTCTTTAGGCAGTTGTGGAATAGGTGACATACTTCTGATCAGTAACAACAAAGTCAACAGTCAACAAAATAAATCAAATTTAGACTTTGATTCATCTGACCAGACAGGCATCTGCTTTAGGATGAGATGAAACATGCTGTGAATTTCAGTGACTATTTTGACTATCTTTCCATTGCTAAAAAGCAGCATGGGATAACTTGATCAGATGTCAATGTCTACAGTGCAGACCATCCCGTTCAGCCATATCAATCCCACCTTTTGAAATCCTTTAGCTGATCACTGGTGGTATCTCAATGACTAAAGGCTTCGTTTCCAAGCCCTACTCCCAAATACTAGAAGGCAGATAATCACCATAATATAAGCAAACATAAGTTACTGATAGTCACTTCATTATCAAGAGTTATGATCTCGTGGATAGAACTCTGCATATCAAATAGGGCTGCGATCTCTGGGTTAGAGGAAACCCTACAGGTGGAGACCCATTCCCATCTAACACAGACCTCTACCACCATAACTCTTTCAAATTCACCTATTCCACCATCTGTGAAGATCTTTAGAGACATTACAATGGCACACAGTGAGGTCAAAATGGAGTTGACCTTTCAAATGAACTTGATTCCACGACCTGCACTTTGCCCATACATTAGAACATTCTTTATTCTGCTAAACAGAAGAACAAATGTCCTCCTGGCTATACCAGGAGTGCCACTAAGGTAGTTGTCCACTTCAGACTGGAAGCTCTGTAGGCATGTGGTAAAACCTCCTGCCTGGCTGACATTGGTTCTTCCCAAAGCCGGATTAAGCAAGACTGTCCAACCTCCTCTGAAGACATTCACTACCACTGTCAGAACTCAAACTGGCCCGGCTTTCCAATCTTCCCAGACTGCTCCATTACTGCATTCCATGCAACTTCTCTACTGGAAGCACTTACATGGAATGTTAGGGAAGCCATTTAGGAAGTTGGCAGTAAGGTTGGTTTCAACAAACATTGTTAGAAACTGACACATCCTGCCTCCAGCGTGGAACCTCTGAAACACCTCCAGAAATAAGTGATATAGAAAATTCACCATGCAACCTTTGGGCAACTTGATTTTTTTTTTTTCAAGAGAAAGCAAGATGAGAGCAAGCTGACATGAAACTTAGGGCAGCAAAATCCACGTGCAAAGTCTGGGCAGCAGTCACAAAGCCTGGTACCTCTCAGATGCTTGAACCACAGCACTGTCACGTGGTACTTTTGAATAGTGTGATTGATTCTCCTGAAGAGTCTTACAAAGCAACAAGGACAAAAGGTTAGAATAGAAGGCAAAGAAGAATTAATGGCAATGCAAGAAATGGATATGTGTGAAAAAGAAATTCTTTCACGGAAGATGAATTGTGAAGTGTGGCTGGAACATTAAAAGCTAGTAACAACTTTGAGGTTTGGCTCTTTCCTTGAAATACTAAAAATGAGGCAAATACTGATGAACTGTGTTTCTTTTTAGTCATCCAGAAAATCAAAACACCTACGACCTGGCTTGCTGCAGTGGTGAGACCCTTCGTACAGACCAAGATGTTCTAGGTTTATGCCTTGCAAGCAAAGAAACATCTTCAGCAACTGCTGCTGCCATTTCTTTGCTGAAGATGAGTACTGAGTACTTCCAAAGACTGTCCTTCCAAGGGTGGCTACAACAGCGATATCACGTTAAGCACAGCTCAAAAAGGATTCAGCCCTCTTGGGAATGGTGATTAAACACTCACCTCCAGAAGGCTGTCAGAGAGTTACTAGAACTCTATTTCATATGTAGGCTCATCCTTCCATCAGTGATCCTGTTACTGTCGCTGAACGACCCCCTTTTTCACCACTATGGTTAAGCCTAGCCCTTGATGATCTCGATAAGTGGTTTAAATACCTTTTCATAGACCAGTGAGAAGATTAGGAAAGAATGAGAAGTATGAAAGTTCTTAGATTAGTTTTATCTGCACAAGCAATGTCCATCTGGAAGTGCTGCACCAGCACCTCAGTTGCCCAGAGGAAGGATGTTGACCTGGGAGACATCGACATATTTGTCATAAAGAATGGGCAGATTAATCAAGTCTGAGAAAGGAACCTACAGATCTTTCTACATAAATCATCCAAAGCCTACAAACAGATCAAGGCTTTCTGAATGGGTATCTGCTGGACAAGAGTCTAAAACTTGTCCATCAACGTAGAACGTTGAGGAAATTCTTGGTTTTCCAGAAACGTCTTTGAAAGACTTTGGGAAAAAAAAAAAAACAACCAACCAAGCAAAAAGCCAAGATGTCTTGATCAGAACTGAGTTGACCCAATGGGTTGGTTGATTAAAAAAGGGTGATGAAGAAGCACCCCCAGATGACACGGCGAGGTGACACGAAGAAGTTGCAGGGTGTAACCAGGACTGGATCCATAAGGAAAGTCAACACCCCGTTGACTTTGTGTTGACCCATCACACCAGTGAGGCCTTTGGCGGTGCCCTTTGGTCAGCCGGGAGGTGGAAGGCATGTGTCCACCATCGAGGGATGCCTAGCTTGTTCTACGGCAGAAGGCGTCCATCCCATCCATCTATCCATTCAGCCAGCCAGCCATCTATCCATCCATCCCTCCATCCATCCATCCCTCCCTCCATCCATCCCTCCATCCATCTATCCATCCATCCACCCATCCATCCATCC